>OU612046.1:129108640-129660380 GCA_914767935.1 Coremacera marginata
ACATATATTTCTCACTCGGAGTAACTTAAATTATTTCAAAAGATGTTGCTGATTTTAATTCGGAAAACTTTCGAATTCCAGTGTTGCCAACATATAGTTTTTCCATTCCGTTTTTTAGGTTGGATTAAGGTATTTTTACGAAAAAGTCCCCAAAAGTCGAAAAATTGTCTTATTTCTTAACACTTGGGCCCTAATGCATTCATTTATCCCTAAAGCAGAAAATTTTTTTAGAATTATTAAAGTTACTCCGATTGAGAAATATATGGTATGTTTTTCGATTGTTTATAATTTTTTTTTTTTTGTAATCGAAATGCTAGAAAAGGACACTTTAAGTATTGTTGAAAAAAAATCAAGTTTCAACAGTTAAAAACTGTTTTCCGAATCAAGATTAAAAAAATATTTCCACAAGATTTCACTAAGATTTTTTCAATTTTGGATTTTTTCGATTTTTTTTTTTTAACACCAAGAACAGAAAGGCGTTTTTTTTCAAAATGTAAAGTTTCACAACTCTGTTAGTTTTTTCTACAATTTTCATGTTTGATAGCTTATTTCAAATTAAAATTTAATATAAAACGAGCTACGAACCAGTTTTTTGGAAATTTACACTTATACTAAAGTTGTTTAGGTTTTTTAAAAAAATAGCACTTTTTTGCCATATCGCTAAGTACTTACATATTTCGATGCAAAACGGCGCGGGTTTCCGTGGTCCTAGGTAAATGAAATTTTAGTTACATTTATTTCAACATCATAAAAAAGGTCAGGCCTCGGTCATGCTTGTCATGCCTTAATTCCAGCCTGATCAGGCATTACATTTTATGCTGGGAAGTTGCAAAAAATTAAATAATTCCCCAAATAAGAAAATAAAATAAGTCGCAAAATACAATAAATAACTCGCAAACGAAAAATAAAATAAGTCCCAAACGAAAAATAAAATAAATCCCAATATTTAGGAGTTCTTCTAAAAACGAATTTGGAATAACGAACTTCATATCATTATGAAATAAGTCCCAAAATAAAATATGTCCATGTATTATTTTTATTATATTATTTTATATTTTTTGTTTCCTATATAAATTAAATTCATTTGTGTGGGACTAGTGTTAAAAACAATCGATTAATTTTATAAGCTACACACAAGGAATGACAAATTATGGTAGATATAATATGAGAATAAGATGAGCGCAAGTTTTTCATGAAAAAAAAACTATTCATTGCAAACTTTTATGAATAACTTGTTGCTCTACATCTCTTTACAAAACGGTTTATTCAATTCAACCGGATTGAATGAAGTGGAGTACTATTCCAACCATGGTCTCGCGAAGCTGTGGAATTGCAGCATTTAGTTGGAAGTTATTGTTTTTACAGCGCGTAGTTGATTGACTTGCTGCCGCCTGGTTTACATTGTTTATTCTAATCAAATGAATGTCACTACACCGGATTTGCTTCTTTGCACGAGTGTTTTTCATCGAATGAAAACTAGAGACGCGCAGAGAGCCGTTAGAACGGCTTCGAACAAATCGAAACGAACTAGTTTCATAATGACTTGGCTGTTGGCGTACAAATTGAAATGACTTAGTGGTAATTGGGTACCGTTGGCGAATATGTAGCTGTACACTCCTGTGAATTTTGGAAACACAGCTTTCATTATTTTCTTGTTTGCTTTTTTTTAATGAGGACGCTTAAGATTGCATTGAAATAATTTCTATATGAATGTTGTAATATTTTTGTAGTAAACAAATTGATTTAATTGCTTTGTAAACAAGGGTGGTATAAAAGAAATAACTTTATAAAGACGACAAAAGCAAAAAGTTATCTTATGAATGTAACAACAATGAGCGTAGAAGCAAACATTTAGGAAAAAATAAGAAATCAATGCTGTTTTTTTAATATAAAAATTTTTAATCGTGGTCCTAATGGTTTTTCTTATCACCTATTGTTTTAAAAATTATTTTGAAGTACTTTTTTTTAATAAAGATAAAATCAAAGAATTATTGTGAGTTGCTTCTGATTTGTACGTACGAAAGTTTCACCGATGGCAAACTTAGAAAAGGTTATATCTACCATTTCTTATTTAAATTTGCCATTTCACCTCAAAGTGATATCTTCCTCGTAATAATCTTTTTTTCTTATATATCATATATGGAAATGGCAATTGCGTCCTGAAAGGTTTTTTGACATTTTTTTCTTTTAAATATTTGTAAATGAAAAATATTACACAGTACAACACATGATTTTGGCACTCAATTCTAAGAACTGCACGTGAAAGTAGCCACAAAAAAAAGAAGTTCTGCATCATTCGTTTTGTCAAGTTACATGCCATAATAATTTAATATCGATTTCAAGTTAGTAAGTATCGTATATGGGAATTTGTCACGTTTTAGGCTCTTTTGTTTGACATAACTCGAGAACCACTAGTCCGATTTAGCTGAAACAAATTTAAAAAATTAAGAATTACAATTCCTTTAATCTGTTCATATAACGTTTCCCTACACAAGCAACAGTTTCGCAGTTATAAATAAATGTATGAAGAAAAAAATATTTTTTTCGCAAGGGTGGCTATATACCTGATTCAGGTGTGCTTTATAATTTTTTCGAAACGTTCGAAGCTCATAAATGTGGGTGGAATTTTTTTTATATCTGAGAATCACATTTATTAGAGTTTATTACTTTGGTACCGCAATCATAAAAATCAAATAACCTTTTGTTTATTCCTTTCTTTTTTTAATTCTGAGAATCATAAAAAAGTCATCAATGTTCTTTCCAGAGAATTTTGAGCAAATTTTTGAAATTCATATCTTTACTTAATTGTGATCTATGTCTCATTTTGTTTATAGGTTATGTGACTTTACGTGAAAGTAATATGACTTGACACTTTTTTCAGTGTTGGTTTTTTTACGAATTTAAAAAAAAAAGATTTTAATTTTTAGGGAAATATTTTTTTTTTTTTCATACATTTATTTATAACTGCGAAACTGTTGCTTATGTAGGGAAACGTTTTTAATGAACAGATTAAAGAAATTGTAATTCTTAATTTTTTAAATTTGTTTCAGCTAAATCGGACTAGTGGATCTCGAGTTATGTCAAACAAAAGAGCCTAAAACGTGACAAATTCCTCTATACGATACTTACTAACTTGAAATCGATATTAAATTATTATGGCATCTAACTTGACAAAACGAATGATGCAAAACTTCTTCTTTTTGTGGCTACTTTCACGTGCAGTTCTCAGAATTGAGTCCCAAATCAATGAGCTGAAAAATGTTGTATTGTGTAAGTAGCAAAAAATAAAACAGCACGGTCCACAGTGTAACGAGTGCGGCCAAAAGTAGCTTACAAAAAAAAAGTTATAAATTTGTTATAAACTATGTGTAAATTTTAGTATAAAAAAAAATGCAAAAAATTCAATTGTGTATATTTTATATGTTGCAGTTATAAAATATTTAATTGAAATCAAACATAAAAAAATGTGTGTAACTAAAAACAAGCCTTAGAAATCTAAAAAAACGAAAAATTTGAGAAAGAATTAAAAAAAAAAATATTTTTTGTTTTTTCTTAAATTTCAATATGCCTAATACCAACACTTCCTCAACACGTTCCCAAAATTTAGTTTGCCGAAACTCAATAATAACTATTTTACGCCCACTTTTCTGGAGCAACGCAGAAAGTTGTTTCAATTGAATTCATTTTTCTATTCGGCCGTCACCTCTCTGCAGACAATGGCAAACGTCAGAGAGGAAGAACTACCATGAAAAGCTTCTTGAGAGCGTAAGCCGTTTGGAGTCGCCATAAAGCATGTCGGTCAAGTTCTCGATCATTTGTATTCAAACATTTCAAAACACGCACAACACACTTGATCATAAGAAGCTCGGTCAAAGTCCTTTCAAGGGTTGAAATGGCCATTTCGTTTCGTTTCGTTTTAGAAGGGTTGAAATCGTAACAAGATGGAGGCACCCTTTTTCGCCTTCCCCCCCCTTTTCCAGCCTATAATTTATAATTTTTTTTTGAAGTTTTTGAGTATTATGTATTATTTAAAATAAATGGATAGTACAAATACTATAAGTTTTTTGTTGAATTTAAAATAAACGCCCAAAATTATTCCCTATAGATACAGGATTGCGTTTTGAAACTGTATTTATCTTTCTTAGCAATTTCTCAAATAATTTGGGGCTTGATTTCGTTTGACAAATCCACATCTAAGGAGGAATTACTAGCAACAGGATTGGTATCGGCTTTATTTTTCGTTTTGAAACTGTATTTATCTTTCTTAGCAATTTCTCAAAAAATTTGGGACTTGATTTCAGAAATTAAAGGAATTCCAAGCATGAAACTTGCAAGTTCTACTAAACGAACCCAAATTATTTATGTAGCGAAGTTGAATTATATTTGTCCCTGCAATAACTGAAAAACAAGTCAGTTCAAAATATTTTTCCGGCAGGTCGATTGAAAGTAAATATGACGAGCACAGAATAAAAACAGTGGGTGATATTTCACAGAAGAAAAACGCTTACGAAATTTCGCCAGCGTGAAAAGAAGTTATCTTTGCAGCGTGCGTGTAAATTTTATAAGTATGCATGCGTTCCTGTACTCGTCGTTTATAATCGGTTCTATTTTATTATCTTTTGCTTCGGCTTTGGTCTATAAGCAACGCGGAAGTTGTTGATTGTTATTTCGCATTCATTGGTCATAATATTTCCATTTAATGAGTATTTAATCTATATTTTGTTTTTTTTATATATAAGAAATTAATTTTTTATTTTTACTTACTGAGGTATACACAAATATTAACACATTCACACTTACGAAGATCAAGCAAAATAAAATCTTGTCTTGAGTGTATGTAAAACAAAAAAAAAAAAAATCAAAATTAATAAAAAGTTATTCAAACTTTTCCTTCTGAGAATACATTGCTAAAGTTTAAAAATGCCATGTCTGTTTAGCCCTAACTCTTTCTAGTTTATGTCTTTATACCAATATAACATTTCTAGGAAAATTAATACTCAAAATATTTTAAATAAGAATTACATTTTAAGACCAAGGATATTAAAACTTCATCCCGATTATCGTTGGTTATTCTAAAAGTATACTATTAAACATACAAAAATAACTATTACAATTCAAATGTTTACCAACTGAAATTAACTAATTTGTATTTTTTTATAGACATTTACAGCTTGGTGTAACAGTCATCTGCGCAAAGCTGGAACAGCTATTGAGAACATCGAAGATGACTTCCGCAATGGTCTGAAACTGATGCTTCTTTTGGAAGTTATTTCCGGAGAAACTTTGCCAAAGCCCGATCGTGGCAAAATGCGTTTTCACAAAATTGCCAATGTCAATAAAGCCCTTGATTTCATTGCATCGAAAGGTGTCCATTTGGTTTCCATCGGTGCTGAGGAAATCGTCGACGGAAATCTAAAGATGACCTTGGGCATGATATGGACCATCATCTTGCGTTTTGCCATTCAAGATATTTCAGTCGAAGAGATGACCGCTAAGGAGGGTTTGCTACTTTGGTGCCAACGGAAAACTGCCCCCTATAAGAACGTCAATGTTCAAAACTTCCATCTTTCATTCAAGGTAATTTTAAAATGGATTCCGAAAATTTATGCCCTACAAGCATGTTTTTTATCTCTTCAGGACGGTTTGGCTTTCTGTGCCCTTATCCATCGCCATAGACCCGATTTGATTGATTATGCCAAACTCTCCAAAGACAATCCGTTGGAGAACTTAAACACTGCCTTCGACGTTGCTGAAAAGTACCTCGATATTCCAAGGATGTTGGACCCTGATGGTAATACAAGATTAATTTTATATATCTTTAAACTCTTAACATTCATTACTTTTGTTTGTATGCAAATGTACGAATCAATCAACTTTAAATGTTTATTCCTCAATATCGTCTTTATGTTTAATGAAAAATTAAATAATTTTATCAACAATGAATTTAAACCAAATTAGATTTGATCAACACCCCGAAACCGGATGAACGGGCTATCATGACTTATGTGTCCTGCTACTATCATGCTTTCCAGGGAGCCCAACAGGTTGGAAATGTGACGCATGTACCTGAACCCACAAGACAATACACCTACGTCCCGAATAATTACAATGTGACTAAACTTCACATAAATACACTTAATTTACTTTGTTCTATTACAGTTTGATTTTTAAAAATTCAATAGTTCACACTTATATATGTCTATACATAAGTGAATGTAGCGCTATGGACATAGAGTTTTATTCCGTTAAACTTTTAACTTGCATTAACAAAGCATTTACTAAATTAAAAATTATATTTATTATGATAGGCGCAATGTTAGTGTTATGCTCTGTTTTGTGGCTTTTATATAGGGTTCCTTGAACGTGTCATTGGCAATCCTTGATAACATACACGCGCTTTAAGATCCTTGATAACATAAACGCGCTTTATTTACAAATAAAAACATAAAAAAAACATATCCGGGTAATGCTTGAAAAGGCTTTCGAACTATCTGGGCTCCTTTTTTGAAATGTCAGTTTGCAAATCGGCAACATCTGTCAACATTTTAGGTCGTCAGTACCATATACATACATTTTGGGATATCATTTATAAACAGAGTTACAAACAGAAATTCTAGGACAGAGAAACATCTGAGAACGCGACAAATTCATTCTTGTTACATTCTTACAGACAAAACAATTCTTGTTACATTAATGACTTGACGTCTAACTTTTTAAAGGTAAGCTGCAAAACCTGTGTTTTCTTTGAATGCCAAATGATAAATTTAATTAAAAACATTTTGTATAGTCTCCTTCTTATGTTTTGCAGATATCTGTGTACAGAACAATATTCACTCCCGTTACTAATAATAAAAATTTAGTTTTTATACGTGGAAAGCGTTTTTAGTTTTTGAAATTTTGGTGTTGTCATGGTGTTAGATGTTGGAGTTTTTTGGCGAATCCGACAACCGCCACCCGCTTTGGTTCTGTTCGGGCTCACCTAATCGATGTAAAGGAAAATTGTCTTTCCTTTTTCGTCGATTCCTTATTTTTCCCCTGCTGTTGCACAAGCTCTGTAGCAGAAATAAAGAGATAGGAAATTTCGATTTGGGACTGTGAGAAAGGTATAGCCTTATGTCCTGCTTATGGCAAATGGAAGTCAATATCAACCAGCAATTCCAACACTCGGGGAGTTCCCGAATTTGCGGGGAATTTACAACTTGTCGGGGAATGAGCTCCAATACGCGAGAAATTATAATACTTTTCCATTTTTTTAATATATAAAATTTAAAAATACTAATGCACATTTTTTCAAAATTAAATTGTGTTTTCACCCCTGAAAAATAATAAAAAATTTATCGTTCTAAAAATAAATAATTTTCGGCTTGCAACACTTAGAAATTGGCACCAGTCACTATTATGTTGAAGCTTTAAATGAAATTAAAATAAGATTTTCTGGCCAGTATGTCAGATCTTTTATTTTTGATATAGGTAAATCTTTGTTCACTAAGTTTAACCAGCAAATGTATGAACATAAAAATGAAAAACAAAAAAATCCATTTGAGGAAGTTATATACTATATATGGTCGCCTGAGTAAAATAAGGTCTTATATGTAAATTGCCGTGTTTTTAGTCAATGATGCCTTCCTTAATTGTTAAAGATCTTTCGAATGCCGTCATAAAAATGAATTTTTTATATCTCTTTTAGTGTTCGAGATATTCACTAAAACTTTGTCGTATGTCACAATTAGTTACCGTTTGAATAAAATATTGTCGTATGTACGAAGAACTATCATATACGATAATTTTTTCATACAAATTCAAATTTGTTTGTGCTGAGTAAAATAATGTCGTATGTGTACGTTGTAAGAATGTAAGTTCAAAAAGGACATTTTCAACGAATATTGAAGCTGATAAATTAAATTCGAGGTCTTTTAAACAATTCATGCGTTGTTAGAAAAAGGAATACGTAGTCTTTCTATACTTGACCTCAAGTTGCGCGAACTTATTCCATTTTTTCTATGCGTGAAAATTGGTGTTCCATAACCATTATAAGAATTCAATTGTTCTTTAATATTCATTTACCGAACTGAATTTTAATAAATTTATATATCTGTTTTTATTTAATGATACAATATTACAAGATAGAATAATTTGTATGATACAATAATAAGGTAGGGTAAGGAGATTCACCACACTGACCTCTAATGTCTAAATTATAAAATATAACATTATAGTGCTGCCGTATCTTAAAAAGTATCCTCGAAAAATCCATGATTGTTCTTTGCATTTTTGATGAATTACTTAGCATTGGCGACATGTTATAACTTCGTAAACTTCGATGGTCGATGTGTCGTAACACATTTGACAGGCAGTAATTTTGATAAAATATCAAACTGTTTCCTTTTTCAGACAGTTCGATTAATTTTATTTAACGTACTATAGACTCAGACTTTAATGTTGATATTTTGCTTCGACAAGTTATAACACATAGCTACTGGAAAACGGAGAATTACATTACTTTATTATTAGAAAAGTTTTGAAGTTTTTTTTGGGTTTATTTGTAAATTAATTACGACCTTCTTTCATAAGTTTTAAGTTCTGTGTTTATATAACTCCAATAATTTTTCAATTATTTAAAGGTTATATTTTATCGAGCTCAAGGCCAATGTTGCTTTCCGAAGAAAACAACTGAAGGAAAAACAACTAACAACAACAATACCCTATATAGAGTATCAATCACATAGCAGACTAGACAGCTGTTTCGTTGGCCGCTACACCAACTCATCAGTAGCCTTTTTTCGTGATTCTTGCTGTGATCCACTAAGCTCTAAATTTTCTACTTGTTTCACGAATGCAATTAGTAAATTACCCTGAATTGCGGTACGAGAATACTAATGATATGAAAGCAGCTTAAAGTTCTTCTAATTTGTGAAGCATACTTACAGGGAATGTATGTTCTATTATTCGAAGATAGATCAAAGCTTTTCTAAATACTCAAAGATTTTGTTGTGCTAGTTGTTGTTGCTCTTCTATTTCACAGTCGATCTTAGCTTCAGCAATTAGCTGATATTAAACTATGACGACATGAAGATTTGTTTCTTTTGAAAACTTAGATTTTTAATTTATTGTGTGTAAACACACACAAATAATCATATTTTCAACGGCCGGGCTCTGCCATAGAATTTATTTGTAAATTAATTACGACCTTCTTTCATAAGTTTTAAGTTATGTGTTTATATAACTCCAATAATTTTTCAATTATTAAAGGCTATATTTTATCGAACTCAAGGTCAATGTTGCTTTCCGAAGAAAACAACTGAAGGAATAACAACTAACAACAACAATACCCTTTATAGAGTATCAATCACATAGCAGACTAGACAGCTGTTTCGTTGGCCGCTACACCAACTCATCAGTAGCCTTTTTTCGTGATTCTTGCTGTGATCCACTAAGCTCTTAATTTTCTACTTGTTTCACGAATGCAATTAGTAAATTACCCTGAATTGTTTTTTTGGGTTTTATCATTCGCTATAAGGACATGGGTCATTCGCTATAAATTCGTTCTTTAATACAGTAGTTGCCTTAAATTTTTGTGATTTGTGAATGTATTAAATATATATTATATATATATTATATACATATATTATAAGGTACGTTTCATATATATAACGCCACTTCGAAATTTGTAATATTTTTGTAACGGCCAGCTTAAACAAAAGATAATGTTTTGCGAATTTGGTCATCTATGCACAACAATAATAGGGAGCAAAAGTGAAGTCTATTCTAATAACGGTACATTGTTTATTGCTTAATACCACTTTTGATGCTGTTTCATATTTATAACGCCATTTCAAAATTTTGAATAATAAACAATTTTTATTGAATTAAAGAAATACTTTTATTAAATTACTGTTCCATTGGCTCCAATAATATTGTAAATGCGGTTTGACATGCTTGCAATTAATTTTTTTAATATATTTGAATCCATTTTACTCAATTTTTCTAGAATAACTGATTTAAGTTCTTCCATGTTGCCAAATTGTCTGTTATTTTTATACACCTGGCGTACAAGAACTCCACACAAATTCTCGATGCAGTTACATTCTGAAGAGTACGCTGACTGCTCCAATAAATCAATGTTATTGGCCTAAAACCATCTCGATTAACGTGGATTGCCGCATTTTATTGCTGTAAAACTAGTTGTGTCTGTCCGTTTTTTTCCAAAAGTGCAGTCAAACTGCTCTCCTGCACACGAGTGTAGTCAGCGCTCTTCATGCTTGAACTTTCAATGTTAGAAAAATCACATTAGCACCTCACATCATCACATTATCTCCACCAAAACTTCTTTTCGAAAAAGGAAGTGGTTCACGGCGTATGTTGTGCTAATAATGCCGAAATTCATACAGGCCATCAAGATTTCAATTTTTCTCATCGGAAAAAATAGCATGTAAATAATAACCCTCAACGTGGGACCCTTTTTTAAAACATTATTGAAAAGCTGACGGGTGGTCAATTTGTTCCTACGTTCCTTCTTGCAAATTCCAAGCTCGTTCTCTTATGTTTGCTAGTAAGAGCAGGAACACACTTCATAAGTTCACTGCGGATATGTTTACACTCATGTAGCACTCTCCATACCGTTGTTCAGGTAACTTCTTTAGCAACAACACTCCGCAACTCGTTTAAACTGTGTGTACTGTTGCTCGCAACTCGGATTATTTTCCGCTGATCGCGGTTACAGAGGATTTTTTTTGGCCCGAAAAAAAAATTTTAAAACTTTTTGTGGCTGCGATTGATTCTACGCCCGATTTCCCGAATTCCATAGCCTTCTTCTTCAAGAATTTTTATTTTCCCCTTTTTTTGCAAGTATGTTGGGTTGCACGAGGCATTCCGGTCTAAATGTTTTTCTAAATGTTAAGGTCTTGAAAGCTGAATACACAATTTTATTAATCTCTACACTTCAAACGCAGCAGAAGAAATAATTGCAAGTGGCGTTATAAATATGAAACAGCATTAAAAGTGATATTTAGCAATAAACAATGTACCGTTATTAGAATAGACTTCGCTCTTGCTCACTATTGTTGTTGTGCATAGATGACCAAATTCGCAAAACATTCTCGTTTGTTTAAACTTGCCTTTACATAAATATTATATATATATATGAAACACACCTTATATATATATATATATATATATATATATATATATATATATATATTTATAGTTTATTTAAAAATTTCTAATAATTTGAAAAGTTATGTCATCTGTCATATAACGAAAAACAGACACTGTGGGAAAAAATAATAAGGTCATCCAAAAACTTTAAAATTAATCGAATAACCACGACCGCTAGCCGCGGATTTGAACCTGGGCATCTCGCTAACAAGACAAGCACCCCAACAAGTCTGCCATTGCCACTACAATTTATGTGTAAAATTTGATTTATAATAACAGAAAAACTAATAGCAGCAAATTTTTAAAACAAAACAAAAACGAAAAATAATGCGCCGCCAGTCAGATTTCAACCTGGGCATATCGCTTGCAAGGCAAACACGTCAACCAGTGTGCCACAACTCAATTGAGAATTTGGGTGGTGTAAAGTAGACACTGTGGGAGAATTCTCTGGAAGAAGAATGTTTCGTTCAGAGTGAACATTCAATTCGGTGTGAATAAAAATTTTCTCTAATTGCTTGCAGTCACTCAATAATAATGAGATGAGAAATATCAATTTGAGTTGTCAAATTGCAAATTTTCTAAAAAAAAAAAACTAAACATGTTCATTTATATAGAAACGAGTAAAAAGTTTATAATATTCGACGCTTCGGCATAACAGCGGATACTTTCAAACCATTGTACCGATTTGAATTCAATACCGCGCTATGGCTAAGCAATCATTTCCTATCCAATGTTGCTGTATAAAAAAAAAGTCGTGGTGGGGCAGTTCCAAAAATTGAAAAAATTAAAATATTCCTAAGATACATAGGTGACCCGGGCTTTCAAGTTGGAGTCTGGGAGGACATTGCCATATATATAACAAAAGTTTCGAAAATTGTGTGGGAAATATGTTGTGCTTTTTGTGTGAAGGTAAAGAAATGGATTGAATTTCCATTCACCTTTCAGAAAATGAGAGAAGCAAAAGTAGAGTGAAAATCTAAATATAATTTTTCTGACACAATAGGTACTTTATATTTCACTCATATTAAAATATTAAAGCCACACTCTCACGGCGATGAATACCTAAATCGCAAAGGTTATTTTTCATTAAATGTGCAGGCGACTTATTTTCGAACAGTTCCTCGTCCGCACTTTCATTGAACATTTCTGACTGCATATTTGTATTTGCAACAAATAGAAATTCCTTCACACAAAAAGCACATGGAGGCGGGTAGTCACTACCCTCAACTTTTCTTGAGTACTTACTCAAGCAGAGCTTTCAAATTTTAACTTTATTCACACCAAAGTTGAGAGCCCTCTCAATTGTCAAAAAGGAGGAGTGGAGTATTTTCGTTAAGCTTAACGAAAGTAGATTTTATTCACGCCAAATTGAGTGCTCCCTCAAAAATCGTGAGTGAACACTCACACTCAGTTTGTATTCACACCACCGATTATGTTCTTAATAACTAATAAACAGCAAGTTTAGCTCAAATCAAAAAAATGTTTGCTTAAACAAATTGAAGTACGCACAACAAAACGTGTTGTAAGGAAAATTTTTTATTTATACACTTAAATGTATAAAATACAATTTTGCCCAGGAGTGGATAAATTTAATATTCGTTATTTCCCTTAGTTTCAACAGAAAAAAAGCAAAAGATTAAAAAGATGAAATAAAAGCAATGTGTTAATTTTCAAAAACAAATTATTGATTTATGTTCAACAGTTTCTCTGTCAGACGGCAAAAAAACTAGTAAGGAATAGAACTTCGGCAGGGTACCGAAGCTTAAATACACCCCCGCGGCCGTATTGAAGTATATTTGAAATCTCTAGCCGTCTATAAAATGTACATGTGTAATCTGTAAACTCTGTTTTGCAGACTACTGACTGCACATTATTTCAAAAAATATGTCTGGAAAATTTGGAAGAAGTCGAACAAAGGCTATAGAAGGAGTTTGATTAAAATTAAAGTGATACGCCCCTGTCTAATTCCGCCAAATTTCTTAGCCTAATCGCTGCTCATTATTTCAAAGAATATATTTGCAAAATTTGTTGTATGTCAGGAAAACTGTGTAGAAGGAGTTTAGTTAAAATTAAAGTACTCGCCCACTTTTATAAACTACAGACTGCTCCTTATGGTAAAAAATATATTTGCAAAATTTGGTTAAAATCAGACAAATGGTATGGAGTTCGGTTAGAATTAAATTGACACGCACTTTTGTGGGCTTAAAACTTATCATTATACTAAAGAATATATGTGCGAAATTTGGTTGGAATCAGACAAACGGTGTAGATGGGAATAGATTAAAAATAAAGTGCCACGTCCCCCGTCTATTACCGCCAACTTTTATAAACCAACTGCTGAACCTTATGCCAAATAATATGTGTGCGCAATTTGGTTTAGGTCGGACGAACGGTGTAGATTGAGTTCGATTAGAATTTGTAGGCTTTTGTAGGCTTAAAACATCTCATTATAGTAAAGAATATATGTACGGAATTTGGATGAAATCGGACAAACGGTGTAGATAGAGTTAGTTTAAAAATAAAGTACCACACCCCCCGTCTAGTACCGTCCAATTTAATAAACTTAATTCTGCTCAAATTACCAAGGATTATGTGTGCAAAATTTGGTTGAAGTCAGACACACGGTGTACCAGAAGTTCGGTTAAAAGTAAAATGTCACATCTATTTTTCTAGTCCAAAGATTCCACATTATACTGAAGAATAAATTTATGGGTTTGATAAACGATGTGCTTTGTATGGGAGGTAGGCGTGGTTTTCATTCGATTTTGCCAAATATCATAAAGATGTTTCATGTTATACATCACAGCTATGTGCAAAATTTCAAGAATTTTCTTTAATTTTTGTAGATTTTTAAGAGATTTTACTTTTAAATAAATCCACTTTGTATGGGAGGTAGGCGTGGTTTTCGTCTGATTTTGCCAAATATCATAGTGAGGATTTATATTATATATCAAGGCCTATGTACAAAGTTCCAAGACATTTCTGTAATTTGAGCAGATTTTTAAGGGATTTTACGGTTAGTATAAAGCCACTTTGTAAGGGAGGTAGGCGTGGTTTTCATCCGGTTTTTTCAAATTTCATAGTCAAGATTTATATTTAAGATCAAAGCTTACTAGGGTAGCTTTTAGGTAGAAAAAAGTTGTAGGGTTGATTTTTCAGATTTTTTGCAAAAATAAAAAAAAAATATTAATAAAATAAAATTATAAGTTTTGAAAAAAGTTCAAAAAATTTATTTGTATGCTATTGTTTATCATAAAATATATTCACAATAGTTAATATGGAGATTTTAAAAAATTTAACATGCTTGTGGGAATAAAATATGCATATAAAACCACTTTTATATGGAAGCCCTATAAAATATTAACATTTACCGTTAAATTTGACTATAAAAAATGTATTCTAAAAAAAAAAAACAAAATTTTTGATACCCATATTGTATACTTTATTTAAAATGATAATTACATTTCAATAATAAATATTTACAAAATTGTGCATTTTTTAAAACTAATTTTTAATTAAGAAACTGGAAATTACAAAAAAAAAAACAAAAAAAAAAACAAAAAAAAAAAACAAAAAAAAAAAAAGGGTAACTCACTAAATTATATAAGAAGTGACATACACAAGTATGGAAAGAAACGGTTACGTAATCAATACAATATGAGTAAAAATTTGTTCAAATCAACAACGAAAAACAACAACAAATGTTTTATAATATATACCAAACTATGTGAAATGTAAGTACTTTTCACTTGATGCCTAATTTGTGTATATTTTAATATGCAAAATTGAATTTATTGTTTATTATTAAATAAGCGTTATTTTTGCAAATTTTCGAACGCCATTTTGTGAAAGCCTTAACCTTGAACTAAGCATATATAAAAAATACGTCAACCTTAGAATTTTGTCTTCTACCACATATCTAAAACTCATTAAAATCGGAGAGTGACACCTGGAGACCTTTCCTTGTAAGGCAAAAAACAAATATTAACATTATCCACGCCCGTGCATGAATTGTATTTAAATATTTATGTCGATAAATGAAATATTTTCCCTACAACACTTTTTTTGTGCGTATTTAATTTTTTTTAAACAAAATTTGATTTAATTTGATTTTATCAAACATGCTGTTATTTGTTATTAAGAAACAAGTTTTTCAATTGAGTTGTGGCAGACTGGTTTACGTGTTTGCCTTGTAATCGAAATGCTCGGATTCAAACCTGGCTGCCGGCGATTGTTTTTTGTTTTGTTTTTAAAATTTTAAATATTTACGTATTTGATTTATGCAAATGCGTCAATGGTTCAAAAACGACCTGGTTTTTCGATGAATTAAAAAGTTTTTGGATAAACTTTATATATTTTCCCCTGAGTGCATTTATTTGCTTATAAATGTTAAAAAACATGGATATTGAAATTATATGTAGTGAAAAATATTGAAAATGTTGCTTGCAACCCTGTTTTATTAATATAGAAAAAGATATTCGCGAGCTTGGAGGCTTTTTATAAAAACTACCACAAATAAGAAACAAAAGACATTTTTCACTTTCTGCTGATCGACTTGTACATTAGAGTCCGGCATGCATATTTTTATCAAGCGGATACACCCTGCTTCTCTCGTGTAGCAGTCACTGCAAGCGAATAAAGTGACTGAAGTAAACAACAGGTCGTGTAGTACAGGCAGTGATGTGATTTGGTGAGATTTCGGGCTTATTTTGGGATAATTGACCTATTTGAGAATTTGTGGGATTTCGGATGATGAGGTGGGATTACAATTTTTTTCTCTTTAATTCATAATAATTTAAATAAGTCATAAATTAGACATTAATAATTTATAAATATTTTGGTGGGATTTTTTGTCGATTTTTCGTGTCAATTAAGTTGAATAAACAGGTCTAAATTGGGATGCGATCGGGATTCTTCACTAAATCAGAATCACATCACTGTGTTATGCCAGTGATGTGATTCTGATCATGGCAGAATTATAAGGTAGGGCCGACTCGGAGAAGAATGAAGTAGAGAGCAGAGATAATGCCGGCTAGTTGTCAAAACCCGCTGTTCATCTCGAGTTTCTTTGTGTTCACGTTTCGCAGTTGATTTAATGTTAGAATTGCTAAAAGTTTTATTACAAATTTTAGACTTCTTTCACATTTTACAGTTCTTATTACATTGTTTCTATAATATTTTCACTCAATTTATCACAAATTTAACACTCGCGACAGCACAGTTTACAAGTTGGAAACATTGTATATTTACTTCGTTTGCAATTTCTACGAAATTCGTCGTTTTGACAACTGGCCGGCATTCTCATCTTCCACTATTCGTTGGCGCGTGAGGCCTCTAAGCAAATCGGCCCTACCTTATAATTCTGCTATGTTCTGATATAGTGAAAAATCCCGATCGCATCCCGAATTTTACCTGTTTAACCACAAAAAATGACATGAAAACCCCATCAAATTTCCCACCAAAAACTGAATGCCAATAAAGTTTTTTTATTAGATTTGTAAAACGAAAAAAAATCATCAGATACTTTTTATATAAAAGTTTATTTATTAACGAAACCAAACAAATCAAGACAATTTTTTTATATTTATACTAGCTTATACCCAGTGTGTGTGCTACACCCGGCAACTGTTGTGGAAAATAAAAAATATATTCAAAACTTTAATTTGACCTTTTGTTTGACACCACGCTGGACATCACCAAATAGTAACTCCATTCTGAGTTTCAATGTTCTGTGATTTTACTTCTAAAGCTATTCGATATCAAAAAGTTAGCTTATGTGGCCAGAGCCACACCCTCTTGTCCAATGCCCGTCCAAGTTTTCTTGGACATCATAGACATCCAAAGACATCATATAATGGTAACTCCATTCTGAGTTTCAAGTTCTGTGGCCTTTACTTCCACGAAAAACCTCCTCTATTTTTGCAATATCTCAAGAACCGCGCCACCGATGTTGCATAAATAAGTTTTTAAGCCAGTGCCATGACTGGCGAAACACACCCTTGAAATTTGAACAACACCATTGGAACCGTTTAGAAGTGATGGAGTAACATACGGACACCATTAGATTATATATATATATATATATATATAAACTTTTAAATCTAAATTTTAATAACAATTCATTGAGATCAATAAAATTGTTTATACCTACATAACAGTACGTTCAAAAAGTCCATGTGATGACACATAGATAGCGTTACTAATTTTTTTTCCATATGATTTTTATTTAGTACCAGCCTTCAAACGATACGTATAAAAATTTAACAACAATCTGACAATTGATTCTTGAGTTATAGCATTGTGTGCAACTATTGTTATTGAAAAACAAAATGGAAAAAAGTGAATTTCGAGTTTTGATAAAGCGTTGCTTTTAGATGAAAAAAAGTACAGTGGAAACCAGACAATGGCTTGATAAACATTATCCGGACTTTTTTATTTACGAATTTAAACGTGGTCGTACCAGCACAAATGATGCAGAGCGCAGTAGACGCCAAAATCAGACTGTTATTCCACAAAACATCAAAAAATCCACAAATTGGTTATGAACGATAGTAAATTGAAGGTGCACGACCATTTTACACGAACATTTGGGTATGCGAAAGCTCTGTGCAAAGTGGGTACCGCGTAAGCTCACAGTCGACCAAAAACAACAACGAATTGATGCTTCAGAGGAGTGTTTGGCGCTGTTAAACCGCAATAAAATCGATTCTATCGTCGATATATGACAATGGATAAAACATGGCTTCACTATTAAACACCAGAATCCAAAAGACAGTCAGCTGAGTGGAGCAAAGCGAGCAAAGACCCAACAGTCGGCTTGTAAAAAGGCTTGCAAAAAGGATCCACCATCAACAGCGACTATTACTGTGCACTTTTGGATCGATTGAAGGCTGAAATCGCCAAGAAACGACCACATTTGCAAAAGAAAAAGGTGTTGCTTAACCAAGACAATGCACCGTGTCACAAATCGATGAAAACTTTGGCAAAATTGAATGAATTGGGCTTCGAATTGCTTACCCACCCACCGTATTCGTCAGATTTAGCCCCAGCGGCTTTTTCCTGTTTTCAGATCTCAAGAGAATGCTTGCTGGAAAGCAATTCAAGTCCAATGATGAAGTAGTCGCTGAAACTGAAGCCTATTTTGACGAGAAAGAGAAATCGTACTATAAAAGTGGTATCGAAAAGTTGGAAAATCGCTATACTCGTTGTATCGCTCTCAAAAGCAATAACGTTGAATAATATAATCGAGTTTTATCAAATATTTTTTTTTCTCTGACTTATCCCACGGACTTATTGAATGACCTGTTATGTATAAGGAACTTGTTCTCCACAAATAATAATATGACTTATTTAATTTATTATGAATTAAACTGCAAAAAAAAAAAAAAAAAGAAACAAAGTGTATAATTCTAAAATGGAATGACTTGCCGGTTTTACTTACTAGAAAACTTTGATATTTTGCTGACTTCACTTAGTATTAAGGTGGGACATGACATTCGCGGCAGAGCAACAGACTTTTTTTTTTAAATTCATATCTCAGTCAAAAACAAACATTTTTTCAAAATTTTTTTTTATTATTGTAGAGAATTGCACAATTTTCCGATCTGGAAAAAAATAACTTTTATAAATCTTAACAAAATTTGGTTATCATATGACACGAGCTTTTTTTTCAATTTTTTTCAATTTTTGGTGATGTTCAAAATTTGAAAGTTTGTTTTTTCGAAAAAAATATAGACTTAAAAAATTCATAAAAAATAGAAAAAAATTAAAAAAAAAGAGCTCGTGTCATACGATAGCGAATCAAGTTTAAAAAATACAAAAAAAAAATTTCGTCAAAAAATGAACCCGCTGTGCCGCAACCAGTACGAAAAACATGGTTTCGAGATAAACGCGTTCAAAGTTTGTGAACAAAGAAAAAAAGGTTACCTTCAATCTGCCATGCCTGCTTTGTACTGTATGCCTTCGTTATCTTGTGTTGTGCTGTTTCTTATAGTTTTTTTGCAATCGTTTAGCAATTCATTCGGGATTCTTTTGAAGCTTCATATGCCTTCACTCTGGCGCATTTCAAACGATTTGCATCATTTCCTTTGGAAAAATTCAATGCTGTAGCTCCTATGGTGATACCAAGTAGATCAAACATTTGCAAATAACTATAAGCACCGTCATTGTAAGTAAAAAACCTCTTTTGCCTTTTCTATCTAAAGAACGACGCTTCATTTTTCAATTTTTCAATATTTTTCACAAAAAAACCACGACTTCACGCTGCAAAAGATATAAAATAAAAATTCCACTATATGAGTTATAAATATAAAGAAATATAAAAAAATTCAAAAACACAAAAAAAAAACCCACCCTTCAAGTAGGTACGAAATAACAACCACCAAAAGCCAGGTAGCAAGTAAAACAAGTACTCGTATATACCAGCTGCCGTACGTAAATAGCGCAAAAATTAAAAATGCGCTCTCACTAATCCGGCTGTAACTTTTGAACCCGTAGGAATTTTTCCATGAAATTTTTTTTTTAGAATCTTAAGAATATTTACTTAAATACAAAGTTATTAAAATTTCGATTTCAACAAACTGCCAATGTCATGTCCCCCCTTAAGGGAACTTTTAGTTTATAAATTGATAAAAAATGCAGTGCTTCAACTTTTTGTTTGTGGAAAATTTATTATATATATCGAAAAACATTTTTAAATATTATAATAGTCTTTTAGTTTAATAATGTACATATAAAAGTTTATTTATATCTGTACTTTGCGTCAATTTTAATCTTTGTAAATTGTCAACGAAAATTCAATGAAAAAGACACAGTTTCGATAGTATCGTAATTGTGGACGTAGAATTTTTGTTTGATATATTTGTTGATGATTTTGTTTTAATATGTACTTCATTTTTAGAAAATCGGCCATGGCGCTCAAATAAGCCCGATTTTCTAATGATTGGGTGCTATTTTTCTAGATATTCTGGAAATTTTTTTCCAAGTGTAAGTATTCCAGGGAAGTTTTAGTTATGATTAATTTTAGGTAAACGTGGAATACAACTTTGCATACAGTTAAAACATAAGTTTTAACTAAATTATGAGTATTATTACTATCGAATAATGCGCTATAAAAAAAAAATTTATAAAACTCAACACCTATTATGAGGGGTCTGTGCATACATGATACGAGTATGGAAGTGAAATAGAGAAATTTAAAGATATTATAATTGATATTTGAGGTTATTTATATTATATATAACAATTTAATTAAATTATTAATATTATTATGATTAATTTGATGTTAAGGGGAGGTTCTCATGAAACTCGACCGGGAAACTCAACAGTTTTTTTTTCATTAGCATAAGAAAGGAATACATCTTTTTCACGAAAATTATAAGTATCAATAGTATCTCACAAAAAATAAGTATGTCACATCAATCTTTTTGAAATGCACGTCTGTATTCCCTAGCATACTGTGTTAAGAATATTAACCTCAGGCACCACCAGATCTCACTAGATGCGCTGTGTCGTTGAAATAACGCAAAGCTAATAACCCGAAAAAATTGTTAACCAAATCTTAAAACGCGTTTTCTGAAAAACCATGTTTTGTAAACTGGTCTCCACAATATCTACTGAAGAACTACTTTATGGATTGACCTGTTTTTTATTTTAAAGTAGATAGAATTTATTGGATCCTGTACTTAAATTGAAATAATATTGGAAGGTTTTTTTTAATATTTTGAGTATTTAAAAGAACAAAAAATGTAGAAAAGACGGTGCTTAAAATTTAGATGTCCGCCATTTTTGTATTTTTCAACTATTTGTTGATATTATAGGATAAGCTTCCGTAAATATAATTTATAATATTTTTGTTTTTTTTTTATTTTTGGTGGCATAACCGGGCTGTGCGATGGAGACCGTTTGGATGTTTGACGGCGTATTGATACTATAAATTACACTTTTATTCACCAAAACAAATATTTTCCTACAGTTTAAAAAGCAATAAATAACTGCCAAAAACCACAAGGTGTGCATTTACTTTCTTCTATGAAAAAAAAATCAGGAACATCACCGTGCTTTTCGAGCTCTAGATGAGAACCTGCCCTTAATTAAGACTGCAAAGACTATCAACAAAATTTATTTCATTTGTCTGCTTAATATTTATCGAAGATAGTTCATCGGCAATACATGACTAGATAATTTTTTAAAGATTGAAACCACTCATGACGCAGAGGTGAGAATTAAAATCTATAGATGAGTTGACATCTATTATATTATCAATATGTGCTGCATAGATTGCATCATTACTAAATTGCGAAATGTATAGTGAAATTCATTAAAATTGTAATAAAAATTGTGTCGAGCTGTGAATCTGAATTCACCCTGAATCAGCGGTATAAGAGAAAAGCAATACACACTCATATTGGCAATTTTAACACCCCCACCACGTGTGAGTCCGGTTTCAATTGTGTTTTGGTCCTTCCGGTAAACATTAAAAATTGTTGATTTCAAGGTCTAATATACGTGTAACAATTAAAAAAACTCAGCTTGTTTCAAACATTTTTTTTTAGATACAAGGAGTTATTATTTATTTTTTTAATTTATACTGCTTATTCTACATAAAAAGTACTTTATTTTTTAAATAGTTTTCAGGCTTTTGTATAGAGGGCGCTAAAAATTACATTTAAAAAAATACATCCAAAACGGTTCGATGGATATTTTTAAAAATTATGGCGAAAGTTAAAGTATATAATTAAAACAAAAAATAGTTGGTACTTCAATTTAGGGGGATTAAAGGACAAAACTACAAACAAAATGCAAAAAGATTCATTGAAATTGAAGCAATAGATTTCGAGTTATTTATCGAACCGTTAAAAAAAAAAACTAGTTTCGAGGAAATCGGGTTTAAAGCTTTTGATTTTTGAAATTTTGCATATATTTTTCAAATTATCGGTTGATAAACTTACTATTATATAATCTGCAATGTCAGGTATCATTTTAAAAACATGTATGTATATTATAGAAACTATGAAGAACATATTAAGCAAACAAAAAAAAATTTTAAAAATTACCTTAAGGCTAAAATCGAAATTGCAAGAACACAGTTTTCATTTATTAACTGAGAAGATGTAAAAAAAAACGGATTGGCCATTTCAGTCCTTGAAAGGACTTTGACCGAGCTTGTTATGATCAATTGTGTTGTACGTGTTGTAAATTTTTTGTACTTAAATGATCGAGAATTGGACCTACAACCGTTTATGTCGACTCCGAACGGCTCATGTTATCAAGAACTTTACATGGAATTTTTTAGTCTCTATGGCTTGCCATTGTCTGCAGAGAGAAATATTAATTTTAATTAAATTAATTAAAAAAAAATTTCTGTAGCAGATGGGATTTGAACTCGAGTTCTTCCGTGGTTCCTTAGCATACGGTCCACGCATTTACCCAATTAGCTACGACTGTCAACAGACAAGATAAGATCCTATAAAGCTAAATCATTTATCATTTCCTATGAATTAAAAAGTATATGGTTTTTGATAAAACATCTATAAGCCCTTACTTTACTAATAATACGTAAAATAAAACGTTTGTAATTAAATGTGACACCAACTTAAATTACTCAAAATATTTAATTCTATTTATGGCTGAGTTTGACTTAAAAACTAGTAACTTTAAAAAAGTCTACTATAAAGTCGAACTCCGCGCTTTTTTTTTTAACTTATTGGATCAGCAAAATATTGTATAAAGATGCCAAATTATGAAAACGTATTAACAAAATGTTAAATTTCACTAAACCAACTTTAAAGCAGCAGTAAGAAAGTTCAAAACGATATAAATATATCGTACCGTATGTTTTTAACTGACAGATAATTCCTTGAATTTGTTGTGTTTAAAATTGTGTTAAAATCGATTGAGTACTTATTGAGAAATTCAAGGTCGAAGTTGAACTTTGAAATTTTGAACTCTTAGTATGAATTTTATGCTTTCTTCTTCTTTTTAATGCTCTCTATTTATTAAAAGAAGTCATATGTTGATAAATAAAACATTTTATTATTAATTATTAATATGATTTTTTACATTAGGACATTTTTTAATTTATTTTTTTTTTTTAATATTATATACAGTATTGTTCGAAAACGAAGCAACTTTTCCCATTGTAGTGATCAAAGTACTGTATTTCCATTAAAAAACAATTTATTCGAAATAGTTTCGTTTAGTTTTATTTGATAATGTATTTCTTCTTACAGTAACAACCAAAATAAAATTCGAATTCGTAGCAATTAATGAAATAACAAAAACAAAAACAAAAACAATTCAATATTTTACTGTTCAAAGCATAAGCAACTTTCAATATTTGGTATGATAGCCATTATTCCTTATGACATGTATTCTATAATGTTCTCTAAAACTGTTGTTGGAATTGATTCCCGCTCTCCTGTTATGCAGGTCATTAGCTCAAATTTATTTTTAAGCCGCCTAGTCCCGACTCTGCACTTCAAAATGCCCAACGATTCTCTATGGGTTTCAAGTCTGGCGATTGAGGTGGCCAATCCAAGACTTGAACCCCATGAGAAGACAACTAATCTTTGACCAACTTCGATGAGTGTTTCGGATCGTTATCGTGTTAAAACACCCATCAAAGTGGCATTTCCCATACGGCATATTGAAGCATATGGCTGGCGAAAATGTCCCTGTACACAAAACGACCCATTTTAAAATGTATTTCGACAAATGTGCCAATTCCTCTCCCTGAAAAGCAGGTCCACATCATTACATTTCATCCTCCATGCTTTATTGTGCCCTTACAATAACGTGGATCTAGTCTCTTATTTTTGGGTCTTCGAACGTGGCAGATTCCATCTGAATTTAACGGGTTAAATTTAGATTCATCGCTAAATAATACTGTTTTCCATTTTTTATGGAGTCCAATTTAGATGAGTTTTTTCGAAAATCAACCTAAGTTTTATAAAAACATTAATATTATTAAAAAAACTTCAACTTTTAAGACAAGCCTCTTTTTTAAATGTTTTAATGTAAGAATAGGTTTCTTAGATGGCTTGAAACATCTCAAACCATGTTCCAATGAGCGTTTTCAAACAGTGCTCGAACTAATATTAAGGTTTAGCTCTCAAACAACTTTTTTTCAAGAAATAAACGGATATTTTTTAAACACACGAACAATTTGTCTATCTGTTTGGTGTTAAGTTTTTCGGGGGCATCCGCCAGAATTGACGCTCTGCACTATTCCAGTAGCTTTATACATTTAAATTAGACGAGAAACTATTGATTTATTAATGTTAAGTTCATTAGCTATCGAAATTTGTGATTCGCCATTGTTAAAAATTCAATAATTTGTAGTTTGAAGGCTTTCACGTAATGTGAACGTGTCATTGTCAGACTTACTAATAAATGCTACTTAATGTGTAGAAACAACTTAAATGAGATTTTGTTTCTGAAAGCAAATGAGACAAAAATAACTGTTTCGCAAATAATCGTTGTTTGCTTGCTTAGTAACAGTAAAAAATTGCGAAAAGGAAGAAGTTGCTTACATTTTGAACAGCAAAATAGTAAGTTGATTTTGTTTTTGTTTCCTAATTTATTGTCATGAATGAGAATATTATTTTTGTTGTTGCTGTAAGAAAGTAAGTACACAACCAAATAAAACGACAACAATTTATCTTGAACAAATTGATTTTGAAAAAATATACAGGACTTTGATCACTTCAATTGAAATAGTTGCTTAGTTTCGAACAATACTGTACATTTTAGTTAAGCAAGAAAAATCATATTTGAATTATTATTTATTTGGTTGGAATATTGCTTGCAAATATTCTGTACTCAGTTCTGAACTATTTTCGTCCTGTAGTAGCTCTTTCGCTTCTTTATCTAAGTTCAGGTGCCCCACTTTCCATTGATGCTGCAAATTCTATTTATAATGCATGAAACTGTGCAATTTGGGCTCTGATATCGCTTACTTCTTTCTTAATGGTATCCTGAGTTTCCTTTTTGAATTCAAATTTGAAGGACCTGCAGTATTTCGTGGAAGATGGTGTGAGATTTTTACAAATATCTCTGGTGTGCATTGTGTTGCTCGATGGCTCTGAGTCTTCCAAAATCTTTTTTAATCGCAATGGTACAAATGACTCCATGAACATATCCGTGTCCAAGGTATTTTCGCATAACAATTGCTGGTATTGTTTTTGTCCAGAAGAACCATCACATCCATATTTGCAAAAAAGAATAAACTTGCAGTTTCCATATTGCTTCAACTCATTTTCTTTAAATGATTGTAGCAAGCGTTGTGCTGTGTGATCAAGTAATGATTGTTGTTGTACCTCTGCCGAAATTGGTGTAATTGCAATAGTGTCGTTAGATGGCAAACAGTAATTTTTAGCAACAGTTATGTGATATATGATGATATATTGGTGTTTTGTTAATTTCAAATCCAAAAATAATGCTAATGCCTTCTCATTTGTGTACTGTTTTTCCTCTCTCGGTGTTGGTACACTTTTAAGAATCCGTTTTGTTCTTACTGGACTAGCATCAATAACTTTAATAATTTCCAGTTTTGCATATTTTTATCTGCTCGCAATTGATGAACGAATGTTTCTTGAACATTTTCACTTCCGATTTCATCAGTGATATCCTTTTGCTTCCGCTTGTTAGATATCGCTGCAGTTGTCAAGACTTTTTTTGGTCTTCCTGCGCTGATTTAGTCTGTAGTTTTTCAAGCTCTCTGCACAGTAATCTCGCATTCCAGCCATTTTTCGTTATGTTTATACAATCTTTCTTTCGTGTAGCTATATGCAGATAATTTCTCTTCTAAGTCAAATGGTATTTCGAAGTTTATTTTTCTTTGAACATAGCTTAGAACATCTTTCTGTTTTTTGTTTCTTAAATACTCCTCAGTCACTTATTTGTAACTGAATCTCTCTATGATTTTTGAATCCATATTTTTATTTCTTATTTCTATATTTGCTATATAGATATTATAGCAACTGAGATTGTATCCGAAATTTACTTCCATGTAAGTCTTTCCATACGGCAAAGCTTTCCTAAGCCCTATATCAAGTATCAATACCTGTATCTATTTACTTATTATCAGCACCAGTTCTATGAAGGTAAAATTTAAAACTTCACATGTTTCATACAGGTAGAATGAAATGGGTTAATTGCTTCAAAACTCCAAAATTGCACATGTTTCATACAAGTAGAATGAAATGGCTTAATTAAAAAAAAAACTCTAGGCACTATTTTAGTTACCAGAATCTGTATATGCACCTGTCTTATAGAGTTGGAATAAAAAGGATAAATAAAACTTTATCAAACAAATCCTTTAAATTGCATGTATGCTTATAGGGATGCGTTTAAATTAGCGTCATTCGAATATTTGTGTGAGTAGTTTCAGTAAAACGAAAAAAGCTTCAACGGGGGGAGCGTGGTGGTATAAAAGTATATATAGGGTGAGAAAAGAGACTTTCACTTTTAACTGGATGCTTTAATTTTATTGATCCGTTTTGATCCTTAGAAGTTCTATTTCACTAAATTTAAAATTTATACAAAAAACAGTCATTTTGAAAACATTTCGGAACACCCAAAATATAAATAGTGCAGCTACAACCTCATACAATTATTTAACGATAGTAGTCCAACCAAGCTTACAAAAAAAAAACTCAACCCTCTATTGATTATAGTTTGCGAACAATGGCCATTCATTTTCGATGAAAAAATAAAAAAACTCACCTTGTTCTGAAATTAGCAAAAACAGTTGTGTTTAACCGCATGCCACGCCCACAATTTTAGATATTTTGACTTAAATTTTTGGCTACCTAACTTTGTATATATTTACTACAAAATGGCGCAAAAATTTTATAAATCGGTTACCACAAAAAATGGGTTTTTCGGCCAATGGATTTAATTCTTGAGCCACAGTGCGGCGTCACGTCAGCATTGCAGTTACAAGACATTCTGAATTTTGATTTATTTGTTTTTACTATACCATTCGTACATTCCTGTAGATAAATAAAAGGGTTGCTAATAATGAATAGCTTTTATGTGCATGCTGCCATTTAATTATGCAAGTATCTAATAAGTGTTTTATTAATGTTACTCTTGATAAATGATCTTTTGTTTCAGAGATAAATTTAATATAAATCGTGTGCTTGCTCCTTACTAACTTAAGTATTTGTTGTTGCTTTTTATTTGCATCTAACAGACCTGCAGAACACCGCATTGCCAGACGAAAGGGCGGTAATGACGTATGTGTCATCCTACTATCATTGCTTCAGTGGCGCCCAAAAGGTCTGTTAAATTTTGCATTCAGTCAGGTGCATTACGGTACACCGTCTTGGAGCAGGGTGATGTTTTGATTTTGAGTTCGATGCCATTGTGCATGAGGGTATTTGCATTACAAGACGGGGTCCGGCTGGTGTGCTCTGCATGATATGCTTATATAAAAAAACTAAACAAGTTCTAGCATAACATTGCCATATGATTTTTGTTTTGATTGTGTTAATATTTTATTTGTTCGAAATTTTGAACACACCAGAAACTTTTCATCCACTAAGCCTGCATTTACTAATGATGTCATTTTCTTTACTGGTATCGCTAGGCGGAAACAGCCGCTAACCGCATTTGCAAGGTTTTGAAAGTCAACCAAGAGAATGAACGTCTTATGGAAGAGTACGAACGCCTCGCAAGCGATGTGAGTTCATCGTTAATAACCGACTTTCGTTAATTTGATATTTTTTAACATCAATTGTAGCTGTTGGAATGGATACGTCGCACCATGCCATGGCTAAACTCACGCCAAGCAGACAATTCTTTAGCTGGTGTTCAAAAGAAGCTAGAGGAATACCGTACCTATCGTCGCAAGCATAAGCCACCACGTGTTGAACAAAAAGCCAAGCTCGAAACCAACTTCAACACCTTGCAGACCAAGTTGCGTCTCTCGAACCGTCCAGCTTATCTACCAACTGAAGGCAAAACTGTTGCTGACATCTCAAACTCCTGGAAGGGCTTGGAATTGGCTGAGAAAGCTTTTGAAGAATGGCTCTTGGCTGAAACCATGCGGTTAGAGCGTTTGGAGCACTTGGCTCAAAAATTCAAGCACAAGGTATTCCGAAATATCTTACCTGAATATGTGTAATGAATATGTATATAATTATATATATTTAATTGCAGGCTGACACTCATGAAGACTGGACACGCGGCAAGGAGGAGATGTTGCAGTCACAAGACTTCCGCCAGTGCAAACTTAACGATTTGAAGGCATTAAAGAAGAAGCACGAGGCATTCGAGTCCGATTTGGCTGCTCATCAAGATCGTGTTGAACAAATTGCAGCCATTGCCCAAGAGTTGAAGTAAGTAACTAATAAGAGACGACAACAACGACGATTTGACCATTTTATCCCTTGAAAGGACTTTGACCGAGCTTATGATCAATTGTGTTGTTCGTGCTATTAAATGTTTGCATACAAATGATCAAGAACTAGACCTATAAGTTTTATGCCGACTCCGTACGGCTTATGTTCTCAAGAAACTTTAGATTTCATTATTAGCTCTCTGCAGAGAGGTCGATCGAAAATATTCATTCGATATTTAATACTCAACTGAAAAAACATTATGTGTCATATAGAATTTTAATCCGAATTCTTCCGCGGTTCTTTGACATACGGTCCACGCTCTTAACCGTTCGGCAACGGCTGCCAATCGACATCTAAAAGAGAGAAGTAATAGAAGTTTACTAACATATTAATCAATTCGTTACCTAAAATAACCCATAAGCAAACCTTTGCTTAAAACAATGCCGGCCGTCGGCTATGCTCGTTATATGGCATATACAGACGTGTTTGAAGTTATAACAACAAAACAACAAAAATACTTAAAAATTTATAAACAATTTTTGGCACAATATTCGATTTTTCCACTGGTCTAAAATTTTTATATGAAACCGGTAATATATACATTAGAGCGGGTCAAATGCTACTTTGGATGGTGTCCTTCGGGCCGCCCCCTCAAATCAACGATGGGTCTAAAAAATGGAATTAGAGCCCATAAAATTAAAAGAATTGTGAAATTCGGGCCGGTTTAGACCATATTTCAAAAATTATTTTTAATGATACTTTAAAAATTTTTTCTAATACATAAGCATATAAATAAAACAAATTCAAAGGACCTATTTCTATGTAAAATTGTCTGAAGTTTTCGATTCTGTACTTAGATTTGGCGTACCATGGCATCAAATCTCAATAAACTAATTTAAAGTTAAAAATTTAATTTTTTTTTTGTATATTTTTTTTATCTTCCGCCTTTGTACCGATTTAGGATTTTTATTTAAACGTTATTAGTTTTTTATTAAAGCCTATTTCATTGCATTGATATTTAAAAAAAAAAAATTATTTTTTAAAAAAATATAAAAGCTTTGACCCATTTTTGAATCAGATACGCAATTTTTTGTAAAAGCATATTTATTCAAATAAAGTGTTCTCAGTATTACCTTCTAGGAAGGAAAATGTTGTACGATCGGTATTACTATGCTACATGAATCACATTAAGTCAAGTGATTTTATCATTAAGTTTGATTTGTCGCAAGCATGATTTAATAAAATAAAGGTTAAGTAACTTCAGAACCCTGCTTTGCATGAATGAAAAATACAACAACAAAATGTGTGGTTGCGAATGTCATAGCAAAATGTAAGTAAAAAACCTTCTCAGTAAACCAAGCTATTGTTTCTATCGTAACGATATCATATCGAGTATTTTATCGATAGAAATAATGGTTTGGTTTGCTGGGTTGTTGTTTTCAAAAAAAAGCAAAAATCATGGCCTGCTAAAATTCATAATATCAAGTAAAGAAAACTTCGGTTGACATTTGCAAGGGCAACGACGAAACAGCTGTTTTTTTTTGACGTTCTCTGAAGTAACTTAACCTTTATTTCATTAAATCATGGTCGCAAGGTGGTGTCACACATTAAAAAATGTGAAGTGAAAGTGAAAATGAAAAGTAAAAAACCAAGAGATGCAGTATTTAATCGAGACGCGCCAGAGATACTTTTTTAAAAAAAGCTTGCCTAATTGCAAGCACGTTCTAGGCCGATTAGTTTACTTACATTTTGAAAATAAGAAAACGATTGTCGATAGATAATTTTGTAACTGCCAATACAGAAATGTTTTTTAAGTCATTGTTTGTAAATGATTTGAGTACTGAAGGTAACTTTAATTTTTTAAAAATTGATCCTAGCCTTTGGACTAAAAACGAGAATTACTTGCGCGCAGAAGAAGTGGTCGGAAATATTTCTGTGATTAATGATGCAGCAGAAAGAGCGATTAATTTGATGTCCCGATATAACGATAAAGTCACGTCGTCAGAGGATGAAAAACAGGCACTTCTTCACGTGGTAGAAGAAAATTGCAAACAGTTTCCGCGTGGTTCAACAAAGGCTAACTTTTGTCAACTTTTGTAAGAAAAAAAATGTCCTACTATACTGATTTAAATAATTTCCTTAGAAATGCTTTTACAAAAAATTGCGTATCTGATTTAAAAAAGGGTCAAATCTTTTCTTTTTTTTTTTTAATATTATTGCAATGAAATGGGCTTTACTAAAAAACTAATAACGTTTTAAAAAAAAACCTAAATCGGTACGAAGGGGAAAAATAAAGAAAAAAATATACAAAAAAAAAATTCAAATTTTTTACTTTAACTTAGTTTATTGAGACTTTACACCATGGTACGCTAAATCTAAGTGCAGAATCGAAAACTTCAGACAATTTTACATAGAAATAGGTTCTTTGGATTTGTTTTATTCATATGCTTATGCATTAGAAAAAATTTTTAAAATATCATTAAAAAAAATTTTTCGAAATATGGATTTTTGGCCAGAACCGGCCCGAATTTTACAATTCATGACCCATTATTGATTTGAGGGGGCGGCACGAAGGATCCCAAATACTTTAACAAATTCCATACAAATGTGACTCGCTCTAATATACATAGTTTTTCAAATAGAAATGTGCTTTCGAGTCATAAATTTTAAAATTTTAAAAACAAAATTCAATTTGACTGTTCTCATTTTTTTTTAAAAAGGTCTGAAATTTTGAGTAAGAAAGTTTTGAAAATGAAAATTTAATTTCATTTCGGAAGCCATTTTGTGGATCATGTTAAATTTTTTTCCAGACCCTACATATCTTACAATTTATGCCTCAAAAACGCTTTTCTATCCGGAAAAGGATGTGTATATTGCAGGTTTCATATAAAATTTAGATTAAGACGAGATTTAGATCTTGTGTGTGTACAGATTAAAGCCCTGCATGAGTATGCTTTTTCGCCTACTTGAATATATTAGCTTGCTGTAGAAGAAAAAGCTTTTCTACTGTGTTCTTACACTGCCTTTGTTTTATGCGCACATAGGAAAAACGAGAGTAAGAAATTATTGCTTTACTCCACCAACAGGTAGCGAATAAAGCAATAAAAAGACTAAACTAAACTTATACTTAAACTTAACTTAATTTAACTTAAACTTAAACTATTCGTAGTGATTACCTCCATCAACTATCAATATTGTTCACTCACATCTTACACTTTTTTTTACTTTCTTAATCTTCAATTAAAAAAAAAAATCATTTTGTCTCTTCGTTTTGTATGGAGTCTTTTGAAAAAAATGGTTTTTTTTCTCCAGAAATTTTTAAAATTTGGAGTTGTACTCTTGTGTAAATAGGGTGCGATTTATTCGCTTGCAGTGACTGCTCCTGAGAAGCAGGGTATATTCACTTGATGAATATATTCATGCAGGGCTCTAGTTTAGATAATAATATAAACTAGATGGAAATTAATTGAAAATTTAATATATTTATTATATGTCTTTGTATTTAGGAAGCTTTTACTTTCAAAATTAAAAAAAAAAAATGCACTTTTAAAAATTTTCTTCGAAAAGCGCCTTAAACTTATTGGAACACTTCGTCGTTGGGAGTGCAATACCGCGTATCAGCCACTTGCAATCTTACTATTATATAAAAATGAAACTTGAAAAATTGGCTGTTTTTGCTCAAGAACCACTTAAAGTTAAATTTTCACTATTCTTACAATAATTCATTGTGGAGTGCCACTGTAAACTCAGAATTTTTAAATATAAAATAGCCGAGAAGTTTTTGACCAATAATCTGGCATAAATAGAAATTTTTATCAAATTTAGGTATTTTTTGCCATTTCCTGCCTTACACAATAAAAGATATCGCACACTAAATACAAAACAGTCACAACTCAAAATTTACAAATTTTTTACTTTTTTATGTTTCCTGATTCCTTTGACTGTCAACATTTTGTACACATCTTCTTTCTCTATAATTTAAAAAAAAGTGCTGTTTCATTGTTTTGTATGGAGTTCCTTTAAAAATAAAATAGTTTTTTGCTTCTAGAAATTTAAAAATTTTGAGTTGTGACTTTTGTATTTAGTGTGCGATATGTGAATATAATGTATGGAGAAATGATAAATCTTTACGATTCTAACAAAAAAGTCCGCGGTGACATATCGTCGCTCTCGTGACAAACTGTCGTAACTCATATTTTTTTTTTTTTAATTGAGTTAATACCACTATAAAACTTCTTACGCACGTCCTTATCACTCCCCAAAGTGTTATGGTCATACTTGTCATAGGTAAGTAAAAAACGCAAATGTCTAAAGGTCGTAACCAAAAAAGTATTTAATAAAAATTTGTTCAAACAGCAGTAATCCACAAATTTTTAAAATATGCGCTTTTGGGGACTCGTTAAAGAATTTATAGCTAATGGCGAATGGGAAAACCCCAAAAAAAAAATTCACAACTTTTCTAATAACAAAATAATGCACTACCCCGTTTTCTAGCGGCTACATGTTATAACTTCACTTTCGGAGCGAACTTCGAAAAGAAATATTAATATTAAAGTATGTAAAGCGTTAAATTAATTAATATAATTGTCTGAAAAAAAGAAATATGTCTGAAATATGTCGTCTGTGTTGCAACATACCAATTTTCATCAAATTGTCGAACATATATTTAATAATTTTGACATTAAAGGTCGGTATGGTAATACCCTACCTTATTATTATATCATGACCACGGCATTTGAACCGAGGCTATGGCAAATCGCTCTTACAAATGAAAGCTTTCGAATTCGCCGCTATACTTCATTTTCTCGCAAAGCTTTGCCGTCGTCGTTTTGTTCAAAAGTTCAGTGATGGGCGTCTGCGTAGAAAGACTAGAACCAGAAACAGGAGAAATCAGTGTGATTTCCAAATTAATGAAGGTAACATATCGATTTGCATTTTTTCCACACATATTGAAAAACAAGTACGCTGTTTATATAAAAGCTTTTCGTTGCGCAACACACTTTTTTACAGTGCAAAGCTTATATAAAGCTTAAGCACATATACATAAACGTAAATTACTGTAAATTGTAAATTACCCCTTTCTTTTTTGGAAAGAAGGGTTCAACATTTAATATATAAATTTTTTGTTTAAATCTAAGTCTAAATAAATTTAAATTTGCTCTTTAAGGATGTAGGATTCCTTATACCGTGGCTTATGATTTTTTTTTTGTATGAAGTTTTTGTGACTTATTTCTTTCAATATTCATCCAAAGATTAAAAAAAAACCGTGTTAGCGCCAAGGTTGTCGTTTTAAACTTTTTTGAGTAAAACAATTTCAGGTTTTTGAGTAGTACGGGGTAGTATGGGTCGTGGTTTAATTATCAGGTTGCCGCTAGGGTGAGAGCGAGTACCCATAATTGTCTAATCGAAGTTGACAGCTCGTAGAAAATCTGAAAATGATGAGAAAGCTTTGATTGGCAAAATGCACACAAAAAAGTCATTTGTTTTGATTTTGTCAATTATGAAGACTGAGAACAACCTTATAATTCTATAAAGGTATGGATAAAATAATTACAAACTTTTTTATTCAAATATATATATATATACGCTTTCATATATATAGCCAGTGCTGTTTAGTATTTTTAAAACAAGATACGCAATCGGACCTAACTTCCAAGTCTAAATATTCACATTATACTGAAGAATATGCACTTCGCGTCATTTCCAACGCCAATAAGATTTATTTCAATTTGAAAAAGTCGTATTTTGCGAAAATAAAATTTTTTTTTTAAATAAGAGAAAATAATTGTCAAAATATTTTTTTATATTAATAACCATTAATTTATAAATACATATATTTTTGTGAACCACTTTCGCTGCGCTCTAAAAGTTTCACACTTTTTCACCGAGTCATTAAAATATGGCCACCTGTTAAAATAATGAAATGAAGTGGTTTTGATTAAAAATGTTTTAAAGGATTAGTAAGTGTTTTAAACCTTACCGTTAACAGTAGTATGTGGAACCTCCTTTGTGAATCATAGAGTGATTTTAAATAATTTAATCTTCACATTGTCTTCCATTTTCGCAGACTTTTTGTGCCATCCCAACCGTTTTTCACGATATTGAGGTCCGGAGAATACGGTGGCCATGTCAAAAGCTCTACAAACTGCCCATGGATCTAGAATTTTACTATCCATGCAGTATGTATCGGGGCATTATCCCACTGATAAATCAAAAGCATTTTCCAGGATATTTTTGTAGGATAGAGCTGTCATTCTGGTATTCTCAAACACCAAATCAATCGTTCCGTAATATGAAATTGCTCCCCATACCATTAAACCTCCTTCTCGCCTACTGTGCTTGCCAAAAACTTTTCTTCTTTCCTCAAATCGTGGAAGTAGTAATTGTAACCTTCGGGCCCATAAAATTAAACTTGTTTTCATCCAAAAATACAACCTTTTCCACTGGTCCGTCCACGCCATCTTGTCTTTGGCAAACTCCAATCGTAATTTCTTTCGATAGTGATTAATGCTACGTTCACACTGAGAGCTAAATGCGCATTTAACGAAATGCGATTTTCGCCATCTCAGCAGCAGAAAGAGCCTTACCTCGTCCCATTTATTTAAGAATAAATTAATTCATACCACTTTTAATAAAAAAAAAAAATGATATGAAAGCAATTAAGAAGTCAGGACTTAAATTCAAGATCAGAGCCCACGTGCAAAATTTCAAGGCATTTCTTAAATGTTTGTGGATTTTTAAGATATTTACGGTTAAAATAAAGTCACTTTGTATGAGAGGTAGGCGTGGTTTTCGTCCGATAAGAGCAGCACACGACTATGTAAAAACACATACAATTAGTTCAAACTTAAAATAAATATTCAAGAATCTGGCCTTAATCAAATGACGCTGAGTGTATGTGCAAAATTTGCTATAGGTTGGATAAACGATGTGGATGGAGTTTGGGTGCATACAGACACGATGACACTCAGTTTTATATATTTACGAAAGTTTTTCTATTTTGATGACGTCACTTTGTTTTGGAGGTAGGCGTGGGCAATCATCCGATTGTAAGGAAAAGACAATTTAATTGTCATATACTATTAGTCAATATTGGACGAGTAATTTAAGCTGCAATTATCTCTCGAGAAATCACAAGTACCGTTATCTTAAAACCCCTACAAATGAGAAAAAAATGTAATGCTTTTTGTGTTCTGGATGTCCAAATTAACTCGACCAGGCATGTGCCGTTGTTGGTGTTTTTCCAAAAGTATTATTTGTAAAGTAGTGTAATTAAGTGATTTTTTTTAATCCATTTATTACATTTCATTTCACTTCCTCGTACGGGCTTAATTGGTTTAATGCATGTTTCTGGAACTAAGTTAATACTAGAGCTGGGCATTTTGGGATTACAATTACTTTCCGATAAAAAAAAAAATTAAAAAAAAGTATTGTTTTTGTTGTACAATTACTGTTACACACAATTACACACAAATTACAATTACGATTACTGGAAAAATCTATTGATTATAATTACAGTGATTGTTATCAATGAAAAATTGAAATTAGAATTATTATTATCGTTCTAACTTTTTTTTAAATTTAATTATTTACTGCATAAATGATGGCGTCTCAAAAAAAAAAAAAACTTAGGACTTATTCAAGCTTTTATTACAATTTCTGTAATCGCGATGAAGAACTTTTTGGTCACGACTACTGTAATGTAATTGTAATTTCCTATTACGATTACTATAATAGTAATAAAAATATTTCGATTACGATTACAGTAATCGTAATCCTTATTTTAAGATTACGATTACAATTTGTAATTGTAATTTACCTGCAATAAATAACGAAAGTAATCGATTACATCCCAGTTCTGGTTAATACTAAATGTTCTGTAATTTATTCTTTTTTCAGGACTATTTAACTTTTATTATAAGCAAATCTTAAATTATCATCTCTATAATTGTTATTTTCCCCCCTTTTTCTTTGTTCTTAGTACCCTTGAATACCATGATTGTATATCGGTGAATGCTCGTTGCCAACGTATTTGCGACCAATGGGATCGTTTGGGAGCACTCACTCAGCGTCGTCGTACTGCCTTGGATGAGGCTGAACGTATATTGGAAAAGATCGACATCCTTCATTTGGAGTTTGCCAAACGCGCCGCTCCATTCAACAATTGGCTTGACGGCACACGCGAAGATCTCGTTGATATGTTCATAGTCCACACAATGGAAGAAATTCAAGGTCTTATCCAGGCACATGATCAATTTAAAGCTACTCTTGGAGAGGCCGATAAGGAATTCAACTTAATTGTGAACTTGGTACGGGAAGTTGAGTCTATTGTTAAGCAACACCAAATTCCAGGTGGCTTGGAGAATCCTTATACAACATTAACCGCTAACGAAATGACACGCAAATGGGGTGATGTTCGTCAATTGGTACCTCAGCGTGACCAAACACTCGCCAATGAATTGCGCAAGCAACAGAATAACGAAATGTTGCGCAGACAGTTCGCGGAAAAAGCCAACATTGTTGGTCCATGGATTGAGCGACAAATGGATGCTGTTACTGCAATTGGCATGGGTCTGCAAGGTTCCCTTGAGGATCAGTTGCACCGTCTTAAGGAGTATGAACAAGCAGTTTATGCTTACAAGCCAAATATCGAAGAGCTTGAGAAGATACATCAAGCTGTACAAGAATCCATGATATTTGAAAATCGTTACACGAACTATACCATGGAAACTTTGCGTGTAGGTTGGGAACAGTTGCTCACCTCAATTAATCGCAACATTAACGAAGTTGAGAATCAAATCTTAACCCGTGATTCGAAGGGCATCAGTCAGGAACAACTAAACGAGTTCCGCTCCAGCTTTAACCACTTTGACAAGAATCGCACCGGTCGTCTGACCCCCGAGGAATTCAAATCTTGTTTAGTTTCGTTGGGTTACTCCATTGGCAAAGATCGTCAAGGCGAAATGGACTTCCAGAGAATTTTAGCTGTTGTCGACCCCAACTCTACTGGTTATGTTCACTTTGACGCTTTTCTTGATTTCATGACACGCGAGAGCACTGACACTGACACAGCTGAACAAGTAATCGATTCATTCAGAATTCTTGCAGCCGACAAGGTGAGTTTTCTATTTTGAAAGCTTCTCAGGTAGTGTCATTGGTAATGTTTTTTTTTATATTTCAGCCATATATATTGCCCGATGAACTTCGTCGAGAATTGCCACCTGATCAAGCCGAATACTGCATTCAAAGGATGCCACCATACAAAGGCCCAAATGGTGTGCCTGGAGCTCTTGACTACATGTCCTTCAGTACTGCTCTGTATGGCGAGACCGATTTGTAATTTATTGTGCCACAGTACAGCAACTTTAAACCTTCATAAAAACTAATAGTTAAAAGTTAAAGCGAAAAGTATAAGTAATAAATCCTATTACGAAATTATTAACAAAACAATGTTAAAACGATACCCTTGCGACCATCCTGCCATCCGTGGGAAGTTATCGTCCTGATATCAATTCTTATAAATATCGGAGCATATCTGAATAATGAGAGAGAGCACGTAAATCCCTAAACCTATACATAGTTTAAATATTTGTAATTATATAATCAGATCGAATATAATTATGTAGAACTCTTAACTATACGCTTAGTGAAGTCAGAGCGGTTCGGAGAAACCAACAACTTTTGAGTTCAATCCATAAAGAACGAATGCGATCCAACAGCATAGCAATTTCATCTGAGATGAAAATTTGTTAAATTTATTTTAATATATAATCTATTATTTTTGAGATTTATTATAATTATTGTATTTTTTATTATTTTATTTTTATTTACATATGTAATTCTAATATTTAACTAAGAATCTTGCATAACATTGATAAAGAGAGAGTTAATAATGTAATGTTTAATGTTAAACAATTTTATTTACATCAACAACCATTTTAAAGCGATACACTTTTGTATAATTCATCAGTCCTAAATATACATTAAAAAAATATAATCACATCTAAGCGACAGAATCGCATTTTTAGTAATAATTTTGATTAAATACGTTATAATATGAGAACTGATAGTCCGGGTCCGGACAACATTGCTTATTTATGCAATAAGAGCTGATTATTTTTAACCGACTTCAGAAAGGAGGAGGTTCTCAAGTTCGTCGGTTTCTGTTTTTTTTTAAATTTTTTTTTTAATTTTTTTTTTAATGTATGTACATCGTAACTCTTAAACCGTATGCCTAATTGCCGTAGTTTTTTTTGTGAATAGATAGATATCATAAACCCGGAGGTGTCCATCTAAAAAAGTGGGCGGTATTCGCCAAAGGGGCGTAGCAATACTAGAAAAACACTGTATTTCGAATAATATTGACACTAGGATACTGCAATTTAGTGTAGAGTAGGCATTATTATAACAAATTACGGTCAAGAAATTGGGCGGTATTCGACAATTGGGCGTAGCAATATTAGAAAAACATTGTGTCTCGAATAATATTGACACTAGAGTACTGAAATTTAGGACAGGGCAAGGCACAATTATTACAAATTACGGTCGAGAAAGTGGGAGTTTATTCAAAAAAGGGGCGTGGCAATATTAGAAAAACACTATATCTCGAATAATATTGGCACTAGGATAATCAAATTCGTTACAAGAATGGGCAGAATTATTACAAAACACAATGAAGGAAGTGGGCGGAAATCGACAAAGAGGCATGTCACTATTAGAAAAACGCTCAAAAACACATCTCAGTTAATATTAACACTAGTGTACTAATATTTGTTACGCGGGTAGGTTGGGAAGTAGAATCATTACAAAAGTGGGCGGAATTATACATAGGATGTAGCACTTAAGAAAAGCATGGGCGTCCGCAGGATTTTGCCTAGGGGGGTGGGGGGGGGGGGGAAACATACGTGGAAAATTCACGCATTTGGTAATTATTTAGGAATGCTTCTTGAAAAAGACTACCATTCAAATTCTGTTTTCTGAGATGTTTGGTGAAAATTTAGTGAACTTTGTCGCAATTTACACCGTTCCACTTTGTAAGATTTAACCGAACTATTAGGACAAAATGAACTATTAGGACAAAATTCAAATTTTTTGTAATATAATTCGAACAAAAAAATATTCAGAAGTTAGTGTATATCTGAAACACTCTTCTTTATGCAGGGTTTTCATAAAATTGGCTATACCGAAAAATACACTTTTAAATATTTAATAATAATATTTTTAAATGTTGAACTTTGAAACACTTGGGCTTGAGACCTGTCGCTGCAAAGTTGGTACCGAAAGAACTCAACTTCATGCAAAAAAGAGACCGAGTTGCTATCGCGAAAGACATGCTGGAAATGGTCGAAAACTACGAATCATTCATCGAATCCATCATTACTGGTGATGAGACATGGGGTGATGAGACGAGTATGACACGCAAACCATGCATCAGGTTTTTTCTTCAATCGTAAAAATCGAAGACACGAAAAAGTTGTAAACAAAACACTGTCACTTTACCAAATGTCAACGAGAGACGCTGATATTTGGCAGCCTTGTCATAGACACATGCGGCAACCTACTAAAAAAAAATTTTCGAATCGGATAGTTAAGTCCGGTTCACAGTGTGAATTAACCTATCTTTAAAATAAAAGTTGCAAAAAGTTGCAGCTAAATGTAAGTATGTTTTATCTACGGGACTCAAACTTAGTAACATATTTCATCTGATTGCGTATATATGTGGTTAAAATAAATGGTATTCTAACAAAATGCGACCTAATTTTTTTTTATTATTTGCTTAAATTCTAATAGATAATTTAAATATAAATTTGGTTTATTAAGCTACTTATAAAATTGAATTTTATTTATATGCCTTTGCATCATCAACACGTTTAACACAAAAACTGCTTACTTAAGGCTACTTATTTTAGAGAAATCAAGTTAATATTTTGCAAATTTTTTTTTATTTTTTCCCGCTAGATTGAGAGACTGTGCGTTCGACACATGCTTGCTGACATAAGAATATTCAATATATTTTGAAAGATGGGCTCAAAGGAAAAATTCATCACAGTTTTCTTGTATCAGTTCAGAAATATTTTTTAACAACATTGGAATTTTTTGCATGTAGTGCTTTTCTATAATTTTTGGCAAAACCAATTATCACTATTTTAGCTTAACAGACCTATTCTTGAAAATCTACAATTGTAAGCCAGTATTTTTCATATTTCTATATGTTTTTTGTAAGTTTTTGATTTCAGGCAAAATTTGATGCTCAAAAAACAAAATTTGTCAATGAAATTGTCAATATTTGAAAAGCTGCTGACAATTTTTATCAAAATTTGTTATTTTTAAGACTCAAATTCAATTTTCAAGAATAGGTCTGCAAATGTAAAATTGTATAAATGACTACAAGCCACCCAATTCTAAAAACAGTTGAAAAAAAATTAAACAATTTTCCGATTTTAACCAATATAATTTATGATTTCAAACATATATAATAAGGAATTGAGCACAAATTTAATGATTTCGTGAATCACCTACTTCAATGAAATCAGTTTAAGTTATTTGTCAGTGGATGCTCGATTTTTTTAAGAAAGCATTCGTATGATTGGAATATTCTAGAATGCTCAGGTATGGCAAGAATCTACAGATATGAGGCGAATAGGATTGAGCGTGCAACTCTAAAAAGTATAATATTCATAACTTGTATATTAAAATTAATATTTAACATATAATGACACATAAAATATTAAAAATGACATGTATACTTAGAGAATTTAAGAACTTGTTGATCTTAAGTAAACCAATGATATTTAATTAAATTTTTTTAAATAAACTATTTTAGCATCAATTTTATTTTTAAACTAATAAATTATTTTGTTTTAAAATATTTTCTTGATTTAATCAAATGCTTAAGGGAGTGTAAAATCACAATGCAATTTCAAAATCTTTCTGGCCTAACACAAAAAAATTTAAAATGCACGGGTACAATATTTAAATTAATTCTATCAAACCAAAGTGGGATTTCTTTTGTGTGCAATGCATTATATATCGATGATTCCATATCAAATCGACTATTTTTGAGCAAAATCTGACCTTCGTGATTCCAATTATTTTTAAACTTTGTAGGTTAGTAGTGCTCGTGAAAATAACTTAAACTGTGTTTTTTGTTTTTGCGAAAACAGTTTCTTTTTTAAGTTATACACTGTAAAAAATTTAAAAATATCTCCACAAATACAATAAGTGCATCAAACAGCTGTAACCTCAGAACCGTAAGTCGTACCGAAAAAAACTTAGATATTTTTTAAAGACCTTGAATGGATTTTACTTGTGGTGTCCTTTTTTTACTCTTTTTATGAAATTTTCTTAAATGTTTTTAGACTGAAGTTATTTGTCACGTTTTTTGTAATGTTAATGTTTTGCAGTAAATTCTTCACCTTTTGAACATAGTATCGTCATAATAAATCAATTATTAAGGCTCACACAAAATTTTAACTTGGGATACCAACGATTGCTTTTTTTTTAACGAATTTTTTAAAAAATGTCTACAAAAGATTTCTTATTTTTATACCAAAAATTTTATATTATTTAATATTTTCCGTTGAGTGAGGTTGTAAACACTAGGCAAACTTAAGTCAAAGTCAAAAAATTAAACTTAACTCAAAAAAACAAATACAAAAAAGCACCAACAGCAAAGATAGTTTTTTGAAAGTGAAATCTCCGGAAAGCTAATAAAAAGTGTGTAATATGTGTTTTTTTTTTTAAATAAATGATATAATAGCGCCTCATCATAAGTGTTGCAATCCCTTTCGTAACCCAAGCCACCCAAAAACGTCACCACTAAAAACTTTGCGTAGAGTTACAGAAAGTTTAGAGCAGAAACTTGATATAGTGAAGTCGTTATCTTATAAATTGAAAATTTGCGACGCTTGCCGAAAAATGGAACCAATTGATGAAAAATATACACCTTTGGATGAAGGCGACACGAGTCCACAAATTCAATATGATAGCGAGTCAGAAAATGAAAAGACTGAATTTGAATTACCAATCAGCATTGAGGATCTCAACCAAATCTAGCTCAACTTGGGCAGTCACCAATAAACAAAAAGAAATTGATGCAAAAAAATTATGCCGCCGAAAATCGAAAAAAAAAATAGTGAAAACATTAGATAATAAGATTTTTAAAGCGACAGATGCAGACGAAGAAGAAATAGAAAACAAACAAAATCATTTTGTTTAAAAATTATAAGCAAAATTCAAAAATACTTATGATAAACAGCAACGTATAAAAACTCTAACTATTTTCGCAGACTGGTCTTTTCAAGAAATTCATAAGCACTTTGATACATCTGATTATATGATAAAAATAGCAAAAAAGTTAAAAAAAAATGGAATTTTATCCTCTTCAAATCCTAAGGCTGGCAAAACTCTGAGTGAAAAGGTATTTATATGTTACACTTTTAAACTTTTCAACCTTTTTAGTAACCTGCAGTCGTTTATATATGTTTTATTTTAAGGTTTTAAGAAGTGTTTTTGACTTTTATGAATCAACAGAAATAAGTCGCGAAATGCAAGAAAAGAATGACTGCATCACGATTAGAACTGGTGAAGTAAAAACCATAAAACAGAAGAGATTAGTCCCTTTCAATTTAAAAGAAGCCCATGCTATTTTTAAAACGAATCCCCCAGACCTTAAAGTTCAGTTTTCAAAGTTAGCTGCTTTGAGACCTAAAACCTGCATACTTGTTGGTGCTAGCGGAACCCATCGTTTTCATGTCATCAGTGTGTTTTATTATATAAAATTGAATTATTCCTAACAAAGTCAATTAATTTTTCTTCCATCGCGTTTAATTTCTTTTCTTTTTTAATTATTTCAATGATGCTCCCTGAATTATTTTCGTTTGTTTGTATGGTAGCACTGCGGCAGTGGCAGTGAATTTAGAAATAGAGCTAAGCGTGGCAGTACTGCTTACTGACACTGATTCAATATTGATTTTAAAATCCCTGCTGAATGGCACTTTTTTGTTACCTCACATGGCAAAGGGCCATGTGACGGCTTGGGAGGCACAATTAAAAGACTTGTCGCAAAAGCTAGTTTGGAAAATGTCAACGAGCCTATAAATACCCCTAAAAAGTTTTTTAGTTGGGTTTCAAAAAACAAAAAATATTAATGTGGAATTTTTTTGATCAAAGCAGTACAGCAGTAACGCTTTAATAAACCAAAAATAATACAAGGAACTTTGACTCGCCACTCATTTATTCCAATAGGAAAAGGAAGAAGTGAAATCCGAGAAATCAACAGTACCTACATCAAAGATAGTTGCAGTTTATAAAAATATAAAAAAATACAAAATAAAAAAATTTTGATTTCATAAATGACTAGCTTATACCCGGCGCGCTTCGCTGCGCTCAGCGCTTATCCCCTAGAAGAGGGCGTAGCTTTAGTTAAGCCATGCTTTTATAGTAAGTTCGTACCGAGTTTCATTGATGTGTGACTTATTTCGAAAGCTATACCGAAAATTTTGGGTGCTGAAAAAGTACCCCGCCCCTCGTCCAACGCCCATCAAATGTTACCAGTGGAACGGCATGTGTAAATTGAGGTCGAATACTGAATTCCGAGGTTGTGCGACCTATAATTCTAAAAACTGTTCGATATCGAAAATTTTAGGTGTATTTAAGGTGCCTTTTACGATCGGCACCAGACTTCACAGGAACCCTCTCAAGGCTTTGGTATAAAAATTGGCTTAGCGGCTTCGGAGTCTTTATGTGATATACACATATACTCACATACGTATATACATTAAGTCGCCTCACGCTCCATAAAAAAAAAGTTGGTCAGTCCGGTTCTTCAAAATAATCTATGGCTTATTTACGATGGATCCCCAAAATATTTCGACTAAAAATATTGGCTGGTATGGTAGTTAAAAAAAAAACAAACGGTCAGAAATAAGAGTAATGAAAAAGTTTTTTTTCATCAAAAAATTTTTAATTTTTTCCATTGGACCAAATATAATGCGGATTTTTATGGATTGTTTTAACTTTTTTCATATTATTTTCACTAAAATTCAAATGATTTTTTTCCCATACTACTTTTAGTCAAATAAATTGTAAAATGTAAAAAATGTGTACATGTGTATTCCATAGAACCCAGGTTCGAATTCCATCTGACACAGACATTTTTTTCAATTGAATTAATTTTTCTGTTCGGCCGTTATCTCTATGCAGACAATGGCAAACCTCAGAGAGTTAAAACTGCCATGAAAAGCTTCTTGAGAACATAAGCCGTTCGGAGTCGGTATAAAACATGTAGGTCCAGCTCTCGATCATTTGTGTTCAAATGCTTCACAACACGCACAACACAATTGATTACAAGAAGCTCGGTCAAAGTCTTTTCAAGGGTTGAAATGGCCATTCCTTTTTTGCGTTTTTTTGCTTGCGGGTGGTACAAGTGGGCGTGGAAAATTTTATATACATATAAATTAAGTGCCACTTAGAGCACCTGCATATCAAGTGTTACTATCAAAACGTGTTTAACGTGTTTTATAAACTAAATTACTAAATTTTAGTTATCTACGGCATAAGCCGCTTGATATAAAGTATTTTTAGTGATTTGTGGGCGGTAGAAGTGGGCGTGACAACATTGATATTTACATAGTGACTGCCGTTTGGATCCATAGCACCTTCATACCAAGATTCACTATCAAAACTTGAACATCTCAGGAATTACAATGATTTCTGAAAAGTGGGCGTAGATATAGTGTGGCCACGCCCATTTTTTGTACAGTCACCGAAAGTAACCTTCCAAACAAAATTACCAAAATTTAGTTTTATACGATTAAAACCGTCTGATATATAGTATTTTTTTTTGTTTTGGGGGCGATAGAGCCAATTTGGGTTGTATGGGTGGTACCACGCCCCCTTGTCCAATAAACACTTAACTTCACAGGAACACTCTCAGAATGTTGCTTCTGTTACCCTAAAAATTTCATAAAGATTGGTTTGGCGATTTTGAAGTCTATACGTGATATACACACATACCCACATATCCACATACCCACATACATACATCCATGTTTATATACATAGATTGGCTTATTTTTGAATATAAATATATCTTTTTTTTTAATATAAGCAGGTATAATATTGGATAATATTTGGTATTAATACAAAAATATATAAAATTTTTGGTATAAAAGTAAGAAATCTTGTGTAGGCATTTTTTTGAAAAATTCGTTAAAAATAGCAATCGTTGGTATCCCATGCTAAAATTTTGTGTGAGCCTTAAGAATTGATGTATTAAAACGACACTATGTTCAAAAGGTGAAAATTTACTGCGAACATTACAAAAAACGTGACAAAAAACTTCACTCTAAAAATATGTAAAAAATTTCATAAAAAGAGTAAAAAAAGGACACCACAAGAAAGACCCATCCAAGATCTTTAATATATATCCGATTTTTTTTTTCTGTGCGACTTACAGTTCCGAAGTTACAGCTGTTTGAATACATGCGCTAATTGTATTTTTTAAGATATTTTGAAATTTTTTACAGTGTATATCTTTTAAAAAGAAATAAAATTAAAAAAAAATATGCAGATATAATACGCTTCAGTAGAACTATCAACCCATAGAGTTTCAAAAAGAGTGATGTCAGAAACGTGGGCGTTTTGATATGGAATCGGCGATATATGATTTTAAATTCTAAATACGTTGAGTATAGGCAGTTGCTCGGTGAAGACAACTTTAAAATTAGGCTATAATATTATTCATAAAAAGGGTTGAAAATTTAAAGAAAAAGAAAGTTTTTTACTTTCTAAAAAATATAAAATTTTTGTACTACAAAAATGTATGTGTTATACATTCAACTTATAAAAATTTTTTAACTAAGCAAATGATTTTATTCCGATTATTCTTTTTTTATAATCTTTAAGCAAAGTCTTAAAGCTATAGAGTAGTTTTCCTATGAATTTCCTATGTCTCTTAAAGTTAAATCTGTAAATTGATTGTAATATTATTTTATTTAAAATAATAGAATAATATTAATGATTTTCACAGAGAATTTCGTATACTTTTGCTCATACTTCCATTTTATAATCCGGTTTATGAGTTTAGCTAATATGCATTATTATATCCCAATAAAGTCCAAGTCAGTGACTTCATACTTTTTTATAATTGAAGACATGAATGAATGAAGGTGATATGTCGCAATTATTTATTTTTTCAAATAGTTTTTATGCACATAAGGCCTTCTTCCATGCATAGAACACAAAAATTCCGAAAATGCGACACATCACCTTTTTTCATTCATGTTAGTTTCATCTCCTGGCAAGAGATTTGCAAGAAATTCCTACGCTTATGAAAAAAAAACTCCTTTTTCCCCTGCACCCACTTTCCTTTTTCCCTACATATTTCCTTATGCCCGTATGATACTAAATTTTTTTTTAACAGTTTTTGTCATTGAAAATTAAAACTAGAGCAGTTCAAATAGTACGAATGCATGGATTCAATTGGTGTGAGTGAGTCGCATATAGTACGAATTGGAGAAAAATTTGTAGGAAGGACTGTATTTACTCTGCATTTTTTTTTTGCCGTTCTTTTCAAATCGTTCTTCGTTAAGTTTCGATCAAATATTAACTGTGCTGTAAGTAATAAATTTGACATTTGACATTGAGTAAACAAAACTATTTAATATAATTGTATGTTGAATGGGAAGTGATGTGTGTAGCTAATATTAATTTATTTAATGCAGCTGCTCTTCAAAACACCAGAAGTAAAAAAGTAACAACGTTTATCCTTTTCTTACAAAATATGTCTGTCCTGCCCACGCGACACTTGTTTTCAGATTTTAAAATTGGACAAAAAAAAAATGAAGTAGCATATGGGCATTACACTTCTTTTTAAATTTTTCATAAATAAAATTTTATTTTTAATTTCTGCATTTCAATTCAGGTACATAAATTCAGGTTTATTTAAAGAAAATACAAAAATAACACAAAAATGAAAAAAAAAATTTATAAAATAAAAAGTAATATAAGAATACCTTAAGAATAAGGTCAGAAAAACATAAAAATAACATATGTAAAAAAACGTAAAAATGCATAAAAAACAAATATAAAAAAAATTGATGGAAAAATTATTTTAACAATTCTGTAATTACATAATTAATAACATTTGCTTGTAAATGAGATCTAGTAATGCAAATAGATTTAAATATTTCACGGCTTAATATTCATTACTTACGACCTGCAAAGATGGCGTACGTTTGCATAAAAAACAAATTGCACAAATCAAGTATATCCAATTATAAAATCTGAAAACAAGTGGCGCGTAGGCAGGACAGACATATTTTGTAAGAAAAGGATAAACGTTGTTACTTTTTTATATCTGGTGTTTTTTAGAGCAGCTCATTAAATAAATTAATATTAGCTACACACATCACTTTCAATTCAGCATACACATACATTTATATTAAATAGGTTTGTTTACTCTAAAAATCTCAAATTAATTATTAACAGCACAGTAAATATTTGATCGAAACTTAACGAGGAACGAATTGAAACAAACGGCAAAAAAAATGCAAAGAAAATACAGTCCGTCCTTCAAATTTTTCTCCAATTCGTACCATATGCGTACTCACTCACACCAATTGAATCCATGCATTCGTGCTATTTGAACTGCTCTAGTTATAATTTTCAATGATCAATTTAATTAAGTATCATACAGGCTTTATTAAAGATGCCACATATTTACTTACTTCGTATTAATAAGGTACTACCAGACTTACGAATTTCTTATGATACAATTAAAAAACTATTTATTTTTCAATTGTAAAGCTTACAAATAAAATATATAATTTTTAGCTGTTAAAAAAATCTGCAATTGAAAAAATTCATACAATTCGGCAAAAGTAAGAAATCTTTCCGTTTTTCCCTAAATGTCAAATTTTTGAAAAAATCCCTACAAAAAAGGGGAAAATCTCTACATTTGGCAATACTGATTCATGTATTCAATTATGTTACATGTAAAATAAAAGAAAATAATTTTATATTTTTACCGAATTCATTCCAAATTCTAAAAATTTTTTTATGATTATGTAACGTATTTAATATACTAATATAAATTTTTTTTTTTTTGCTGAGCTCTAGGTGGGGGCCACTGACTCACCCTGCTTCTCCCTGTGGACGTCCATGAAGAAAAGTACTGTACATCAGTTCATATTGATACTTAGAAACTGAAATTTGGTAGAGGGCTAGGTAGAATCATTATAAAGTACGACCAATAAAGTGGGCGGGATTTGAAAAAGGCGTGACAGTTAATTTCAATTTTGGAGACAAAAATTTGAAATAACCAACAAATTCTCAGAATTTAACAAAACAATTTTTTAAGGATAAAGTTTCTTATTTGGAAATTTTCTTAAGAATAAAATTACATTAAATTAATACCTGCAAATATTAAAAAAAAATCGAAAAGAGTACAAACATTTAAATAAGAAATTACGGAAAAAATCTATTTTCAAAAATTATCATTTTTGCTTAATATTTTAATTAGCTTAAAAAAATTACTTATTAAAAACAATTAATACAATACTTACGAATACTAAGAAATGTTGCACGAACATGTTTGGAAAATTTATTAAGTTAACTTTATTAACATATTTAATTTAATAATTTTCTCAGTCTTTGCATTTCTGCTAACGATATGCTGTCGTGTGGCCAATGTTTTAACACGACTTGGGCCACGTATAACATACTTGAACTATTGCAAAATATTTCTTGCCAAGATCTATTACGGCTCTCTCTAAAGTGTTACCTTGAAGCTAGTAGACGTTAACAGCCCAACTTAGGATTAAAGGAAGCATGTTTTTTACTCGCTTTCTCTGTTAGGAGAAAAAACAACTTTTCCTTAACAATCCTTAATTGTGTTTATGTAGTTTATACACTTTTTTCGAAAATTAATCATATTCTCTAAAATGGAAGGAACCGACTACGAAGTAAAAAATAATTTTAAATAATTTTTCCTTTTAATTTCTTGCTAAAATGTGATAATTTATTTATACATATTGTAACATTTGAAATCTTATTATTTTAATTGTTTCTAATTTGTTTTACTATCATAAATATATTAATTTCTTTATAAATACAAAAGCTTTGAAGTCGGCGCTAATCTTTGCCACACAATCATGATCTTTCAACGACATTGTTGTTCATGTTACTTTCGTTGTAAAGAATTGTTGTCATTTTGACAGGCGACAAGTGTTGCTCCTTTATTATTTATAGAGGATGTCAAAAGAGTTGTTTAGTTGTTGCGTGAATAACCATTACTGATAGCCCGAACACAACACGCGCGACGAGCGGCAAGCGCCAATTGTCACTTTTCATGTACATGTATTTCTTGTGGAACGAATTTTGGAGACTTGTCGCGCAACATTGCCGCCTGCCGTTGCCGTCAGCTTCAATTTAATTTTAATTTGACAGGCAGCAAAAGCAAGTTTCTGTCATTGTTTACATTTGTTATTACTGGTAGCATTTAGCAAACTGTACTGTTGTAAAATTTATGGTGAGTGAGGGATGTTTTGCTTGAACTTCAGAATGTTAAGTACAACCGAATAACTACATAAGAATCCATAATGAATGCAAAATTGATTTATAAATAACATTTTAGTTCACATTTAATTTTAAAAAATTGATTAATTAATAATTTCAAATATTCATTTTCGATATTCATAATGAATGAATTTTTTATTCATATGAATGCTATTCACAGAGAATGCAATTCACAAATAATTTCAGAATTTTCAATTATTCTTTTTTTATTTGTTATTAATTTTTATTCACTATTCATTCGTTATTCATTATTAATTTTGAATTCATTTGCACCGAAGCCATGAATAAAAAAATTAATCATTTGCCATGAATAAAAAGTTAATCATTTGCACCGAAGCTATGAATAAAAATTGGACAATGATTAAAAAATGAATAATGATTAAGAAATTAATAATGAATAACAAGTGAATAATGAATAACAAGTGAATAATGAATAAAAAATGAATAATGAATAAATATTTTATTCATTTTTCTACTATACACAAAGAATGCATTTCACAAAAAAATTCAAAATTTCAATATATTATTCATTTTTATTCATTATTCATTTCTTGATATTCATTAATTGATTTAAATAAAACGAATAATTAATGAATTTTTTAAAACTTAATGTAAAGTAACATTTTTATTTGTGAATGAGTTTTGCATTCATTGAATGGATTCTTATTTCGTCATTCACTCATTCACTTCTTTGAAAATAAAATTGAATTGTATAGTGCACGGTTTGCCTTCCGTTTTGATTATATTTCATTTTTTTATTTTATGGGTACGTTTTAATTATTTTAATTTATTACGGCGTTATTTAGTAACCAAAATTAATTGTTTTTTGAAAAAGTTTTTAAAAAAACATATAAATTTAACAAATTTAAATTTTTAATTTTAAAAATTTGTCGAAGTTTCTCAGATAGTTTGTCTGCTTCATCAGGGCGCCTTTTATTAACTATAAAACTATTTTCTATTTCTGGTTTTAGATTCTTTTCACAATATTAATTACTACTATTTTTCCAAATTTTCTATATTCTATTTCTGGCTTTAAATTTTTTTTGCAAAAAAAAAATGGAGTAAAATGTCATGAAAATATTTTCTAAAACTATACCTAATACAGATGCAAAAATTGGTGGGATTAAGTTTAATAATTTGGTCGTTGCGAAATTTTTTGCAAGAAGTACGCCTTTTTGTAAATTTCGAGTTTGGATATTTTTACGAAAAAAATTCGCAAAAACCCAAAAATAAAAATTTTTCAAAATGCAAACAAGAAATGCACAAAGGACAGTTTTGAGCTATTTTGTGCAAAAAATTAAAAAAACCGAAAATCGGATAAAATAGTTATAGCTGTTGCAAGTTGAGTTTTTTTTTTTAAAAATCCTTAAAGGGCCCTTTTCTGGCATATATTCATTAGTTTAGTTAGCATAATAAAATTTTATTTATTAGATATTAGTTAGTTTAGTTAGCATAGTATAAACGTAGAAATTAGAACATATAAATATATGAATAAATAAAAAATAAGTTTATTGAAAAAAATTAAAAAAATATTCATTTTAAAGATAATAAAATTTGCTAGCATTTTTTCCTTGGGTGCATTTCAATCTAATCAGAAATGAAGAAGTATAGCGATTTTTCTATACCTTCATACTTGAAAATAGACAAAATCGCAAAAATATCATTTCTGACTATCGACGAAATGCACCCCAAATATAGCAAACAAAAAAAAAAAACAGCTGAGAAGCAGCAAAAAAGTCCAAGCAGAAAGCAAAAACAAAAACCAGCCAAAAAAAATATAAACAAGCCAGCCAGCCGTCGAATTAGAATTCCAAAGAAAATACAAATCGCCAACATTGTTGTTGAGAGCTATTTGCATTCTGTGCTCTATCAACATTTTTAGCACTCTATCTGCAAACTCTAGCAACATTAGCCTGAGCGCTGAAAACGAACATGGTGTGGCAACTGCACAAATATCGGCAGCGCTCTGCCTGCACAGATGCTCTTTAAAATTAATTTCTGGACTCTAATAAATTGTTACCCGTTTCGGCAGTCAAAAAATCTCAAGAGCGAAGTGGTGTCTCTACACTATATATACTCACTGTTATAAGGTTGTCACAAGGGAGAGAGCGAGTACCCATAATTGTCAGATCGAAGTTGACAGCTCATAGAAAATCTGCAAGTGCTTTCTTTTATCATCCATTTTTCTTTCGAAGTCGTTCGCAAAATTGGCTGGTTTTGACAATTATGGGTACTGAGAAGAGAGTGCGATCAGCCCTGCGACAACCTTATAAACGAAGATAACAAGATAGGAAACTTAAAAACATAACCTCAAAGAAGGTTTGCATGTATTTGTGAACCGAAAAATGCAACCCTGAACGTCACTCTTGTTCTTCATCGGCCGCAAACTCTAAAAGAAATCACTTTGCAACCCCTTAAAATAATGCATATCATCTATTTTTTATTGCATAAATATTTAAGTTGGGTTGCAAGTACCTGTTTGCAATCTACACTGATTATTGCATCCCATTATTTTGGTTAATATATGCTTTCAAAGTTTGCCAATTTCTTCAGTTGTTGTATTTGTCAATATTTTTGAAAAATTTACTTTTCACAAGCCCCCGTTAGTTTACACAAACCCCCGCTATTCGAGGTGAGATAAGAAAAAGGAACGCTCTTCTTCTTTTTCCGCATTTTTCTGCTGAAACTTCGTTTTCAAACAAGAAAAATAGTGAATGGATTGAGTACATTAATGTTTTAATCTTTAAGTTGTGTTACAGGAATCTGTTTAACACCCAAATAATTACATGCATGCTCTTATTTTACTTTTTATCGCCAAACAAAATTTGCATATTTTCACATAATAAATTGATTTGTATTTTCACCACTACCGATTTGTGAAGGTTTCATGCCATCAGAGTTGCCAACTCTGATTGTTTTCTTAAGAATTCTCTTGGATAGCATAAATATTGCTCTGGTACGAAATGGCATATGTTTATCTCTAACCTTTATAAAATTGCATTGATCATGTATTTGCGTAAAATATTAAGTTGGATTTAATGGAACTACTTAAAACTGTAAATATTATTTCTTCTTTAAAATGCATATTTAGAGGAAGTAGAAGCAGGGTTCGTATTGGCTCTCATGAAGTTTTATGAATATGAGGCAATTTTTAGTTAAAAAAAAAACCTGCTCATATTCATTTTCGTGAAGAGCTGACTACATTCTTTTGTTCATGAACTGTAGAAGTAACCGCATAATCACAGAATGCTTTGGTATTGTATTTTTATTGCCCCGCCGCTTAACATACATACACACAAAAAATTTAAGACATTTCGATGCCTTGAAGTGAGGGTTAGGAAAAACTCTCAAGTAAAGAGCATGATTACACTCCTCCTCATCAATATTATTCAATTCACGAACGGCTCACTTTGCTTTCTTTATTCGTGAAGAAAAAAAAAACATGAAAGCTCTTTCATTATATGTTGATTCATTTCTCTTTAACAGTTTTCGTTCATAAATTGCGCTCCTCAAAGAAACTGACTTGAAGAGCGCTCTCTGCATTTTATTCATTTAATGTTTCTCGTTGGCAAGTTTTGGCAATTCCAAATTCAATTTATTAAAATTTTTGCACTAGCTCAAAAAATGTCCTAAATAGGAAAAAAAATTAACGAAAAAGATTTATAGCTCCCCGGGGTGCACCATAGAGGGTTAAAATGTATGACCAGGTCCTATTATATTTTCACCACCAATATTTCTTCTCAACGTCCCCACCTTTCTCTGTCACCTTCTTGGGGGTCCTCCTACAAAAACACAAAAGAGATAAATGTCGAAAATGGCTTATATCGTCCGTAACTGAACCCCTAGACTGGTCAAATGTTATACCTGGTCCTATAATTTGTTGGTCCACAATATTTCTTTTGAACATACCTACCCCCTATCTGCCACCCATTATGTGCTTATAAATCAACTTAAATTTTGCAGCAAATAAAAACAAGTGATTTAAAAATTCACGAGCGATAATAAATCCAGCACATCGCACATAGGGGCCGCTTGTATGGGAGGCTTCGCCAAATTGATTTAAAAAAAAAGGATATTTTAAAAAAATGTTGGTGCATTTGTAATAAAGAGGATATTACTAAACGGATCAGATTTTCCGTTTAGTAAATACAGTGGTTGCAACTTACCCCTTTTTGGATATTTGAAGTCTATTTTTATGCAGTGCAAAAATTAAGCCACTTCAAAAGTATCTATTTTTAGTTTAGGAATGTGCTATTGGAAAAAGGGTATACTTTTCGTAAAAAATACAGTTTTATCATTATTTTAAATTTTTTTTATATAGATTTTACATTTCTGCTTGGTTTTTAGAAGTACAAAATCAAGAAGACTTTTAAATTTCTTAAAAAAAATGTAAAGCAATTTTTTTTTTTTAATTTGTGCAAAACGCAAGCATAGTTTTTATATGATTAGTTAAATAAAGTTTATTGTGTAGTGGTGTCAAAGTACCACTTGAAAAACAACATAAGAATTTTAAATTAATTTTTTTCACATAATGTTTCATAAAAACTGCTTCAAAATAAAAAATAGTATAGCTCATCTGAAAAATATAAAATTTTTTAAATTATAATCTGAGAAAAAAATGTTAAGAAACTATTAAAAATAAAAATGGAAATATTAGCGACATAGTTTAAACTCAATTTAGGCAAAAAAGAAACACATCCATGATAGTTTAAGTAAACTTAACTTATACGAATGCTGAAATATCTAGTTAAACCGAGCTTAAACGTCCAATTTTGGTGAGATAAGCTCTGTTTAATTTGACTAAAGTTTAAACTCGAATTTAAAAACTGGCCCTAAGTATTTTATTGTATAATTTTCAGGTGAAATATAATACGGTTAGTCAGCAAACCTTTTAACTGCAATTTCCAACATTACGTACTTCATATCTGAATTTTACGGGAATAACTGTTACATATATAAATATATTTCGAACACTATTTTGTCTCATAGAGAATAAGAACATATGAGCAATAATGAATATATACTTGGGCAAGTAATAACAAAATATTTTTTTCTACGTGATTTTATAATTTTCAGCATGTTTTTTGACGTCCCGTAGAACCAATTGATCTTCTATGATCATCGTTGAGGATTAATAAAAGATATCCAAAATTATAATTTAGTGGCTAAATAGACCGCTATAACACCTTATCGATATCTTAAGTTGTTTTTTTTCATATTAAAAGCTAGCCTGCAAAAAGTGAAATTGGCAACTCTACTACTGACAATGACATAAAAAAAAAATTTATTTCATTCATAAATTTGAACAGCTGATATTTTTAACCCGAACCTACCATGTAAAAGTTGTTTACTTTTTGGAAGAAAATGATGTGTTTTTTATGTATAAAAGTACATTTAACATGAAGCTACAGTACAACAATAAATATATTTAGCCTATTTGATAATAATTAATGCACTTTACAGATAACTCTTAAGTAGCATAATTAGCAACTGACATATTCACCTCACTATTTTTGCAAATTGACAGTTGAGCAAAAACAAAGTCAGATGAGTGTTTGCTTATAAATGTGTTTGCTTATAAATCAACCTTGAAAAAAACTCGCTCCTTTTTCACTGCTGCGCTTTACTGCGCTCTGCTTCATATCTCTGGCAGTTGAGCCATGCTATTCGGCTGCTTATGTCGGCTATGGGTATTTCGGTAAGTAGGATAAGTATCACCAAGACGACAACAACCATAAGTATTAATGAAGCGGAAAAACCCGATCTCTCCCGATACAACTCATAATTTAGATGACGGTAGAACGGTGTATTTGGCTGTTTTTTGGTCTGCGCAAATGTCTGCGTAAAAATCAAAATATTTTGATTTTCGGTTGTGCTTGCGCATACCGTCTTTAAAGTGTGAGTTGAAATTCACACAGACTTGTCATAATCGCGAAAATTTGTTGAGTGATGACGTATTTTAAAAAAAAGTAAATAAAAATGGCAGTTAAAAAAAAATTTGTTGAATTCATAGAACTTTATTCTATGTCGTAAATGAAGTCTGTGTAGTGTATGGTAGTCGCTATGGCAAGAAAAAAGTCTTGTTTGCGCAGACAGTCTGTATAGTTTATTTGGCCCTTTAGGTTTGAGTTGGTTTTTGTACTTAATTTTTTCGGATATACTCAGAGTCGCAAAAAAGCTATCCGTTGCTGATCACTGGTACATCCTAGTGTCAACAATTTTTCAAATTCTAAATCAGAGATCCTCTAATATTGCCAGCAAACGTATCCCCCATATCGGTCACGGCTAAGAGGGTGAGTCTATCCCAAAACAAAATATCAACTTTTTTATGACTTTTTGCACTTATAACCGAAAAAATTTAATATCAGAAAATAACTGTTATTAGTCAACCTAAAAATTTATTCCTCAAAAATAAAAGTTATGCTGCAACAAAAAAAAAAAAAATATATCCTAAAAATAACAGTTATTTATAACTAAAATGTATTTTACCATATTTTAATTATTACTTTAAACCAATTCTAAAAAAGTTGCATAACAGTTAGGTTCCTGCTTAAAAGCATTAACTTCAGTTCTTAAAACTTAAAATAATATACATTAAAACTGTTTTGAGATTAGACCTTAAGATATTTACTAACATAAATAAAGATATTTTTCCAAGAATACGTGTATGTCTAGTGACTAATTTTTTATGAGCACAATGCACTAGTCCGCTTTTAAAGCATTGTAGTTTAAACTTCTTTCCACATCGGCAGAAACCGAGCGTGCCCAATTAAATGACTCTATGTCGTTTACTTCAATGCTTTTTGGAAGTTTAGCAGTTTCCAATCCACCAATTACATCTACAATGTCTTGAATAACTTTTAAGCCTCAATATTCAGAAAAAAGAAAATAAAATTTGTCAAACACTAATATGGCGATTGAAACTTTGGCATTTTTTAAGTTGTTTTCCACGCCATGCAGTATTGATAGCACTTTGCCAATTGGTTCTCCTAATTATAACACTGTATTACCTCTCTTTTGCAAATGATCAAAGATATTATTTTTAGGTTTTACCAGAAATCCAAAATTTGTGTGTATATATGCAAGCTGAGCTCGAATTCTGTCATCTGCTAGAGTTGATTTTGCGAAAATAATAGAAGCTGCATCTTCATCCAGATCGTCGACAATGCATTTTATACGGGTAAAGTTTCTGCATGATATGCTGCACTCACCCAAGTACCCAACGAGTCAAAACTTGTCAAAAGATGTACGACTAACAAGAAAAAAAGGCATTTCCACAGAATCTATTCCCTGATGAGGAGCTTTTCGTTCACCTTCATAGGTACAGGTAGAGGCAAATATGAACAATAAAATACTTCAAACACATTAAAATGACCTTCAAAAATTATGATATTATCATACAAATTAATTGAGGTTTCACTAAAAATGAAATTACTTAAACACATAACGGAGACATCACACAAAAACAGGATCAAAGATTTAGGGTGTGGCCGGGGCCCGCTGGATCCCCTGGCTACGCCCATGCGTTGAATGGTTGTTTAAGAAAATCTATTGAATAAGGCTGTAAATGTTTGAATGTGTTTATCACACTTTGGAAAATTATTGCTGCGACTGAATGCACTGAATTATCAGAATTATCATTATTGAATAAGGCTGTAAATGTTTGAATGTGTTTATCACACTTTGGAAAATTATTGCTGCGACTGAATTTATCAGTTTTGTAGCCCACGGGGGAGGGGGAGGCTGAAACAGTTTTTAAAGCTTATTTTCAGTATTTTTCCATACAAAAATTCTCCAAGGGGGAGGAGCTAAAGCCCTTTTGTCCCGTTTGTGGATCCGCCACTGGCTTTGGGAAGTGTAAATTTGATAAAAAATATTTTCAGTGAGTTCATGAATTCCGGTTTTAAGCGTGCGTCGTATGTAAAGTGCGTCGGTTTCATGATTTTACACAAGATTGATTGAAGTAGCATTTGTGGGCGTGACAGCCAACGTTTACACAGCCACATACATTTAAAGCTAGACAAAAATCATAGGCATGCCAAAATGAATTTCCACACACTTTTTTTTTAGCAATAACTAAAGCGGTGATCTTGCAGATCTTTGCATGCCATGAAACGCAAAGCCATGCTTAAATGCATTCTCAGTTTATAGCATGCGGCATGACTTACAGGTTTCGTGAAATAAACACATCAAGTGAGTCGAAACTCTTCTCGTTATAGAATGCAGCCAATCCGTCATGCAGGTGTGAATGAGTGATTCATTAATTTCTCACCTTTTTTTTTTGTTGGCCGAAGGCGTTTTTGCTGAAGACGTCTGCAAGAATGAAACATCTTTCTTAAGAGCGAAGGTGTATTCATTTTAATGATCTTTAACATTTTGTACCTCTGCAACTTAGCCCTTAATTTTCTCCAAGTTTATTACACTTTCGATTTATATTGTGCCGTTTGTGGGTTTAATTTAATGATTGGTTTGATGATATTGTGAAATTAGTTTTCAGACACAAAAGATATACACATCGGCCTTATTCATAATCTCATTTTAGATACTGCGTAACTTTAAACAGGGTTTGAACAACACATCATTATTTATACAGATTTTTCCGTCTTATTTAAGATCTGCGTAACTTAAATGCCGAAATTTGCGTAAAGGCTGCTTAAATGAACCTTTGATTTATTGACGACTTTTCGATTAAGGTTTATGATATCGATATAGGCTAGGCCTGTGCGAGTAGTTAGATTTTCGAGTAACTCGGCTAGAGTCGAGTCTGAAAGTATATAACAGCATGGCGTCTTTCATAGTAGGTATATCTGGTATAGACCGTAGGTATAGCAGCTTTGTGCTTTGATGTATTATTGCGATGTTTATGTAATAAGCCCTAATTTGTTCAAACGTTGAAAATGAGGTAGATGGTGCATGAAGGAAAAAAAAGTAGTAAGGAATTATCTTGACGTTGACAACGCACAGTGTCGCGGGTGCTGACAAAAGTCGAAAAATATTTTTTGTTGGAATTTAAAAAAACTAAGTATGCAAAATTACAGGCAAGAGTCTTATTATTTTAGGTCTTAAAGGATTTCACTATACCTTTTCAGTTGCAAGCATTAATGTGGCTCTGAAATGTCATTTTTCAGAGTTTAGTACTCTGGATTTCAAAACACATTGTAAATTTCAGTATTAAGAATATGCATTATTATTTTTACATATAATCTACATGATGAAGCACAATTTTTTTATTAGAAGTAATAGGAAGAAAAAAAAGCTGTACTATAAGTAAAAGTATGTATAACCTAAAATAACCACAAATATAAGTTTCTAAGAAAGGGCAAAATTTTTTTTTAATAAACTCTTAAGCAATGCTTTTTAAGTACTTTCTTAAGATTTGGTTTGTGAAAACTCAGAAGCACAGAAGCTATGGGCAATTTCCTAGAATATGTTTTTGCCAAAACTCTAAACATTGTGTGGGAAAAATGTAATAATTTCCAAAATTTTAAAACGCAAAAACAAAAAAAAATTTATTTTTACTTTTTTTTGCGGCAACTTAATAGTAAGGAAGTTATGAACTGTTTTCTGGAGAATGTTTTTGCCAAAATGTGCAAATTTGTATGGGAAAATTGTAAAAAGTTCCAAAAGTTTAAATCGCAAAAACAAAAAAGGTATTTTTAATGTTAGTATGTCTTTAATGAAAGCTTTGTAACTATTTATCCCATAAGTTTGTATGTAAGTAAGTATGAGCAGTTTTATGGAGCATGTTTTTGCAAATATGCGTATATTTGTATTGAAAAATTGCAAAACTTTCCGAAAGTTTGAAACTCAAACAATAAAAAAAATGGATTTTTTTTTTAATATTTCAACATGATTTTACTGAAAGTAGTTTTAAAAAAAGTTTGGCTGCGGCAACTCAAAAATAAACAAGTAGTGGGAAATTTCCTGGAACATGTCTTTGACTGAAATGCACAACAGATTCATACTGGAAAATATGTGATTTCGTTAGAACCTTTCAAACTGATGATGTATGTTTTTGTAGCATATGTAATATTATTGAAATATTTTTATAATTTTTATTTTATAATTTTGAATTGTGATTGAAATATTATTTGTATGTTACTGAAATGTTATTCTTGTGTTATTAGATGTATTCAACATTATTTGAATGTTGCTTGAGTGTTATTGAAATGCTATATGATGTTTTAGAAAATTATTGAAATGTTATTGGAGTGTAATTGGAGTATTTTGAATACCATTAGACGTTTTTGATATAACTTCATTTTAAATAAATATTATTTTTTAAAAAAGTAGCTTTAAAGTGTAACGTTTCGTTAAAAATTTTTATTTTTTAATTGAAATATACTCGTATGTCAATTTTGGCCGTGAAGCTAAAAATTAAGAAGATATAGGCAATTTTCTGGAGCATGTTTTGGCTAAAATACAAAACAAATTCATTGTTTTTTTTTCCAATCCATCGAACTGATAGTCATGTATTTTTTTTTTGCGAGTATGTTAAACTGATTCTTGCTATAAAATTATTTTGCGTACTCAATTTTATTGATCTGGTATCTTTTTTTGGGGAAATATAACAGATTACCGAGTTCGGTTATATAGGAGGTAGACCTGGTAGTAGGCCGATTTGGTTTATTTTTACACCAACTATTTCTTGCTATAAAATAATTATGCGAGCTAAATATTATTGATCTGGGATAGTTTTCTGAGGAAATATACCAGATTACCGATTTCGGTTATATGGGTGGTGAGCGTGTTAGTCCACCGATTAAGTTAAATTTTTACACTAACATTTTTCTGTGACGAAAAACTATGCGTGCAATTTTTTATTGTTTTGAGATAACATTTTGGGGAAATATACCATATTATCGACTTCGCTTATATGGGCGGAAGGCGTATTTGTCAGGCGATTTCGTTTATTTTTACAACAACTATTTGTCGCTCCAAAATAATAATGATAATAAAATTTTATTGATCTGGGATAATTTTTTGGGGAAATATACCGGATTAACCAATGCTGACAATGGCTATATGGGAGGTAAGCGTATTAGTCAGCCGATTTGATTAATTTTTACACCAACTATTTCTTGTTATAAAATAATAAGGCGAACTAAAGTTTACTTATCTGGGATAAGTTTTTGGGGAAATATACCAGATTACCCATTTCGGTTATATGGGAGGTGACCGTGTTAGTCAACTGATTTGGTTCATTTGCACACCAACTATTTATTGACAAAAAAAAAAAACTGCGTGTGCAGATTTCTATTATTCTACAATAATTTTTGGGGTTATATCTACAATAATTATCTACAATAATACCAGGTTACCGATTTCGGTTATATGGGAGGTGGTCTTTTCATTCATCCCATTTCAACGAAATTTTGTGTGAATAGATCTTTTGCTGTGGCGGCCGTGGCGCGTGGGTAGAGTATGTTGCCCATACTCCAGGGAACCCTGTTTCCAATCTCACCTGACACAGAAAGTTTTCGCAATTGAATTAATTTGTCTGTTCAGCCGTCACCTCTCTGCAGACAATGGCAAACCGCAGAGAGTAAAAACTGTCATGTGAAGCTTCTTGAGAACATAAGCCGTCGGCATAAAACATGTAGGTCCAGTTCTCGATAATTTGTGTTCAAACATTTCACAACACACACAACACAGTTGATTATGAAAAGCTCGGTCGTTTTAAAACTAAAATAGGAAATAGACTTTCACTGCTTTCAATGCTTCATATTATTAATTCAACAAACTAAATATGGTTTATTATTAAAAGAAAGTTGTTGTAATTCCTTAAAAATAACGGACGAAGTCATTTGTAAGATAAATTCAAATAAAACTTATAAAAAATCAAAGTTAACATAGCTAAACCAAAATACTCTGACCAGAAGGCAACAAATGAGAAAGTAAAAAAATCGAAAGATTTGTATTCTATTATCAATGAAATTTAGAATTAAAATGTTTGTTCTTAAGATTTTGTATTTAATATATGAAAAAGTTTTGGAAAAAGAAACATTCAGAGTTAATACGATTTTTTAGAATATCTTTTAAAACTAACACTATTATAATGAGATTTTATGTTGTATTTCGTGGTTTTGGTGTTTTTAGTGCTTTTTTGTCAAAACTATTCTTGATTTTTAACGAGCTGGTACCTTTTGATTAAAAGTTGTCATCACTCTGTTAGGGTCATCATCACGCTGTTGCTGTACAGCAATAATTTCTGTTTTATTGTAAAGAATTGCTTATATAGCAATAATTTCTGTTGCTACCATGCGTGTCGAATTGCACTAGTCGACTCGACTCGAACTCGAAGCAACTCGCACAGGCCTAGTTCAAACACACGTATTGTGAACACATTAAACATGAATAGTTTAAAAGATTACGGCTCAACGACAATAAATTTGAAATTTATACTAAGGGATTTCATTCCTTCCATAAGAACTTGTGATTACTTTTCGTGCGAGTCACTTTAATTGTATGCTATTTTTCATTTTTTGGGGGGAAACCCCAAAGCCTTCAATTTCACGCAAAAACAAAGGATTTCTTTATATGATACGTATGAATATAAAATTAATAGGACGTCAACGATAAATCCACCTTGCATTAACTTAAACTTCTTAACTTATAAGCAAATCTGCCAATTAACAAATTTAACTTCAAATTTTTTTAACAAAACGTAACTTTATCAATATATAGCAAATATATAATTGCAAAAATAACGTTTTATTTCAAATAAATTTTTTGCGGATGTTTGTTTACACGAAATTTAGAAACAAGAAATTATTTCAATTCGGAATTTATTTCAATTCGAAAGAAATTGAATTAATTTTTTTTTTGTGGTACCAAAAAGCCATGTTTCATGGCTTCATGTCTCATATTATTATTGTGATATGTCATTTACATTAAAATTGTTTCTTGACATGACATATTAATTTGAAGGCATTCAAAGGGTTGCACACTATGATTGCACGCAAACATTTGCATCGAAAACAATTTACCTCCGGTCTAAATGGTTTGCAAATGACTCTCTTTATATTGAATTGAGCTGCAAATAGCAGCAATTCGGACACTCAAACAGACACCCAACAAATCGGTAAGAAACAGTTGTTAAAATAATCTAGTTCTTGAACTGACAAGAAGTTGGTCAGACTTGACAGTGGAGCTCCCTACAAAATTCCTGATTACACAGATCAACACATACAAATTTACAGACTTCTTTCAACGGATTATGGTAGAAGGAAAAAAAAATTGCGCTTGTATAACTTTTATAAAAGTTTACTTCTTGGCAGTTTTAATATGGGTTTAAAATTCAATATGGGTTGAAAAAACATAACTTTAATATGGGTCTTATAAGTTTTGGAATAAATTTTAAGATTTGTAATACAAAAAATATTAATTTAAATACTTAGCAATAGATTACAAAATTGTTAAATATGCATATGGGCATTTCCGCCGAAAGGGCCACCCTGTACAAATAATTTAAAGTTATAAGAAACGTATTATTTTATGTTATTATCTTAGAAAAACATTAAAATTTTATTGATGAATATACATAATTTCATTTACCATGATGATCATATCATCTGCATTGTTTCACAAACGTAGTTTTTTTTTAAATACATGCATTGTTTGACAAACGTAATTTTATTGTAAGTACATGTTCAGTAAATGTTTTGTAAACGTTTTTGTTTTAGTCAAAATTTAAGGTATTGGTTACACCGAAAAAATCGACATGTTTTAATGTTCAAAGGTGTGAAGATAATAATGAAGTGCTTGAGGCAAGGAGAGAAGAATATATTTAATTTGTTTTTAATTACTCAATTACATAACTTAATTTACATTACTTAATTACATAATTACTTAATTGAATCATAATTGGAAAAATGTCACGTTCAAAATGACACTTAGATTATGATTAAAAAAAAAGTACAGAAGATATTTGAATCAGAGAAAAAACATTACAAAGTAACATTACTTCATAACATTCTAAAATAAGTTGCACTAAAAAATTGTCACATGCTATATATGAACACGAAAACTACTTCCATTTTTGTCACGTTCGAATTGCTTTTTTTTTGCTTCTTTTTTTTTTTGAACTAGGACTATGCCTACTATAAACTTTGGTACTAATTAAAGTGGTACCTAAGAGATTTAAGTGGAGGGTAAGGTTTGTTTCGTCTAAAAAAGACATTTTTTTATAAATTTTTTTAAAAAAAATTATTACTGTAGGTTTATTTTACATATTATTATATAAAAGCTCAACATTTGAAGAATATTTAAAATAATTTTTGTTCAAAAATAGAGAGAAACAACGGATTTATTGTAGATCTCCGCAGGCGCCTCGAAAAAAAGTTGTTGTGCGGTGACCAGCCAACAGCATCACTGGATCATCTGAAACCAAATAATCAATATGCTTTCTTTAGTTTCTTACTTTATCTCTCCTGTCTCGTCGAGTTTTTTTTTAATTTAAAAAATTTAAAATTTTTGGCACCATTTTAAAGCCAAAATGACGATTTTTGACGAAAAAGTCGCCCTATTTGTTATTGTGAAATTGTTAGTAATTAAAAAAAAAAACTTGAAAAACTTGACGTAATTAGAGAGCTATTTACATGTAGAATATGTGTACAAAATTTCAAAACGATCGGTTCAGTAGTTTTTTCTGTTGGCTGGTCACCGACTTTAAAAATAACATGTTTGGGAAAATCGATTTAAAGTTCTGTAGACTGAAAAAATTAAAATATGTTGGAAAAAAACTGGATTTTCTTATAAAATGCGTACATGTCATCATCGATGCCGGGTCCATACAGTACATCACTATCATCCACGTTATATAAGGCATTTTTTTGCTCCTGTCTACGAAAAACTCTGCCTTCTTTGGTCTCGCGAGCAGCTTGCTCGTCCGCCCATTCATGCGCACTTGGTCCTGAAGTGATGCCCAAATCTTGCATGAAGGTCAGAACAGCAGTAGCGCCTTCGCTAAAAACTGATGCTGCTACATATGCTGCAATTTCAACGACAGTTGCGGTACCACTCACTGATTTGGGACTAATTTTCCATATGAGTTGGTTGTAGCTTTCGTTGTTTTTCTGCGTGAAACCACCCAGACAACGTTCCAACAGCGTGTCTTTGCTTAAATCTTCATAAATTGTCTTTATTGGGTCTAAGACATCAGCTGGAAGTGAAGAGTAACTGTGCTGAGTGATCGTAATGTTTTGGCAGCTTCAGCCTTTTTTCATGATAAAATGATAAAATGATAAAAAGTCGCCCATGTAGCGTTCCTCATTTTGTCCACAGGTTCGTGATTTCTTCGAATTGCTAGCCCATAATACACTGTTAATTTGTCGATCATGTTTCCAGTTGGTTTGACTTTACCGGAAAAAGTTTTTCTCTTGACTTTTTTACCAGATTTCATTTTTGCATCGACCACGTGCGATTTCACTAGTTTTTTCCACGTGCCGTCACCGGATACTGTAATTTCGTCTGTGTCTTCGCAATTATTTTGTTAACAAGTCTCTTCTTTTTCTTCTTTGATGGCAGAAGCAAAATATTTATACGCAACTGTTTTTACGCTGGTGTTCATTTTTTTAATAATAGTATTGTAGCACGGTTTTGAAATAAAACTACTTGTCATGTCCATCAATCCACTTTCACAAATTTCAAATCCAAAATTTCACACACCCGGCATGTCCTAGGCCTAAAACTCGCATTACGAATGCAAATCTATTATTTATTTCGTAGGCATTACCATCAATTCTATCACTCGACGGAACATAGTTTCGAGTTTTCACTTTTCACTCGTAAGTGTTATTTTGAAGCCAAGGCCTTCGTTTTTACAATATTCAAATGCCACTGAGCTATCACACGTTTTACTCTTCACTAAACAATAGTTGCTACAATAGAAAAAACTAGAAGAAGTCTAAATTCGATAATGTTTTTTAAGATCTTTCCCGACTTTAAGTGAAGCATTTAATTTGATTTTTTTTTGCTGATGCACTAGACGCTCTTACTTTCGTTTTTCGATCGTGCGGCATTACTCTTTTTCTTGGTCGGTTTACTCTTGGGCCACCCTATGCACGTCCTTCTCTGCCAGTTTGTTTCGGCATTTTTCCGATGATAAATACAACATCACTAAGAAAACTAAGCAAAAACAAAACGGAGCACGAGTTAACGAAATCGGAGCAAAACTGAAATGACGCACATATCTGCTCTCCTAAGCGTTAAATTTTAGACTGAAATATATATTCTACATCGAAAGATACATGAAGATATTAAGATGAAAAGAGGGGATAAAAGTAATACAATAGAGACCGAAACAAGATTCATTAATACAGGTTAAGTCACTTTAGAGAAAAGCACTCTTTTTTCCGACTTTGCTCGAACTGTCAAAGTAGCGGTTAGCTAAAAATTGTACAAATTCAGGTTTTTTTCTTGATTTCCTTTCATCCATATTGACAGTTTGACCGAGCTTCTCTCAAGTGACTTATAGCCCTATTCTGTTGATTGACAATTGTAAATTTATTGACAACTGTAAAAATGTCTTATTCTTAAATATAAACAAAAGCTCATAACATTACAAAACTGTAAGCAACATAAAAAAAATATTCAGAACAAATAAATAAGCGAAACATTTTGAATGTTTTAAACCCCTTGGACCAAAAAATAGCACATAAAAGACTAGCTGTTTTATTTGTAAATTGAAATAAATTTACATTTACATTGAATGTAAATTGAATTTAAATTGAAGTGCCAATGGTTTGTCTCTAATATGCTCAAAATAAAAAACAAAACAATATGTTGTCAATTTCTTTCGAGCAGTTTATTAATTTTTATGCTTTGAGATTAAATTTAAGCTTAATTTGCTTTCGTTGCTTTTATGGTTAAACTAGCAGGACCCAGTGGTCCGCGGCTTCGCCACGGACGTTCCAAATTCAATATGGTGTACTTTTTTTAAAAATCAACTAATTTGCACCAAATTTGGGTTACGGAAGTTTTTTTGGTAGCTCATCATGAATCCGGGGTCGTATTTACAAAATTGATGGTCTGATTTTACTGAAATTTGGTATACGGGGGTTCTTGGAGCTGCTGATTACGAAAACAAAAACAGATTTTCAAAGTTTAAAATGGTGAATACAAGCTGACAAACAAAATTCACGATTGGAAATTAATACTTTTACCACTTTTGAGAGCAACGGCATGGACGTAGTTGTTTTCTGTTCCCTTCCGGGTGCTTATTTTTAGTGAGTCCCCTCGCCTCTCACCATCGGGGTTCTTGTTTTTAGTGTGTCCCCTCATCTCTCACTATCGGGGTGCTTGTTTTTCGTTAGTCTCCTTGCCTCTCACTATTAAAATGCTTATTAATTTTCGAAAATCAATTTATTTAATCGTTATTACCTTTAATCAATTTTCGCCAGTATCTTCTGCGGTACATGTTTTCAAAGTATTTTGGCTGCTCATCACGCATACGAGGTCAAAATTGGCCCATCACACTAGAAGTTTGCAAAGCAATCAAAAAATGGGTCAAAATTAGCCTGCTTTTTGATTTTTTGGGGATGAGTCCATTTTGCAAGTGCGGTACATGTTTCCGGAGAATTTTTTACTGCTGAGACAAAATTTTTAAAATTCCACGGATTTATCGAAAACTTAGTATTCAGGAGTTTTTGGGGTCACTGATTATGAATTCTCAGATTTTCGGAACACCAAATGATTAAAAATGGTGCGGGGTATTTATGAATTTGTTCCACATTTTGAATTTGCTGGATTTTATTTTAAATCCGTCTCGTATTCGTAATCAGCAGCTGCAAAAATCCCAAACCAACCCATACCAAATCGGTTGATGTTTGAAAATTTTGTCTGCCATCTTGGATCTGCCATCTTGAATTTTGTACATTCGACTCCGGATTCATGACCAGCGAGCCAAAAACCCCCGTGTCCCAAATTTGGTGCAAATTAGTTGATTTTTTAAACAAAACACCATATTGATCTTTTGACCGCCGTTTGGAACGGCCATATTGGATTGTGTCATTCAATCTCACCAGCTATTGAAGGGTATACTTCAAGTTCAATTTGAGCCAAAAAACAGTACAATACGTTGCGTATTTTTTTTTCAGGGAGCATTTTTTCCCTTACACTTGATTTCCTTCCACCATCCGCCCGCCATATTGCAGCCGCCATTTTGAATTTCGCTGGCAATTTTTTGAAAGCTGCTTTCCAAACAAACATTTTGATATCTCGAACTCCAAGATCCATCAATCAAAATTTTGGGTATACAGGTGGTCCGGTTAACGTGAAACGTCCCAGGTATATTGCGAACAGCGATGCTTACTCGGGGGGAATTCCCCGATTTGCGGAGAATTTACAACTTGTGGGGGAATCGGAGAATGAGCTCGAATACGAGGGGAATTATTATACTTTGTTCGTTTTTTTAATATAAAATTTAATAATACTAATGTACATTATTTCAAATTTAATTTGTGTTTTCACCCCCGAAAATAATAAAAATTTATTATTTAACACTAAAAAGTTTTCGGCTTGCAACACTGCTTAGAAATTGGTACCTTTCATTACTATGTTAAAGTTTTAATTGAAATTAAATTAAGATGTTCTGGTATGTAAGCATTTAAAAATGTTGTGAAATTATTAATGTTAAGGACTTGCCGTCCCAAAAGCCAGTAGTTCCTCTGGCATGTTAGATCTTTTATTTTTGATATAGAAAAAAAATCTTTGTTAACTAAGATTAACCAGCTAATGTTAAAGCATAAAAATGAAAAAATGCGGCTTTGGAAGGTATATACTACATACATGTATATATTTTTATATATATAAAATAAAAACTTAAATTTTTAACCTTTTCTTACCAAAATTAATTTTTTTATTGATTAAATGATTTTTACAGTAGTTTAAAAACAATATATAATGCAATTAAGAGTATAACATAAATAATTTAACCCTTCGTGGGACCCTAAGGTCCGTAGGGACTTTTTCGATTTTGAATCGCAAATTACTCCTATTTTGGCCACTACGACGCCCTCCCAAAGTTACCATGTATTCCTGGAACATTTAGTTCTGCGTCTTTTACGGGTTCGATCATTAAAATCGGACCAGTGGTTACCGAGATCTAAGGATATACTTTTACTGCCTACGAGAAAGGTCCCTAAAGTCCCCTGGGACATAGTATGAAAATTAAGCAAATTAACGGTATTACGATACGATTTGACAACGTGAACACACGCATGGAAAGGTTACAGAGCAGCAAAACGGCAGCAATTGATGATATTTGGCTCATGCTGCAAGCTAATTTGGCAAGTCGGTACGAACCACATGATGCTCTAACAGTAGACATAAACAGAGGACGGACATCATTTACAATGTACATTCCATCAAAGCCTGCAAAATATGGAATAAAGGTGTGGTGGATATGTGATGCAAGAACCAAATATCCGCTCAAAGGTATCATATACTCTGAAAAGCACCAGGACAGGAGCGTGAAACCCAGCTGGGCTACAAAGTGACAATGAAGCTCGCGCAGAAATACTTATTTACTGGCCGCATTCAACCGCAGACAACTTCTTTTCGTCTCTTGAATTGGCTGAAAACTTGATTACACAAAGAACAGCATATGTTGGTACCTTACGCACAAATAAAGCTTGTATTCCCAGTGAGTTTAGGAAGAATCGCAATCGCCCAATTGATAGTACATTGTTCGGCTACAATGACAACAACGTTGCGCTATGCTCATATGTGCCGAAGAAAAATAAAGCAGTGGTACTCATTTCAACAGCACATTATAGAAACGCCGTCGAAGGAGCACATAAAAAACCAATGACCATTGTGGCTTACAACAAAAATAAAGCTGGAGTGGACACGATGGACCAAATGCTAGGTGCATACACGTGTAAAAGAGGTACTAAACGCTGGCCACTGGCCATGTTTTATAATATTGTGGACGTTGCTGCATTGGCGTCATTTATCGCCTATAATGACCTCAATCCGAGCCAGAAAAGCGACAGGAGGCGGTCGTTCTTATACAAATTAGTTCAGCAGTTGGCTACTCCCGAAATCGAAGAAAGGGCGCTCAATAATCGTATAACCCGCTACCCCCATATCAAGAGAGCTATGATGGACTACAACGTCATACCACTAGAAGAGAGCATTACAAGCGAAGCACCACCAATCCAACACAGGGATCAACGGAAAACTTGCTATTTACAGTGGGTGGCCAAATTATTAGGGACACTGCTCACTTTTATTAATTTTCTTGTTTTAAGCAACTGTTTGAGCTACCAAAGTAGTTTTTGAAGGTTTGTTTTATTTTTTATTGCTACTGGTATCATAATTATTGTTTTTGGTAAGTGGCAGCACTGGGAGCATGCTTCATTTGTTAATTATCTAATGTTTCTTCTTATTCGGTTATGATTTAAAAAAAGTGCGGTTTGCTGTATTGTCGTGTTTAACACAGCCTTATTATTTTTTTCCAGTTTTCACGTCTTAAAAATTTAAAAAGTAAGTAATGGTTCTTATAACAATACTTTTTTAAAAGTTTTATCTGTGAATTAACATTTTCTTAACGATTTGGTGCGAAAACTTTAAACTTCCTCCTTTGTAGAATGGGCAAGGCTTCGGACACTTCTCCAAGAAAATGTAGGGAAATCCACACGTTGCTAGTGCACTGCACACATTCACAGAGAGAGATAGCAACTATTGCAGGGGTTTCAAAGTCTGTTGTCAATCGAATTAAAATAAAAATTGATAAAAATGTAAATCTCGAAGCAGACCGTGTAGGACAATGTGGCAGGAAAAGGGTTACAACTGCTCGTGCTGATCGAAGAATCAGAGACATCTGTTTAGAAAATCGGAAAAAGAGTGTTGCCAGTCTCACTACGATGATAAACAACGAAGGTGTAAAAGTTTCGGTCCGAACAGTCCGGAGGCGGTTAGCCAAAGAGAATCTGATAGGTCGTCGGCCCACCATAAAACCACGCCTAACCGAGGCTATGAAAAAGAACGACTGCAATGGGCCAGACAACATCGATATATGACTGTGGCAGATTGGAGTCGAGTAAATACATTTTTCTTAAATAGTACGATGCATCATTAATGATTTTCTTTTGGTAATTGTAATCTTTTACAGGTGTGTTTCTCCGACGAGTCAACGTTTCAAATTTTGGTTGACAAAAGTTCTTTTGTCAGACGACGCCCTGGAGAAAAATACAATTCGGATTGCCTTGTGGAGAGGGTTAAACATCCGGTTAGTGTTATGGTGTGGTCTGTCATCTCAGCCAAAGGCATGGGACGCCTATACATCGTGGAAGGGACGATGAAACAAGACCAGTACAAACGAGTTCTGGAAACCTGGCTACTGCCGCAGCTTAATGAATGGTTCTCTGACAACGATGAGTACATTTTTATGCACGATTCGGCACCTTGTCACAAAGCCAGGAGTGTTACTGCATTCCTGGCAGAAAAAAACATTGCAGTTTTGCCTTGGCCAGGGAATTCACCGGACATGAACCCCATTGAAAACATGTGGGAGCTCACCAAACGGGCTATTGCGAAAAAAATGATCACCAACAAGCGCCAGTTGATTGAAACTCTGATCAGCGAATGGCACCACAACTCTGATCTCCAAAAAAATGCAAAAACATGTATAGAGAGCATGCCTCGACGCCTAGAAGCTCTTATTGCAGCTAAAGGTGGGATCACTAAGTACTAACACTTTATATTGTTATATTTAAATATTGCTTTTATGAAAAATAATAAACAGTTTTTCCTAAATTTTTTGTTGTTTTTATGATCACAATAGACCACAGATACATATAAAAAATACATAAAAGACCTAAAACCATTAATTTGCCTGAAAAAATCAGCTAAGCTAGAAAATTTTAAAATCTGCGTACTGTCCCTAATAATTTGGCCACCCACTGTATGTCAACAACACAACAACAGGCAACGTAAAACAAGATTTGCATGCTGCGATTGCAGGAAGTTTGTTTGTATGGAGCATTCAGTGCAGATGTACCGTTGCATGCCGTGCAAAACGTCCAGAATTCAGCGAGCAGAACAATAAAATATTAGATTAAGACTATATCTCAATAAAAATAATTAATATTTAATTTAAAACCAAAATTTGCCCGTGTTCAATCATTTTTAGTGCATTTTATAGGCAATTTTCATATTATGTCCCAGCGGACCTTAGGGAACTTTGACGTATAATTTACTTAGGGTCCCACGAAGTGTTAATAATGTGATACATAATTCATTGTGTTACTTATAAAAGTTTTTTTTTTGCTTAACTTGTTATCTAAATTTTTTTATTTTAATCAAAACTGTTTTTTGTTTTCATAAAATTAGTACAAATTTTAATATTAAAGTGGCTTATAATAAATAATGGATTAAAAAATAAAATTTTATTTATATTTTCTGGGAATTTAGGAAAAAATAGGGGAATTTTTTTTAAGAAATGCGGGGAAATATAAAAAATGAGTGTGCTCCTCTGATTGCGAATCTTGTTTTATTTATTTATTTATTTTTCAATTAAAAAGTTTGTTTTTATTTTATCCATACCATGGTTAAATTATAGCGTTGTTCTCAGTACCCATAATTGGCAAAATCAAAACAAATGTCTTTTTTGCTTACATTTTGCCAATCAAAGCTTTGTCATCGCTTTCATAATTTCTATGAGCTGTCAACTTCGATTTGTCAATTATGCTAATCAGTTTATGTGTTGAATAACTCGTAAATTGATAATATCTATTTAAAAATATTATTAAGCAAAAATGCCAACTGTAGAATAACTTCCAATAAGAATAACTTCAAAACGCCGAAATAACCATAACAACAAATGTAAACAATCTTAACAGCTGACTACAATAACAACAACACATGGTAGAGTTCATTCACACATATGCTTGTTAGCGCGGAGAAGGGAAAAGGGTAAGATCATACAGACAGCAGAAAACAAAAAGAATATTGCTTGCTTTGTTTTCTGATTGCCTGGTAGCAAGATCAGAAATACAAGCACTTTGCAATGGTTGTGTCCATGGCAGAGTTACAAGGTAGGGTCGACTCGGAGAGGAATGGTGTAGAAAGCAGAATAAAGCGTGATTGGTGTCAAAATCAGCTGTTCATCGCAAATTTCTTTATGCTCACGTTTCGCAGTTGTTTTTAGGTTAAAACTGTTACAGGTTTTTTTTTGCAATTTTAAGACTTCTTTTACATTTCTTAGTTTTTATTACACTTATTTAACACCCGCGACCGCACTGTTTGCAACTTGGAAACATAAAATATTTTCTTCATTTGCAATTTCTACGAAATTTGTCGTTTTGACATATATGTTCGTTCTCATTATCCACTCTTCGTTGACGCGTGAGAGCACTCAGCGAAGCGGCCTTACCTTATCATTGTATCATGGTTGTCTCTGCCAAGCAAGCATAAACCAAACGAAAAATGAAAAATCCAAAATTTCCCTGTAGGAAAATCAACTAATTTAAAAGTAGTTGATAAACTAGTTTTTTGTCAACCACAACTAGTTGAAATTCAGACTTTTTTCCATAGAACGAACTAACATATTTTGTATGGTGATGTCCGCTAAATAAGTCAATTGACTTTCGTCTGCATATATTTTCAACTACTTGTTAAATTAGTTATATTTAAATTATTTTTTAATGACTTTAAAATAACCAATTGAAAAGGGTTATTTCATTTCAGCTTACACACATCCATTGAAATCAGTGTATCAGCTTACACACATATATTCAAATTTGTATCGACCCTATAGGAACGAACTAACTTGTTCTTAAAAACAACTAATTAAAAAACTAGTTTAAAATAAACCAGTATATGAACTACTTTTAATTATATTAAGGCGGCAACTACTCTGATGTTGACATGTTTAAATTGCAAATTTTTATTAGATTACAAGTTTATATATATTTAACCATGTTATTTCATCAAGTATTATTAACTTCAGGCCATCAGTAATAGTTTTCAATTGGTTATTTCAAGCAATTAAAAAAATAATTTAAATGTAACTAATTTAACAAGTAGTTGAAAATATATGCAGACGAAAGTCAATTGACTTATTTAGCGGACATCAGCATACAAAATAAGTTAGTTCGTTCTATGGGAAAAAGTCAGAATTTCAACTAGTTGTGGTTAACAAAAAACTACTTTATCAACTACTTTTAAATTAGTTGATTTTCCTACAGGGGACCTAAAAAACACTTACACAAGCGCTACAGCTTACACACATTCATTCACAAATCAGTATCGAAAAAAAAAACACTTGCGCATGCGCTAAGCGCGCACAGAAGAGAAAATTGATACGATCATATCGAAAATAAAATATATAAAAAAAAAATTTTTAAAAAATAAGCTTTTATTTAAAACCAAAACGTGAACTAAAAAAAAAAAATAAATTTCAGTGACATTTGTCGTATATGTATATAGTAGGTATATTCTAGATTCAGAAGAACCTCTCTCTTGGTTACCCATCATCATAATAAAAGCGTACGTAAATAGGTAAGTTCTAGGGACGTATATAAATTTAGAAATTTCAAAATGTAAAATATACAAGCTTACTACACAATATCAGTGGAATTGAATCTTTTAGTAGGCTTATCTGTATATAAACCGTAATCCATTATACAGGTTTACTGCACAATATCAGTGCCATAAGCTTTTAAAATTTATGTAAATATATTTTACATTTTGAAAATTTCTAAATTTATATACGTCCCCAGAACTTACCTATTTGCGTACGCTTTTAGTATGATGATGGGTAACCAAGAGAGAGGTTCTTCTGAATCTAGAATATACCTACTATATACATATAAAGGGTGATTTTTTAAGAGCTTGATAACTTTTTTTTTAAAAAAAACGCATAAAATTTGCAAAATCTCATCGGTTCTTTATTTGAAACGTTAGATTGGTCCATGACATTTACTTTTTGAAGATAATTTCATTTAAGTGTTGACCGCGGCTGCGTCTTAGGTGGTCCATTCGGAAAGTCCAATTTTGGGCAACTTTTTCGAGCATTTCGGCCGGAATAGCCCGAATTTCTTCGGAAATGTTGTCTTCCAAAGCTGGAATAGTTGCTGGCTTATTTCTGTAGACTTTAGACTTGACGTACCCCCACAAAAAATAGTCTAAAGGCGTCAAATCGCATGATCTTGGTGGCCAACTTACCGGTCCATTTCTTGAGATTAATTGTTCTCCGAAGTTTTCCCTCAAAATGGCCAACTTTTTGTTGCCAAAAATGGAAGAACTGAACTTGGTTGACATGTGGTTTCAACAAGATGGCGCTACATGCCACACAGCTCGCGATTCTATGGCCATTTTGAGGGAAAACTTCGGAGAACAATTAATCTCAAGAAATGGACCGGTAAGTTGGCCACCAAGATCATGCGATTTGACGCCTTTAGACTATTTTTTGTGGGGCTACGTCAAGTCTAAAGTCTACAGAAATAAGCCAGCAACTATTCCAGCTTTGGTAGACAACATTTCCGAAGAAATTCGGGCTATTCCGGCCGAAATGCTCGAAAAAGTTGCCCAAAATTGGACTTTCCGAATGGACCACCTAAGACGCAGCCGCGGTCAACATTTAAATGAAATTATCTTCAAAAAGTAAATGTCATGGACCAATCTAACGTTTCAAATAAAGAACCGATGAGATTTTGCAAATTTTATGCGTTTTTTTTAAAAAAAAAGTTATCAAGCTCTTAAAAAATCACCCTTTATGACAAATGTCACTGAAATTTATTTTTTTCTTTTTAGTTCACGTTTTGATTTTAAATAAAAGCTTATTTTTAAAAATTTGTTTTTATATATATTTTTTACTTTTTAGTCTTACAGTTTTATTATGAACATATTTTATTTTGAAAGCCTAACATATAGCATTTTAAGTTTTTATACCATTAACCTTAACAGTACATATTATCATGATTTCTACCATTTACATTATTTATTGCATAATATACTTTATTATGATATAGCATTTTTATTGATTTGTGGGCGGGAATAGGAGGTGTGGCCAAATTTAAACCACCATATTTTACTTGATGTAAATGTGCTGCCAAATTTTCAGCTGAATCAGCCTAGTATTTTTGGAGATATATAATTTTTATTGATTTGTGGGCGGTAAAAGGGGGGGTGGCAACATTTTTTTCTAACCCATGCAATACTTGAAGGACATATACTGCCAAAATTTCAGCTGAAACAGCCCGGTAGTTTTTGAGATATATTAATTTGTGGGCGGTAAAAGGGGGTGTGGAAAAAACATTTTTCATAATATTGCATTATCACCGGGCTTACACATGTATGCTAAATTTCAGCTTAATCGGAGACCCACAAGCTGTCGAAAAATTGTTTGCAAGATTTGCGGACATACATACATACGAACGAAGCAAGTTAAATAAAAGCTTATAACAAAAAGAATATTGCTTGCTTCTGTTTTCTGGTCGCCTGGTAGCAAGCCAAGGAATACAAGAAGAGAGACTTGTTGTTAACTTTATTCATTTTGTAGCTTTGTAGTTCTGTTTAGTTCTAACTTTTTTTCGCAGTTCTAATCTGGGAACCGCTTATCGAAAATTGCCAATAAAATATATCTGATAGTCATAAAATCTCTTATTAATAATATACTCTCTTTGACTCGCCTGTCGATGTTGTATGTGTATCAGAAACTTGGGTTAAAAGTGAAATTCCTGATGCTCTTTATACCTGTAATAGTTTTGAACTTTTCGGTAGTGACAGATGCGGTAGAAGAGGTGGTGGTATCGCTGTGTATTGCAAGTCCAATCTCAATGTTAAATTTGTATAACCCCTATAGGAACAAACTAACTTGTTTTTAAAAACAACTAATTAAAAAACTAATTTAAAATAAACCAGTATATGAACTACTTTGAATTATATTAAGGCGGCAACTACTCTGATTTTGACATGTTTTAATTGCAAATTTTTATTAGATTACAAGTTTATATATATTTAACCATGTTATTTCATCAACTATTATATTTAGGCCATCAGTAATAGTTTTCAATTGGCTATTTTAAAGTAATTACAAAAATAATTTAAATATAACTAATTTAACAAGTAGTTGAAAATATATGCAGACGTAAGTCAATTGACTTATTTAGCGGACATAACCATACAAAATATGTTAGTTCGTTCTATGGAAAAAAGTCAGAATTTCAACTATTTGTGGTTGACAAAAAACTACTTTATCAACTACTTTTAAATTAGTTGATTTTCCTACAGAGACATTACAATAAGAGTAACGATGTTTGTGAGTTTCTCAATGTTGAAATTTTTGACTAAAATTCAAAAATATTAGTGCTGTGTGTTTATAATCCTCATCGATGTCATAGCCTTGAACCTTTTTTTAATGATCTCAATAATAAAATTATGATTTCTATTACGTCTGTGGTGATTTTAATGTTAACTTATTGCACAATGATTCTGCAACTGATAACTTCTTTTACCTGCCTTCTATGTGTGGTCTGCAAATTGCTAATAGTGACATTCCCACTCGCTATTTGCATGGCTGTGAGCCTAGCCTGCTTGATGTCTAGTCTAGTTTGTCTAGTTTCAGATATATCCTTTCTTCTTAAATTTGATCAAATTACTTTTTTGTCAGATCATGATTTGGTGTTTTGTTCCCTTAATTTTAGTCTTGGCAGAAATGTTCCTGTCTGCTTTTCATACTATGACTTTAAATCAATTGACTCTTCCGCCTTATATCTAAATTTATTTGCTATGAATTGGAACGACTGCTTTTTTTTTTGATTGTGTCAATGACAAACTATTAGTATTATTTGGTCGACATGCTCCGTTACGTACAGTTCATGTTTTTTAATAATTGTTGTCCTTTGATTACGAATCGTGTTAAATGGCTATTAGGTTAAGGAATGAACTTCACTCGAAATGGAAATTAATTCATTCGAATTTTTAATTGGGATGAGTTCAGAAGAGCTCGAAATGCTGCTATTACCATGATCAAACAAGCAAAAATCAATATTTTTAACTCAAAGCTTAATCCTAATTTAAACTCCAAACAGTTGTGGCAGAATATAAAAAGATACAGGGTTTTCAGTAAGAATTCTATGGAGTGTAATTTGAATCCAAATGAATTAAATGATTTCTTTTTAGACGGTGTTAGTCCTAGCTCGTAGAAGGAGTCGTTTTCCGGCCACTTTACGATTCTCTTTACTATTGACTACGATCCCCAATTAAAGAAACATTTTAGGAACCCATTAAAAACTAACTGGGAAAGGTATTCAGTCTGGATAAGCAGAAATATTGCAGACCCTGACACAGAATACCTCCCAACCGATGTATCTATTGACAATGCAGTCGAGTTTATAACGGAAAAAATGAACCAGGCTTTCAAGAAGTTCTCCCAAAGTCTCGAAGTCGCAAACCTGCAAATGCGAGTTGGTGGACCAGCGACCTCAAAAAGAGGCGATCAGAGGTTAGAAAACTTCACCGGAAGGCCATCTTAAGCAAACTAGAGCTGGACTGAACAATCTACAGATCCATGCTAAATGCTTACACCAGGGATGTAAGAATAGCTAAGCGAACATCTTGGACAAAATTTTGCGAGTCCATTGAGGATACCAGTGAAGCCGCCAGACTTCGAAAGACTCTATCCAAAGACCCAACGGTCCCGGGATACCTTAAGAGGTCCGACGGATCCTGGACAGAATCCAGCCAAGAAACGCTTTTGCTACTCATGGAAACTCACTTTCCAGGTTGTACAGAACCGTATCAAAACGATGCTAACAACAACTTGGAAATAACAATGCCAGAACCTTTACAAGAACTCCCCAACATTATTGCAAGGTCAACTGTAGAATGGTCGATCGGATCCTTCAAGCCCTACAAATCTGCGGGGCCAGATGGTATCCTACCGGCCATGATGCAACATGCCCTTCCTAGCATCATGCCCTGGCTTATAGCAATCTTCACCGGCTGCCTCAAGACAGGATATGTTCCAAAAATTTGGAGAGATGTGCGAGTTGTTTTCATTCCTAAAGCTGGGAAACCGATACACTCAGCACCAAAGGATTATAGGCCTATTAGTCTCTCATCGTCCTTGATGAAAACGCTAGAGAGAATAATAGATCTTCACATAAGAGAATCTGTGAACGATAATAATCTCTGTAGTGTACAACATGCCTACCTTGAGGGTAAATCGGTAGAAACGGCACTGCATGAGGTGGTTTTGGTCATAGAAGGAACCCTTCATCACAAAGAATATACTTTAGCAACGTTTTTAGATATCGAAGGCGCATTTAACAATGTAAATACAGATTCTATAAGAAATGCTTTAGTAGACAAAGGAGTTTACAGTAAAATAACCCAGTGGATTTATAAAATGCTCAATAGCAGACGTATAAGCTCACAAATGGGAATGAGCGTTGTGAGGAAAGAAGCCACAAGAGGCACACCGCAAGGAGGAGTCATATCCCCCCCTTCTCTGGCTAATTGTGGTTGACAAAATTCTCACTACACTCACAACTGGAGGAACAAAAGTGGTAGCCTATGCCGATGACGTTGCCATCCTAATTGTTTGCAGGTACAATTAGCGAACTAATGTCTGCGGCATTGAATAAGCTATCGCGGTGGGCAGAATCGAATGGACTTGGTGTTAACCCAGTAAAGACCGAACTCGTTCTGTTCACAAGAAGAAGAAAAATAGAAAGTTTCACACTACCGAAACTTAACGGAGTAACTCTGAAGCTTTCCACGGAAGCCAAATACCTTGGAATTATCCTTGATAACAAGCTGAGCTGGAAACGCAACACAGAGGAAAGAAGGAACAGTGAAGCACTGTGCGCTTTGTACGCTTGTCAGAGGACATTTGGCAGGAAATGGGGACTGCGACCGCACATAATCCACTGGATGTATACAGCGATCGTGAGACCCATTCTTGCCTACGGTGCTCTCGTATGGTGGACGATAACGCATAAAAAAAGCTACCTTAGCTTCCTAACAGGAGTTCAAAGGTTAGCGTGCATAGGAATAACAGGAGCCATGAGATCTACGCCACAGGCGGGTCTAGATATGATGCTAAATCTTCTTTCCGTAGAAGAATTCCTTAAATGTTCGGCGACCAAGAGCGCGATTCGCCTCAACGAATCACGAGCCTGGAAAAGCAGCACATTCGGACACGCATCTATTCTAAATCTCTTTGGAACCGAGGAATCAAAAAGAGCAACCGACTATATCATACCCAGTGTAAGATTCGGTGCAGAATACACCACATCCATTCCCAGCAGACAAGAATGGGAAAAAACGGTTGTAGAATCCTACGGCAATCTCCATTTGTATACTGATGGTTCCAAAATGGAAAACGGAACTGGATCGGGTGTATACTGTGAAACGCTACAAATCAAAGAGTGTTACAAACTCCCTGATTACTGTAGCGTTTTTCAGGCAGAAATATATGCTATTGAAAAAGCTGCACGGGCCATTTACAGGAAAAATCTTACCCCCACAAGGGTAGTAATTTTTGTGGATAGCCAAGCGGCCATCAAAGCACTGAACAGTAAAACGACGAAGGCTCGAACGGTGCAAAACTGTAAACTTGCACTGAACAGTATCTGCAATACCCACAACGTCACTCTCTGCTGGGTTCCCGGACATAGCAATATTGAAGGGAACGACGCAGCCGATGAACTGGCAAGGCGTGGAGTAACCGCAAGTACAAACAGAGCTGACACAGATGTGCACATTCCAATAGGCGTCGTCAAAAGGAGTATAGAACTAAAAGCCAGAAATATTGCCAACACAAACTGGGCTTCCAGAGGTGACTGCAACATATCTCGAAAGCCTTGGCCTGAGCTAAATGAGAAAAGAACTAGAAGCCTTCTGCTTTTGGTTAAACGGGAAATCCGGATCCTTGTTGGAGTTCTAATGGGTCATTGCCCTATTGGGGTAATGGCCAATAGAATATGTATAACAGCGCCAGACTTTTGTCGGAGCTGCAAAGACCCGGAGGAAATAGAAACAATAACTCACCTACTATGCGAATGTCCAAGTCTACAGAATCGTCGACTCCGACACATGGGGAATAGATTTTTCAAAGACTTGGAAGAGTTGGAGAACACACCACTACTAGACATCTGGAGGTTCATAAAAAGCACAGGATGGTTTGAGGAACAAATCGGAACAATGGTTTAACTTGGTACCACAACTATAAAAAGGGATTCGTAATGGACCTATAGGCCTCCGCGGAAGCGCCGGTAACGGTGCACGACCCTTCATACCTAACCTAACCTAGTCCTAGCTCTGGGACTTTAGTCCATACGGGGTTGTGGCGAACAAGAGGTAAAAATGGGTAAATTTGCTGAAATACTGTTCTGTTCTGTTTTATATGGACATAAACATTTTTGAGGTCCACCCTAGTATCAAATACAAATTTTTAAATTTTAGCATTAAGTTCAAAATCACCGACTCTCTAATTTTACCATGTACAAAACGTATTACGCAAAAACATGTTCAGGGACCACCCTAGTGTCCCATAAAATTTTTAAAATTCTGACCTGCGATTCAAAATCAGCAACTTTACCCATTTTTACCTCTTGTTCGCCACAACCCCGAATGCATAAAAATAAAAGAATTTTAGTTGGCAACACCATTAACCATCTTAAATTTCAAAATTGTGACATCTGATTCGAAGTCAGCTACCCCTAAACACTGTTAAACCATGTTAAAAATTCTTAAAAATACATTTTAGTAGATGGCAATACTGTTATAAGAAAATAACAGAATTTTGGATATCTGGCAACGAATTCGGATTCAGCGACCCATTTTTACCTATTGCTGCTCCAGCACCGAATTCGTGAAAATAAAAAAAAATTTAGGTGGCAACATCATTAACCATCTTGAATTTTAAAATTCTGACAGTCTCAATTGCGACCGTCTAATTCTGCCATCGCATGTACAATTCCAATTTCCATTTTTTAAAATCTTAAATTCAATTTATGCACCGAATGTTATGTTGTGCGCAAATGTATTTATGCAGCATTAATCTTTTACAAATCCTTCATTCATTGTTTGGTTTAGATTCGTTTGTCCGACGAGTCGTTCGAAATAAAGTCTTTTTTAATGAACTTTTAATGAAGTCTTTTCACCAGTTTTATGATGAACGTCCTGGGAATCACAATAGGTCAAGAAGCCCATGTATTTCTTGCCTATTGTATGAAATTCGGATACGTCGCTCAGAAGTACTATGCGTTTTTCTCGAAACAACTTTTACCAACACGTTTGACATGATATCTCAAGTTCTATTGTACCGAATAGCTTAAGTGTGGTGTGAGCCTTTTTAATATATCCCTCTATGACCCGGACTAAAATTATGTAAACATTTTGTTGTTTAATATTTTTTAAAAATTCAAAACTTTGAAAAAAGTCCAAAATATTATTACTTTTTTTAAAACAGTCGCCATTTCGCGAAAGAATTATTTTTTCTTTCCCTAGTCCGGGATATAGAGGCATTCTTACTAATTAAGAATCCTTTTTCAGATGTTTAGAAGGATTGAAATCGTGTCAAGATGGAGTTTTTGCACACCTACCCCCCTTCCCCCACTCAGTATGCCTACAATTTTTTAAATTTTCATTGTTTTGTTACATTTTTTTTGTGTATTATTGAAATATAAAAAGGCGTATATTAAAAAAATGGATACTGAAAATATTTTTAGCTTTTTTTTTATTGAATTTTAAAAAACCCTCAAAACTTTTCCCTCTAGACTAGAATACTGCCTTAAGTCTGGTTTGGTTTTTTTTTCAACTTTTTGTAAGCCCTTTGGGATCTATAGCAGGGATGATATTGGCTTTACTGTAAAAGGGCCAAAATTCATATAAAAATAGGGCCAATTTGACATTAATAGGGCTTTAAGATTTAAAAAAATTGTAACTCAATATCAGAAACCGTACCAATTATGCATTTTATAATAAAAAGCAAAAAATAATAATTATATTTTGACTTTTAAAATTTTGAGCAAAAAGTAATAAATATTGCTGCTTTTTATTTGTTAAGGCAAAAATGAAAAACAAAATCTAACCGATAATTTTTGAACACTAAATAACTGGTAAGATTTGATTTTTATTTTTTAAGGCAAAAATGTCGATCTAAAGTTACGGTTGAACCAAAGTTTTACTAATTTTAACTAATTTTAAGGCAGAAAATGCACGCTCCACGCATGATGATGATGATGACTCATTTAGAACTGTTATTAAAATGATTAAATGAAATCACTTCCATCTTAAATCAAAAATTTTGGGTAAAAGTGATATGGTTTAAAGTTATACTTTCAAAAAGATTTTATTTCACGCTTTGTTTGTAAACGTTAAAAAGACGCCAAATATAATCTATAGATGAAGTGTTTCTACAAGAAAATTTTTAACAAAAACATTATTCTGATAAGTCAATCCTAAATTTGATAAATAAAAATTGTAAAGCTTTTCCACAAAAACAACACACCAGATATTTCCATCTTGAAATAGTCGTAGAATGGCAGAACTAAATAAGCAATTTAATGCAGACTCTCTGTTAAGTCTTGCAAGAAGTCTAATTAATGAAGCGGGACTAGGGTTCACTCTTTTTGTTGGAAAGTTAGTTTTTGTTTTTTATGTCGACAAACTTTTGTCGACAAGCTTGTTCAGCCCTGATGTGAAGTTAGGAAATTGTTAACTTGCAACCCTGTGAAAAATACACATAATTTATGTATACCAAAAAAATCACACTTTGTTATAATAAGAAAAGTTTTAAGTTTATATACAGTCCACCAATAAAGAGAGAAAATTGAATTTAACCGCAATTAATTTGAGTTCATTAATTTGTACGTGTGCAAATCATCAAATCAAAAACATTTTGGTCCTATCGAGCCAAATAAGAATCCAGCAAATTAATTCAACATTCGCCAACTCACGACGGACACAGGAATTGGAATTTTGCGTTGAGCATTCGTTAGCAGTCATTGGAGCACCAGCCCAGACCACGAAGTGCTATATTCATCAACATTGCCAGCTGTAGCAACAGCACACGGCGCACACAGTGAAGATTTTGCAACTTTTCTTCTCGAGCATTAGTTAGCAGTCATCGGAGCACCAGCTCAGACCACGAAGTGCTATATTCATCAACATTGCCAGCCGTAGCAACACCACACGGCGCACAAGGAGAGTTTTTGGAGAACATTTGTTCGTTGCTTTAAGTCACACAAAGCACAGCGCTTTGGTACGGTAAGGTGGACGCAAGTGGCCACAAAGGTGCGTAGTCCAAACATCGCAGTAGAAGTGCATGGCAGAGTCGAATCGCTGACACATCAAGTGCGCAGAATCTCATACACAATCGAAGCAATAATTGTCATCGTTGCAGAAAACGCCATCTCGTGTTTGTCATAAGCAGGTTACATTATTTCATATCGTTGGTTTTTGTATGCAATAGTTAAGTTTATATTTAAGCTAAAAACCAAAATATATCTAAACCGGAAAGTTGGTAATTGAATTAACTTCACATCAAATTGGTTGTCGAACTCACAAAGTAGTTCAGAGCTCAATTGCAACCAAAAGGTTATTCACAAAATGATAGTTGAAAATTTCAGCTTTTGAACTTGGTTGCGTTATATAAGTATTAATTGTTGTTGAAAAGTTAATTCACCATACAGTAAAATCTGAAATTGGAGCAGACAAGAGAAAACTTAATGCTCATTTAATTATTCATAGCAAAAAATATATTTTCAATAGTTTGACATATATTTCTTTTTATATTATATGAATATAGTCATTTGAAACGGAATCGAATTGATTCTAATTTTAGTTTTTATATATAATTAAATATCTTTTGAACTTTATTAGCTTGACAAACTTTTTTACCTTTAAAATACCATTTCATTCTTATTGAATACTCTTTCCTAGGTTTTTTTGGTTTTAATAATATAAACCAAGGTAATGGTATTACATTAATTTAATATAATCATACATTTTCCATAAAATCAACATTCTTTGCACCCTTTCTTTAAATGATAATTTTTTTTTGAACAATGGACGGGTTAAAGAAAAAGCGACAGATTGTTAAAGCAGCGATCACGCGCATTCACAACTTTTGCGCAAATCAAGATGCAAGCATTGATGAAATTAAAGTTAGAGTTGTCAAACTTGACGAACTTTTCAGGCATTTTGAGGAAATTCAATTAGAGATCGATTCTCTTGCGAGGTCCCCTGACGAGGTAGCGGCTGAAGAGACTTATCGAAGTGAAATAGAAGAGAGCTATTTTGCTGTCAAAACTGTGGTCGTCATGCGAGCACGTGAGGAGGAAGCAAATCATACCGTAATGGAAAATTCAGCAGCCAATTCAGAAATGGCAACAGCCATGCAAACTCTCATGGAAAACCAGAGCACAATGGCTCTTATAATGCAGAGGATTTCTACAAACCCTAGTACCGGAGCGACGTCTCCATTATCAAATACCAATGAACAGCAACAACATAATTCTTTGAAACTTCCAAGTATACAGATTCCAGAGTTCGATGGAACGTACGTTGAATGGATTCGTTTTCGTGATTTGTTTGAAGCAATGGTTCATAATAGAACGAGTCTCTCCGGTGTGGAAAAGTTCGAATATCTACAAACACGACTTAAGGGGGATGCTTTGTCACTTATAAAACATTTAAGGCCTACAAACGACAACTATGAAATTGCATGGGATCTCCTTAAAAATAAATTCAACAAATCTGATAAAATAAAAAACGCATATTTCGAATTGTTGTTCGATCAGCCATCTGTAAAGATGCCCGTGGCTTCTGAAATCAAACGTTTGTTCAACAATTCGAATGAAAGCATCAATGCCTTAAAGGCGCTTGAAGAGCCTGTAGCGCAATGGGACTCTATCTTGTTATATCACATGGAAAGGAAGTTAGATCCTGATACAATGACGTTGTGGTGCAGGGAGCGTAAGTCAGAGTCGGTTTCATTCCAACAATTTTTAGACTTTTTGGAACAACGTCTATTAGAATTAGAAAGCGCTCAACGGAACAAGCCTTACTCTCCAAATGTAGCAGGAATTCGCAGTCGTCAACAAAGCGTGCACACTTCACTGGTGCAGTCATGCCCTGTGTGCAAGGAACAGCATTACATATTTCAGTGCACCAAATTTAAGGCGCTTAATGTTGATAACCGCAGCGAGATAGTCCGCAACAACAATCTTTGTTTTAATTGCTTGCAAGGAAATCATCGGGCATCTGAATGCCAGCGTTCATCTTGCAAGATGTGTAACGCTAAACACAACACGTTGCTTCATCGAACATCAGCATCAGGAAACGACCAAAGGCAAAGCTCACAAAATTCTGGATTGCCAAGCAAACAACATGCTTTATCGTTTGCTGTCAATTCGATTGATCAGAATAAATTAAACAACATTACATTACTGCCAACAGCAGTCGTATTAGTACAGGATGGTACTAGCAGTTTCCAGCCCTGCAGAATCCTACTTGATTCCGGGGCCCAAGCCACGCTTATCACAGAAGCGTGCGCACAACGTTTGCAACTAAAGCGAATTAAAGACCAGACGCTTCTTTACGGAGTTGGATCAACCGGCAGTTGTTACACTCGAGGCAAGGTCGAGCTCACTTTGAAGTCGTCGCTCAACAACAATTTAATTAAAGCAGATGCATTATGTTTATCAAGTTTGACCCAGAATCTTCCAGCTCACAAGATATGCAGCAATAAACTTAAGTTTTTTAAAAAAATGAAACTTGCTGATCCCGAATGTGGCACACCAGGCCGTATCGACATAATATTAGGAGCTGACATGTTTTCTGAATGCGTTCTTTCGAACAAGGTTATACATCCGTCTGGATCACCATGTGCAATGTCAACCATATTCGGCTGGGTTTTGGTCGGTAAAATCGCAGTATCGCATCAACCACAAATTTGGGCTGCACATGTCTCATTAGATTTTTCTGCACAGCTTCACCGTTTTTGGGAGATAGAAGAGCTCCAAAGCAGCACACAGTTTCTTACTGATGAAGAAGAGAAAGCAGAGCGACATTTTCAACAAAATATCCATAGAGAAGCTTCCGGAAGATATATTGTCAGGCTGCCATTCAAAACTGATGAGCGAGATTTCGGGGACACCAAATCAGCGTCAGTGAAAAGGCTTTACAGCATGGAACGTCGTTTCCAAAGTAATCAATCGCTGGAGGAGGAGTATAAAAATTTCATGCAAGAATTTATCGATTTAGACCATATGGAACCTTCATTGTCTTTATCAGCCAACGCGGGCTACTACATGCCTCACCACGCAGTAGTTAAACCAAGCAGCACTACAACTAAGCTTAGAGTCGTTTTTGACGCCTCGTGTAAGGGTTCGAACGGCATTTCGCTCAACGATCGGCTAATGGTCGGCCCAACAGTGCAAAACGATCTATTTACCATATTATTGCAGTTTCGAAAATACAAAATAGGATTTTGTAGTGATATCGAGAAAATGTACCGTCAGGTACTTGTGCATACAGATGATCGTTCATATCAAAGTATTGTTTGGAGAGACAACAGGAATGAATCACCCAAGACATACAATCTCAAAACCATAACATATGGGACAGCCGCAGCTCCTTTTCTGGCCACACGAACCTTAAAGCAAGTTGCAACAGATTGCAGTGAGTCGCATTCTACAGTGGCTAACAGCATCAATCAGTGTTTCTATGTAGACGACTTTATGTCTTCTGAAACAGATTTAGCCGGCGCAGTCAAACTCAAGGACGAACTCTGTGGCATTTTGTCAAGCGCTGGGTTCCATCTTCGGAAATGGTGCTCCAATGTTCCAGAGTTTCTGGAAACAATTAATATCAATGACAGAGAAATATCATCAGACACCATAATTGATGACTCCCAAACGGTGAAGACATTAGGTCTGCTATGGGATACTGCAACGGATTCATTCAAGTACAGCGTGTTTTTACCGACAATGACGCAAGAAGTGTCCAAAAGAACAGTGCTATCCGATATATCAAAAATCTTCGATCCAATCGGATGGTTAGCTCCAGTTGTGGTATCCATGAAGATTTTAATGCAGAAACTGTGGCTCAAGGGAATTAGCTGGGATCAATCACTGCCAGAAGATATTTTGAATCATTGGATTGAGCTTAGAAATAGCATCGTTTTGATACCTGATCTTCGAATACCAAGGTGGCTGCAATTTTCAGACGAGAAAAATGTCGAGATACATGGATTTGCAGATTCATCGGAACTGGCGTACGCTGCAGCGATATATTTAAGAATTCTACACGCAGATGGTTCAATTTCAACAAATCTTATTGCTTCGAAAACAAGGGTAGCACCTGTTAAACAGATTACACTTCCTCGCCTTGAACTGTGTGCCGCCCACTTAATGGTCAAACTGGCAGTGAAAGTTCAAAGTGCATTGCATATTCAACAAGCAACACTCTATGGTTGGTCGGACTCGACCATAGTATTATCATGGATCGCAGATCATCCACGTAGATGGAAAAACTTTATAGCAAATCGGACCTCATACATAATTAATGTCATCCCAGCTCAGCAATGGCATCACATTTGTTCGCAAGATAACCCTGCAGACGTGGCCACACGCGGAATGTCACCCTCAGAACTCATTAACAACCAGCTTTGGTGGCACGGGCCTCCAATATTGAGGACACTTAATGGATTCCCTGAGAATGCGCCCAAAATACCAACAGACGTTGATATGGAAGAAAGGAAAAACTTTGTTTTCCACGTATCTACAAAGAGTGAGATTGATTTAGTAGATCGGTTCTCAGACTTCAACAAACTACTCAGAATTACAGCACTTCTCCTTCGTTTTTCACAAAACTGCCAGCCTAAAAAATATGCTGCGTCAACGGCGCTCTTGACTTCGAAAGACTTACAGTCATCGCATATGGCGCTTGTAAAAAACGCACAGCATAAAGCATTCTCATCGGAAATTCGCGTGTTAGCATCGAGCAACCAGTTACCAGCTAACCACAAGTTAGCAGCACTTGCACCATTCATCGATGAAAGTGGATTGTTGCGAGTTGGTGGTAGGCTGGAAAATGCAAATATTGCCTACGACCAAAAGCATCCTTTGATTTTAAGCAAAAATAGCCATCTTACAGAACTGATTGTTAAGGATTTACACCAGAAATATTTACATGCAGGCTGCCGTCAGCTTCAATACCTTCTAGGTCTTAAGTACTGGATACCCTCGGTTAGTTACGTGATAAAACGATGTGTCTACAAATGCACTACGTGCATGCGGTTTCGCGGTAAACCATTCGAGCAACAAATGGGTAATTTACCACAACATCGTCTTGAGATGGTTTCAGCGTTCGTCAACACAGGAGTTGATTTTGCCGGTCCGTTGCAGATTCGATCTTGGAAGGGCCGTGGAAGTAAACTTTATAAATGCTGGATCTCTATCTTCATTTGTCTAACAACCAAGGCTATTCATTTGGAGTTGGTTACCGAATTGTCAACGGAAGCATTTTTAGCAACACTGCGAAGATTTATAGCACGAAGAGGCCAACCAGCTCATATATATTCGGACAATGGGACGAATTTCGTTGGCTGCAATCAGAAACTGAGGGATCTTATGCAATTTATGCAAAAATCAGCAACACAGGACAGTATAACTAGAGAAATGGCCAAACAACACATTGAATGGCATTTTTCACCGCCCTCTGGACCACATTTTGGTGGCTTGTGGGAGGCAGGCGTAAAGTCTACAAAATTTCATTTGAATCGCGTTTTAAATGATGCCTCAGCTACATTTGAAGAGATGCATACAGTTATATGCCAGATTGAAAGTTGTCTCAATTCCCGACCACTTTGTGCGAAATTTGATGATGATATGGATCCGCTCACACCAGCCCATTTTTTGATTTTTCGAACAATGTCATCTATTCCAGATGAGGGTAATTTGACAACAAAAATCAACCATTTAAATCGGTGGCAATACTTGCAACGGCTTGTCAATCAATTTTGGAAGCGATGGTCAACCGAATACATTACACAATTACAAAAACGTCCCAAATGGAGCCAAAAATTGCAAAATTTGCAATGCAATGATCTTGTTATCATAAAGGAAGATAATTTACCACCCACACAATGGTCAATTGGAAAGGTTACGGATACACATTCAGGAGCAGATGGTTTGGTGAGAGTAGTGACAGTAAAAACTGCTAAAGGCTGCTACAAACGTCCCATTGTTAAACTCTGTCCATTGTTTATTGATATTTGAAAGCTGATGCTTTCAAAGGGAGGCAGGATGTTGGAAAGTTAGTTTTTGTTTTTTATGTCGACAAACTTTTGTCGACAAGCTTGTTCAGCCCTGATGTGAAGTTAGGAAATTGTTAACTTGCAACCCTGTGAAAAATACACATAATTTATGTATACCAAAAAAATCACACTTTGTTATAATAAGAAAAGTTTTAAGTTTATATACAGTCCACCAATAAAGAGAGAAAATTGAATTTAACCGCAATTAATTTGAGTTCATTAATTTGTACGTGTGCAAATCATCAAATCAAAAACACTTTTCATCTAAACTCAACTTGGGAAATAAACTAAGCTTGTTGAAATTACTAAAAAGTATGCTTTTAATGGGACAATGTATTTAACAAAACTTGTTTTACTGAGAACATTTTTAAAGGCGATAGGAAATATCGCCTTTACATAAAATACAAACAATAAAAATTAACATAAGGAATGAAATGAAAAATCACCCAACATTTTTCATACAAAATTGGGGTGAATGAAATAAAAAATTAATGGGATATTCAAAAGAAAAATCACCGAAAAAATTGGACTTTTGCTGAGGGTTTTTTTATACAAAAATCACCTACTTTTTTGGATGCAATTTCGATTTCTGTTTTTAACTGATAGTTCACATTGACCACTAGTGAAATGGTAATTATAGCTCTTTTTTATTTTTATCACTCGATTATCATGTTTTTTAAAATTTCAAATAATTAACTAAAATCGGTCGAGGGCTATCCGTCACCTCTCTCCCCCCGCGGTCGTCTTACCTTTTCATGATCGCTAAAAGATAATTTTTTTTCTTTCTCCAGATATTTCTATTTACGAAATAAATCATAGATAGCTTACAATTGGCTTCCAGAAATTACGAACGAATAAAAATTACAAAAAAAACCCAAAGTTTTCCATACAAAATCGGGCTTAATTCGTCCAAAAACAATGACCGAAATTTCTACCGATTATGTAATTTTTTCGGGTATTTATACCAATTAAATTAGGATCTTTTTTGCAAATACTTTAAAAGGAAGAAAGGCCCGAAAAATAAGCTTGGAATTTAGGACCGAAAAAAATCGGGCATTTTTGCCAAATTAAAAATAAAAAAACGCCCGAATTTTTGTTTACCGAAAAGTTAGGAAATTTTAAATTCGTTACGATAAAATGGTTCGCCCTTGTAGGGAAGGTAAAAAACATTATTACGTAAAAGAGCAAATCATATTATCATAAAAAAAACACCATCTGGACCTTATCCGTACATAATGTCCATGCACCCCTTGTTCATAAATTACATCAAAAAACAAATAAAATTAATGAAATCTTTGCAGATATTTTTACAGGGGAATATTAATTTACTACTAAATTATACCCGAAAAATTATACCCTTCGTGACGGCGGATATTGTTTGTTTTATTTTATTTTTGTCAAGCACTACAACGCCGCTGAATTGCATTTTGGAACATTTTTCCAAAAAAATTGTTGACTTTTTTTCGTTTTTATTGTGTAAAAAATTTTTATTCTTTTCGTTTGGGGGATTTTTCATTTTATTTTTTCGGCGATTTTTCTTTGGCATATTGAAATCATATACTTTAACCAATCATATTCTTTTCTTTTAAAAAATTCCGATATTTTTTTTTGGTAGAATTTTCCAAAAGGGCCTAAAATGAATAACAAGGGCGTCAGGGCTTTTGAAATGAAAAAGGGCCCAATAAAGCCCTAAAAGCCCCCAAATATCATCCCTGATCTATAGAGTGAAAAAAACACAATGGAAACTTAGGGATGACTTTGTTTACGAATGACTTCTTCTCAATAAGTGAGAGTTATTTGCATAGCTAGTTGTTAGTGTGTTCGTCTGTAACCGATTTTTAAGGCAGATGACATTTCGTTCCACTTCAGATTGTTTGCTTCACTAACGTTGAAATTAAACACAAAACTTCACGGCAACAGAAAAATCCTCGCTTTAAGCTTCTTGTGAAAATTACAGAAATACCAGCCAATTACTTATGTCTTTATTTTGTAAAACGCACGCAAGCACCTCACTTGGAGTTTTTTTCTTGCAACAAATTTCAATAGAAAATTTCAGTGAAAAAGAGTTTATTTTACTTCATATGAAAACGGAATTGCCATACAAAAAAACCCCAAGTAAAGTGCATCTTACAAAGTAAGGCCATAAGTTTACCTTTTTGAAGCAAAAATCTTTAGTCACGTTAACAAGAACACAGGGTATGAGATCGGAGGTAAAACCGATGTAACGGTTCCTCAAAAAAAAAAAGTCAAGTTTCAGTAAGTATAACTTTTTTCCCGATTTTCGGTTTCTTTAATTTCTTGCAAAAAATAAGTTAATAATAATAATAATAATAATAAGGCTATGCTTAAATCATTCGTGCAGTTTTTTCCAAATTTTGCATTTTTGGGATTTTTTTTTTTTGTAAATACTAAAAAAAAAGGTACACTTCTAGCAAAAAAATTCATAACGACTAAGTTATTCAACATAATTACACAATTTTTTGCATTTGCATAAGGTATAGCTTAACCCATTTTTGTCCAGCGTTGCGTATATGCAACGGTATACTTTTCTTACCCTGGAGGTCATACAGTAGTAGATTTTCATGATCTTCAAAAAGGATATAATATTCTAAGAATTTATCTAATCGAGCTGTTTTTGCTCAAGGCTGAACAATTACGTTTACTTACATTTCCAAGCTTGGGAAATTTGGGAATTTACCATTTTGTTTTATCTTTAATTTTAAGCCTCTGAAAAATCTAAAACATATAAAGTAAATTATTATTCTTCTACGATCGTCTTTACTAGGTTTTATATATAACTTTAGTAAATTTTTATGAAGTTTGCCTGGTCTTTAACGAAATACGTTTTTGTATATTTTTTGTTGTTTTGTGGAAATTCTTGGGAACAATATTGGCTCAAAATGCTCGACTTTGCTTGTAGAATATCGTTCAATGTCATTCAATTTGTAAATTAAAAATCTCGATGTAGCAACTCGATTTTTAAATTTTTTTTTTATGTTATGATATTTTTTTTTCTAAGTTAGACCAAACTAAATATTTTTGAGAGTTTCATCATTCTAGCTCAACAGGAACATGGATCAGTCCATAATGGGTTAAAAAAAGATTTCCACAAGACTGCACTTAAATTTTTTCAAATTTGTAGTTTTTAAATTTTTTTTTAATTCATATTCTAATTTTTTCTACTACATTAGAGGAACATGCTGCATCATTAGAAAAAAATTTCTCAAAATTACAAGCAAATAATCTTAAAATTCAAGCTCTCAAGTGCAGTTTTCTTAAAAAAGAAACTAACTTTTTGGGACATATTCTTACAAAAGAAGGAATTAAACCCAATCCGGACAAAATATCAACTATTCAAGAGTTAGAAATTCCAAAAACTGAAAAGAAATTAAAAGGCTTTTTTGGTGTTACTGGCTAATATAGAAAGTTCATAAGGGACTATTCGAAAATAGCTTACTAAAAAAAAGGTACTAAAATAAATATAAACGATCCACAATACATAGCCAGTTTTGAAAATGTTAAATCATTAATATCGTCACATCCAATTCTCAAATATCCAGAATTTGACAAAGAATTCACCATCACTACTGATGCTAGTGATTATGCAATTGGCGCTGTCCTTTCTCAATGTGGGCATCCAGTATGCTATATATCACGAACGCTTAATAATCACGAGCAGAATTATGCGACAACAGATAAAGAATTTCTCGCAATTATTTACGCTGTTACTTATTTTAGACCATATATATATGGAAAAAAGTTCAAAATTGTGACAGACCACTGTTCAATTACATATTTAAATACAAAATACAAAGGCAAAGAATTTTCTCAACGACATCAAAGATGGCTACTAAAATTGCAAGAATATAATTACGAATTAGAATACATAAAAGAAAAAGAAAATATAATAGCAGATTTTTTAAGCCGTTTAGAAAATTCCCCAAAAATCAATGAAACTAATGATTGCGAGTCCAGCTTAGAAATCTCAGAAACCATTCATTCAGCTAATGAAGAGTTATTAGACCATATTATTATAAAAGAGGAAATTGTAAATAAGTACAAAACTCAAATCATTTTAACTTATAGTCCAGGAACTGAAATGCAAACCATACATAGGAGAAAAATAGTAGAATTAAATCCGTTAGAAAATGAGATAGTTATTAAAGAAGTTTTAATTTTTAATAATAAAAATCAATTATTTAATAATAATTTAACTATTAAATAAAAATGCTCATATAGGTATTTTCACTGAAGTATCCGAAAGAGATTACCAACAAATACAACTATTGCTTATTGCAATGTTTTCAAGTAATAAAAAAATAAAATTTATACAATCCACAAAAAGAGCAACTGAGATTATATCAGAAGAAGAGTTACATAAACAACTATCGTTATACCATATTAAAGAATCAATGCATAGTGGTATCAATGAATGTTACTACACATTAAAAGATAAAATCTATTTTCCAAAACTTCAGGAACATATTCAATTAATATTAAATAACTGCCAAAAATGTAGTCAAATAAAGTATGACAGAAAACCAATTCAACCAAAATTTTTATTAAAAGAAACTACAAAAGGAAAAAATGAGATAATAAACTTAGATATTTTTCATTTTAAAAAAATGGCTTTTGTTACGACTATTGACAAACTTACAAAATTTGCAACTATATACGGCATTACGTACCGAAACAGGAGATCAAAAAAAGCAATAGTTATGGAACAGTTCGCTAAATTTGGTAAACCAAAAAAAATAATAATGGATAATGAATTTAGGGCAGAACAGTTGATACAGTTTCTAAGGGAAGAAAATGAAGAAGTTCATTTAACGAAACCAAATAGCCATACGGGAAATGCCGATATAGAAAGACTGCACTTAACCCTGTTAGAAAAAATAACAGGCATTGAGGGCAGTGAACTTTCAACAGAAATGAAGATGCAGATGGCTATAGCAAACTATAACGATCGATATCATTCTACAATTAAATGTACCCCTAGAGAAGCAAAAGAAACTAATAAAATTGAGGAATTGATAGAAAGAATAGACAAAGCTAAAAATGTAATAGTTAACAAAATAAATAGTAACAGAGAAGACTACATTGAGAACAGATTAGAAGGCCCAATTAGAAATTATAAGAGACTAAGGCATAAAGATGAACCGTACTACAGAATCAATCCTTTACATAACGTTCACTTTCAAATGTAAAAAGACCCTTGAAATTTACAGGTATACATCCAAATAATAATTTTCTTGATGACAATCTTAACGACACAAGGGCTGTTGCAGGTGTATCAGTTACAGGAGGAGACAGGATACCTTAAAATAAAATTGAGAAAAGTGGAGGTGATAAATCAAACAAACACCGTTTTACACATCATAGATCCGAATGAACTAAATAATATACTAACCCAAATTGAAACAAACATAAAACATATTGCTGTTTTTAATAGAGATCTTTTAAACGTAGAAGTTGAATCCATTCGAGCTAAAATTAAATCTATAGCACCAAATAAAATGAGGGAAAAGAGAGGCGTATAAATGGTTGTTCGGGACCATGGATAATGAAGACAGAATCGACATTCTAGAACACTTAAGACAGGTTGACGAAAATAATCATAACATTATTAACTCTGTAAACAAACAGATAAGTATTAACAGACACGTTAATGAAACAATGACAATACTTCAAAAATCCGATAGAATTAAAATTACAGGCACAATGGAGGAAATTATGAAAATAGAAAATGAAATTATCAGTTGCTTATTATACTCCGATCAATTGTCAAAATTAAAATACCTAGAAAGTAAGATAAATAATATCCAAGACAACATTCTATCAGCTAAACATAACATTATACACCCAAGCATATTATCTAAAGAAGAAATAGAATTATATGAAATTGATTTTTATAAATTAAAGCTACTTAAAATAGGAGTTATGGAGTATAAAGACCAACAGTTAATAATCGTAATAAAAATTCCTAGAAGTTGATTACACCATTACCCAATAAAGATTATAAGGAAATAGATGAAATAAATGAATGTGTTATTCAAATAAAAAATATAATATTAACTTATAAGGAAAATACGGAAACAAAGAATCTAAAAGAAAGTAAAAATTGTATTTTTCAAAATAAATGTAAGTTTAAGCAAAATAATGAAACAAAAATTGAATGTATTGATGACGAAACTATATTAGTGAAAAATGCTGTAAACGAAAAAATTTACCAGAATTGTGATGATCGCAATATAACTATTGATAAAAATAATTTTATTTCATTTTGTAATCGCGAAATAAAACTATATGATGAAATTTTCTACAATAACAAAAAAGTAGTTAAAGAAAAATATTTTTATGAAAACAATCCAATTAATCACACAAAAATATGTTGTTTATGTTTCACAATAATGTTGAAAACTTGAAGGAAATTCAAGAAATAAAATTCCATACAAAAATAGCGAATGGTACAAGGTGGCGCTAAAGTAATCCTCCTATCAGAAAAGGCTATGAATTTTGCGATTGGCCCCTAATGTCATTTCTGTTTTGACATTTGTGTAGTAAACACATGCGAAATACACATTAATAAGCAATGTTACGCTACACTGCTCCAGAACGCGGAATATTGCTGACTATTTATTTGACCAATAATCGGTCGGCGACTTTGGTACAACGTGAATTTCGTAACAGATTTCCTGGCCGTCCAACGCCTACTGGTGAAACACTGCGACGTTTAGCCGCTAGCCTCGAAGAGACTGGCATAACACGAGATGCTGCCAGGCGTGACAGACCCCGGAGTAGCCGTTCTGCAGAGAATATTGCTGCTGTAGCCGAGGATGTCATGGAAGCGCCGTCGACATCGACCAGACGACGTGCCACGCAAATGGGTATCAGTCGACGGTCTTTACAGCGAATTTTGGTACAAGATTTGAAGATGTTTCCGTACAAAGTCCAGACGGTGCAACAGCTGTTAGCTGCTGACTACCAATCGCGTCTAACATACGCTCAAGACATCCTTAATCACCACCAAGAGGAAGATGATTTTTCATCAAAAATAATCATGAGTGATGAGGCCCATTTCCATCTTAGCGGGTACGTAAATAAGCAAAATTTACGCTTCTGGGGCACTGAAAATCCGCGTGTAACCCACGAAGAGCCATTACACCCGCTCAAAGTCACTGTATGGTGTGCTGTTTTCGCTGGAGGTGTCATCGGACCTTTTTTCTTCGAAGACGTCGCGGGCCAAACGGTTACTGTGAATGGTGAGCGTTACAGAGCAATGATCAACGAGTTCTTTTTGCCGCAACTTGATGAATTGGGATTGGAAAACATGTGGTTCCAACAGGACGGTGCAATGGCACACACTGCACGTGCCACAACCGATATGCTGAAGGATGCATTTCCCGGGCGCCTAATCTCCCGTTTTGGCGATTTGCACTGGCCAGCAAGATCGCCTGATTTGACCGCTCCAGACTTCTTTTTGTGGGGCTTTTTGAAGTCGCGGGCTTATGTCAACAAGCCTCAGACTCTTGCAGCTCTTCAGGACAATATCCGTCAAGAATGTGAGGACCTATCGCCGGAAGTTTTGGCCAAAGTGATGGAAAATGTCATAAAAAGGGCTCAAATGACAATCAACTGTGGCGGCGGCCATTTACATGACATCATATTCTCGACTTGATATAAAAAAAATTAAAAGACTAAATAAAAATAATCCACAAGAAGAATCAAAGTTTTTTTTTAATTACAGCCAAAAAACATCGCAAGGTTACTTTTGCGCCACCCTGTATTAATGTAACATTGAGTATAATAGTAATTGGCATAGTAATTTTATATGTTATTTTTTGGTTAAGAAGAAGAAATCAAATTAATGTAAATATTGAAAACAAAGAAAGCTTTACTTTAGAAAAAATTCAGGAGAATTTAAACTCTGGTGGTGGAGGAGTTATGTCTGCACCCTGTGAAGTGCAACTTGATCCACCACAGTCCAAACAGTCGAAGATCTTTTAGCTTAATTTGCATTTTAAGTCACATACTGCTAAAAGAGCTTCGATTGGAAACAAACAAAATATTATAATCAAGCATTGAAGATAAATAAAGGCAGTCGTAATTTGTACAAGAAACAGAAAAGAAGTGCTTTTATTCAAAAGTACGTATCTCGCGCAAAGCAGAGGCGTCTGGCGAGAGCTGATGAGGTCGGCCGAAACTCGGACACAGGTTGTTACGGCTACCTAAGTAAGTAAATAAATAAATAAAGCTTGATGAAATATAAGTAATAATAAAAATTAATTATAATACTTATCAAAATACTATTATATAAGAGAGAAAATCGGTCGAATTCATAAAATCGTAACTCCTAAGCACTTATCTCTGGATCTGAAATATCCATAAATGAACAATGAGCGTTCGCAAATTTGATACCTCTAGAACTAAAAAAAAAACGAAATGGCCATTTTAGCCCTTGAAAGGACTTTGACTAAGCTGCTTATGATCAATTGTGTTATGTGTGTTGTGAAAATGTTTGAACAAAATTGATAGTACCTCTAGAACTACAAAATCTTAAAAATACCATAGCTTTGGTTCCAGAGCACCTAGAGACTTCAAAAAATCTTAAATTAATGTCTTGAATAGTGCTAGTTCTCTTCTACTAAACACATCACTTGTTTGGCACACTCTTTCAGAAAGTGTGATATTCTCACGAATTTGGCTAATTTCTTGCTTAAAATTGTTCAAAATATCGTGCTGAAAAATAGAATAGGATATTTATTCATCATTTTGGCATTTTTTTCACATAATCCTGCTCCTGCAAAAAAAAAATTAGATTGATATTTAGCTTATACGCATTTATAGAGAACAGGGGCGGGTCCAAGAAAATTTTTCGGGGGGAAGCTAAACATTTTAATGTACGTTATGCTGTATGGGATTTGTACTGTATTGAACAAATTTCTTTAACAACTTTAAAATGTGCATGGGCTTCGATTGTGTCTTTAGATGCAAAAAATTAATTGTGAAATTTTCAGGAAAAATAATATTGATATGTTAACGTGCCTGTAGCTACGTATTTATTGAAAATTTGATTTATTTGGGAAAATAGTGCTGTTTTTCCAAAAAATTCCAATTACATTTTTTAAAATCAAATTTTCTTTTCGTATTTCATTTAATTTTTCTTTAAAATGAGTTATCAAACATGAAAATTGGACTTAAGTTACCAGAGCTTATGATTTTTTTCTGTGTTCGATATGCCAGAAGACGTGGTGTCATATCGCCCAATGCCATAAACCTAAAGCAATAGAAATCACAACACCAAAAAAAGTTGTGTATAATTTGTTTGTAAAATTTTTGCGGACTTGGGCCATATGACTTTGCATTGGGCCATATGACTTTGCATTGGGCCTAAATGCCCGAAACGTCATCACATCGCCCAACGTCAGAAAGCCTAAATCAAGAAAGGTCATAATGCCCAATAGCATGTCACAACGCCCATTTTTGGATTAATTTTTTTAAATTTGTATATTTGGGTTTTTGGGAATTTTATTTCATAAAAATACCCAAACTCGATATTTCCAAAAAGGCATACTTCCGCAAAAATTTCGTAATGTCCAAATTGTTAAACGTATTCGCATTATTTTTTGTATCTATATTAGATACTTACTTACTTAGGTGGTCGTAACAACCCGTGTCCGGGTTTCAACCGACCTCATCAGTTCTCGCCAGGCGCCTCTGCTTTGCGCGCGCCTTCTCCAATCGGATACACCAAGTGCGGTTAGGGCTTCCTCAGCCTGGTCCATCCATCGAAGGCATGGTCTCCCTCGTCGTCGTTGACCAGCGACCCTCGCCTCGAGCACCTTTTTCACTGGAGCTTCGTCGTTCATACGATGGACATGACCCAGCCAGCGTAGTCGCTGCACAGTTATACGCCGAACTACGTCAATGTTATCGTAGAGCTCATACAGCTCGTGGTTCATTCGGATGCGATAGTCATCGCCGACTCGAACAGGACCGAAGATTTTGCGAAGAACTTTTCTCTCGAACACCCCCAGAGCGGCTGCGTCAGTTTGCGAAACTACCCATGCCTCAGCGCCATAAAGCCGCACAGGTAGAACGAGCGTCTCGTAGAGTGTTAGTTTTGTCGATGGAGAGAGGGCTCTGGAACATAGTTGCTTACTGAGCCCGTAGTAGCACCTATTAGCAATTATTGTTCTTCGCTTTATCTTCAGGCTGATTTCGTTTTTTAGTATTAAAGGCGGTGCCAAGGTAAACGAACTCCTTGACTACTTCAAAGTTATAGCTGCCGGATGAAACGTGGGAGTCTAAACGCCGCGCTCCCTTGTTTGTAGACAGCATATATTTTGTTTTGCCCTCATTTATCGTCAAACCCAGTGGATGCTCCGGGCTTGAAACCTTGGGTTAGACGCTTAACCTGTTGATAGAATTTTCGTGCATCCTTCTTGCCCTGTTATACCTCTAGTTCCTCACGCTCACGCTTTTCCTGCTCTCTTTTCTTGCGTCTGAAAAGGCGCCTCTCTTCCTTCCTCTTTTCGCGGTAGTTTTCTCGCACGGCTCGTGTTGCTTTTTGCAGCGTTTTTCTATATGCGGCGTTTTTTACTGCAGTCGCAATGCGACACTCCTGATCATACCATTGGTTCCGAGGTTGCGGACGCCGGAAACCAATGACTTCTTCAGCGGCAGCGCGCATGGAGTGGGATATATGCGCCCAAAGTCCGCCGGCGTCGTCGGGTCCAGAGGTTGGTTGGTTGAGCTTAACCGAGAGTTGAGCGGAGTAGGCTTCGGCAGTCCGTTGTAATTGCAGCTTAGCGAAATCTAGCTTTCGTTGCATTCCTGTGCGTATGTTCTTTGCATTGCATAATCGCATGCGGATCTTGGCTGCAACAAGATAATGGTCGGAGTCAATGTTGACTTCCCGAAATGTACGCACATCTAGAACACTAGAGGCATGCCTTCCGTCGATTACAATATGATCAATTTGGTTTCGCGTTTTTTGATCCGGGGACAGCCAGGTGGCCTTGTGGATGTCGAGGTGCTTAAATCTGGTGCTACTAACTACCATGTTTCGCGCCGCGGCGAAGTCGATCAGTCTTAGACCGTTGTTCGTGGAGGTCTCATGAAGACTGAACTGACCGACAGTGGGGCCAAAGATGCCTTCCCTTCCGACTTTCACATTAAATCGCCGAGGACTATTTTCACGTCATGGACCGGAAGGTGGTCGTATACGTCCTCAAGACTAGCGTAGTAAGCGTCTTTGACGGCTTCGTCCTTTTCCTCCGTCGGGGCATGCGCGCAAATAAGGCTGATGGAGAAAAATTGTGCCGTGGCCAATCTTTCTTTGACAGGTGTGAACCGGGAAACAAGGTGGCGTAGTTTCCGGCTAACAACGAATCCACATCCAAATACGCGCCTCTCCGCATGGCAGCTGTAGTAGATATCACAGTGTGCTTGTTTAGAGCAGCCTTGCCCTTTCCATCGCATTCCCTGGATGGCGGTGATGACAGCCTTTATTGTTTTGAGGGCTTCCGCCAGTTGGATAATGGCACCTTCCCTATAAAGGGTTCGGACATTCCAGGTGCATATCCGTAAATCATTGTCCGTTTTTCGTTTGCGGTGGTCGTCAACGTAATTGGGGTTCTTATCCGAGGCTGGATTAGTTTTCATTAGGCAGTAGTAATGTGGCGGGACCCAAACCCTGCGCACATTCCATGTTTAAGGTCTATGGAGTGACCCGCCGCTAAAATTAGCCTGACGGATTAAACTGACGGATGCCAGTTTGCCGTTGCCCAGGGAACACCACGTGGAGGTTTGAGTCGACTTGAGACGATTTCGACATGGATAATGCTGGCCTCGCCAGGTTGAGGCGGTCAGACACGTTGCCATGTGAAGGTTCGCCCCCTGTTCCCCTATATTAGATATAGTTTTAGAAAATATTTCCATGGCATTTTACTGAATTTTTTTTTTTTTAATTTGTATTTTTGTGATTTTTTTAATACAAGAGTAAAGTAAAAGTAAAAAATTATAATACTCGTAATTTAAGTCCGGTTTTCAAGTTTCATAACTCATTTTACAGAAAAATGAAATGATAAACGAGTGCGTACCAGGTTTTAGAAAATTTGAAATTATCAATTTTGTTAAATTTTATTTTTAGATTTCATTAACCGACTTATTCTGGCAAATTAATAATAGTAAACTAGTATTTTTCATATTTTTATGTGTTTGTTCTAATTTTTTGATTTCAAAACAAAATTTGAAGCTCAAAAAACAAAATTTGTCAATGAAATTGTCAATATATGAAAATCAGCTGACAATTTTTATCGAAATTCATTATTTTTGAGCTTAAAATTTTGTTTTGAAATCAAAAAATTACATCAAACACATAGAAATATGAAAAATACTGGGTTACTATTGTTTATTTGCCAGAATAGGTCTGTAAGTAACAAAATTGTTATATATTTATGATGAAAAATAAATTGAAAACTTATAGAAAATAACTTTAATAAGTAAATAACTTTAATAAGCAAATAATAAATTAGTAAGAAGTTGATATCAATGATTATAACAAAGTCGAATTTTTAAAGGTTGCATTTAAAAATAAGAGCATTTTTGTTTTTTCCACTAAGACGCGATCGTCGCTCACTCAGCACTTGGCCCGCTCACATGGAACTGAAAAGACGTTCTCATGGAACTGAAGATCCCAGGGCACAGAGTTTTTCTTTGGCTATAACTGACTACTTTCGATATATTAATTTAGTTTTTCGTCACCATTCTAATACATCTGCTGTTCTTAAAACTACATCATCTTCTAAATAACATTGCACTTTTATTATTGCTCGTGATGTTGATGTTCCTCTAGGTTTGTGTTTAGCAACATGGAAATCAAAAGAATTCCAAATCGATAATTCTTCAGGAGATTTATTTTTGTGCTCCCAAGTATTGTTGAAATGGAAGTGAACTCCATGCTGTATAAATGTGAAAGTACTGAAGTTACTGATCCTTTAATATTATCTACCAAAAAGGTACATATCGCTAGCGTATTGCTTTTTTCTATGTTATCTAGACGATCATTCAAGCCATCAACAATTTTAAGTACAACTTGACTTATTAGGCTTATATTTTGTTTTTTTTTTGTAGTTTTGAATATACATTAATCAAGCCATTTGTGATAGGAATAACTAAAGATGCTGAGTAGGATGTTTCTCCACTAACATTATTAGTTGCATCTTCAAATGGTTTCAGGATGGTGCATAAAGCTTTTATAATAGCCCAATCACTTTGGGTTATTTGTGGTAAGTCTTTATCAATTAACGCAATTGTGCTTTTTATAGCATCTTTAATAAGAACAAATCGTTCAGGCATGAACAACGTAGAATTCCATCTAGTTGATACCACTAGGCGTCTTTGATACCACTAGGCGCCACCCATATTGTGATCCTTATGCCACTAATTTTTTTCTAATGGACTTTGGCCTTCTTAACACGAATATCATAATATAAACATTTTCTATGGATAGGTTTTTGAGATATGATTTTTTGAAAAAATGTCCCCTTTTTCCAGGATGCAGTGTCATAAATAGCAACCTATCTCGAAAACGAATTAACCAATTTAAAAATGAAAAAATTAAATCAAGACAATTAAATTACCTACAAATGCTTAGAACAAACTTTGTCATTTGGCTAAGTAAATTTGACGGAATTAGAAGAAATTCGACGATTTTTTTCAAAAATCGAAGAATAATGTTTCAAAAATCTAAAAAAAACGAAATCTAAAAAAAATCTCAATTTATCATTTTTTACGTAAAGATAGTTCTTTGAAGAAAAAAACACACTGTCTTTGAAGAAAATTCATGGTAGAATAATGAAGTTATAGACCATTGAGTGAAGGTACAGAAATTCTACTATTTTATGATTTTTTTCATTTAATGCCAGTTAATTTAATATAAACACATCTGAAATTAATTTTTAATCATAAACTTTTATTTTTAACGAAATATTAATTATCTACATAAATCCTTAAAAAGTACAGAATAAAAAGAATACAAAAAAAATATTGACTTAAATAGGAAAGGAAATAAGATACAGATGTTGAATTAGAAAGCGATAAAATAAGTTCAGAAAAGTATTCGAAAATTAAATTGTTTGGCAATGGCAAACTTCAAAAATGATTATATCCCTTTTTTTTCGATTATATTCAGAATCAGTGTAATGCGAAACCAAATATAATCGCCCATCATATTTGAATTCCAGGATCCCTGATAGCGTCTCTCCGTGGATTTCATTTGTTGATGAAAACGTTCACCGTGTTCGTCACTGACGTCACCAAAGTTTTGGGGAAAAATCTAATTGAGAATGCAGGAAGTGGATCTTCAAGGACATGTTTGCGCCTGTTGCAAGACTGATAAGAACGGGAAACCTAAAGTACTAAAGTTAAATCTAAAATAAGTACTAAAGTTAAATTCATTTAGAGAATGCATACCAAATTTTGCATAATTCTTAAGTAAATCGTGAACAATTGTTCCGTATTCTGAATTCATATTGTTACCCAAAAAACCAGATACAATCAACCGAAACGAATTCTATGCAGCTTCCACTCAAGCCTTTCACTCAAAAGCAGGTATGCGAGAAGGGTACGCTATAAGCAACTAAAAAAATAAAAAAAAAAAATACAAAGGAAACCGGTTTGACCACAGAATTGGGACGGACAAGTAACTGCGAAGCAGCGAATTGATGTTGCTAGCGTTGGCTGAAAATGGTTGATAGAGCACAATATCTCTCTCTCTGTGTATCTGTCAACAATGTTGTCGAGAAGCCTTTTTATATATACTTTTCCTAGGAATTCCAAGCCGACGGCTGGCTTGTTTGTTTACTTTTTTTTTTTGCTGGTTTTTGTTTTTGTCGTTGGCTTGGTTTTTTTTGCTGCTTTTTGCTATTTGCTTGGGTGGATTTTGTCGATCGTCAAAAATTATATTTTTACGATTTTGTCTATTTTGAAGTTATAGATAAATCGCTGTAACTTCTTTATTTCTGATTTGATTTAAATCCACCCAAGGACAAAATGTTGGCAAATTGTACCATATTTAAAATGACAAAATTTCTAAATTTTTTATTTATTTTGTACTAAATTTATTCATTTATTTCCTATTTATTTGTTCTATTTTCTATGTTGAAACTATACTATAATAGAAATAAAATAAAAAAAAAAAAATAAAAATAAAAAAAGTATATGCCAGAAAACGGCAGTTTAAGGATTTTTGGAAAAAAAGTCAAGTTGCAACAGCTGTAACTATTATATCCGATTTTCGGTTTTTTTAATTTTTTGCACAAAATAGCTCAAAACTGTTCTTAGTGGATATCTTGTTTGCATTTTTAAAAATATTCGTTTTTGGATTTTTGAGAATTTTTTTTGTAAAAGAGAAGCCTTTTTTTATACACTTTTCTTTGGAATTCTAAGACGACGGCTGATTTCCTTGTTTAGTTTTTTTTTTGCTGCTGTTTGTTTACTATTTGTTGGGGTGGATTTCGTGGATAGTCAGAAATGGATATTTTTGGCAATTATGTGAAGGATGAACTTATAGGAAAATCGCTGTAACTTCTTCATTTCTGATTTGAGTTAAATACACCCAAGGACAAAATTTTAGCAAATTTTACAAATCTTTTAGCTGAATAAATTTTTAATTTTTTTACTAAATTTATTCATTCATTTTTTGATCTTTCAATTTTTACCCGCTAAAGAAATGAACAATTTTTGTTGTTCAATAATTTTTTTACCGATTTTTTTTAAAAAAATCTGCTATTTTTAATTAAAGAAATAATTTTTGGATTTAAGATTTTTAGCTGCTAAAGAAATGATGCAAATTTTTCCCATCTTCAAAAATTGTTCCCTTCGATTTCGAACCAATTTCTGATCTATAAAATTTTATCTGCTGAAAATAATACAAACATTTTTCTTCTTCAAATGTATCATCAATCATCATAAATTTAAATTTAATTTAATTTAATTTAATTTAATTTAATTTAATTTAATTTAATTTAATTTAATTTAATTTAATTTAATTTAATTTAATTTAATTTAATTTAATTTAATTTAATTTAATTTAATTTAATTTAATTTAATTTAATTTAATTTAATTTAATTTAATTTAATTTAATTTAATTTAATTTAATTTAATTTAATTTAATTTAATTTAATTTAATTTAATTTAATTTAATTTAATTTAATTTAATTTAATTTAATATAATTAAATTTAATTTAATTAAATGTAGTTTAATTTAATTTAATTTAATTTAATTTAATTTAATTTAATTTAATATATTTTAGTTTAATTTAATTTAAGTTCATTTAATTTAATTTAATTTAATTTAATTTAATTTAATTTAATTTAATTTATTTTAATTTAATTTAATTTAATTTAATTTAATTTAATTTAATTTTATTTTATTTTATTTAATTCAATTTAATTTAATTTAATTTAATTTAATTTAATTTAATTTAATTTAATTTAATTTAATTTAATTTAATTTAATATAATTTAATTTAATTTAATTTAATTTAATTTAATTTAATTTAATTTAATTTAATTTAATTTAATTTAATGTAATTTAATTTAATTTAATTTAATTTAATTTAATTTAATTTAATTTAATTTAATTTAATTTAATTTAATTTAATTTAATTTAATTTAATTTAATTTAATTTAATTTCATTTAATTTAATTTAATTTAATTAAATTTAATTTAATTTAATTAAATGTTCTTGTTATAATAGACGTCAAGCAGCAAGTAAGGCCGAGAAGTCATTATTTCTAAAAAAAAAACGGTGTCGATAAAAGAAAACTTTGTGTGTTGCCGATTTTAGTGAAGCAAATCACAGAACGAGAGGGGCGGCAGCTTCAAAAAAAAAGGAAAATAAAAAAACAGAAACCCGAAAAAAAGCTATATTTTGGAAATTCAATTTTTTTTTTAAAGTAGTGTATAAAAGATTACCAAATACTTGGTTAATTTATCAACCAAATAAAAATTGGCAAGTCAACATGTAAAACTTAGGTATTTTGATGAAGTACTTGGGAGGCTGATAACCGCTAAAGCCATCTTATAAATTATACTAGGTTTTTTTTCAATTTATCATATGCTTTTTTTTTTGGTGTGGTATATTTATGGTGTATTATATTTATGAAATAAGCAATCACTAAATCAAATTAACTGTGTTTTAGATTATAAAATGATATTAATTTTTCTTGGCATTTTCGACGTAATTTCGATCACAGTTTTGCACATTACTTCAACGTAACAATGCACGTTCGGGGAACAGGGGGCGAACCTTCACATGGCAACGTATCTGACCGCCTCAACCTGGCGAGGCCAGCATTATCCATGTCGAAATCGTCTCCAGTCTACTCAAACCTCTACGTGGTGTTCCCTGGGCAACGGCAAACTGGCATCCGTCAGTTTGACGGCTAATTTGAGCGGCAGTTCACTCCATAGACCTTAAACATGGAATGTGCGCAGGGTTTGGGTCCCGCCACATTACTACTGCCCAATGAAAACTAAACCAGCCTCGGATAAGAACCCCAATTACGTTGACGACCACCGCAAACGACAAACGGACAATGATTTACGGATATGCACCTGGAATGTCCGAACCCTTTATAGGGAAGGTGCCATTATCCAACTGGCGGAAGCCCTCAAAACAATAAAGGCTGTCATCACCGCCATCCAGGGAATGCGATGGAAAGGGCAAGGCTGCTCTAAACAAGCACACTGTGATATCTACTACAGCTGCCATGCGGAGAGGCGCGTATTTGGATGTGGATTCGTTGTTAGCCGGAAACTACGCCACCTTGTTTCCCGGTTCACACCTGTCAAAGAAAGATTGGCCACGGCACAATTTTTCTCCATCAGCCTTATTTGCGCGCATGCCCCGACGGAGGAAAAGGACGAAGCCGTCAAAGACGCTTACTACGCTAATCTTGAGGACGTATACAACCACCTTCCGGTCCATGACGTGAAAATAGTCCTCGGCGATTTTAATGCGAAAGTCGGAAGGGAAGCCATCTTTGGCCCCACTGTTGGTCATTTCAGTCTTCATGAGACCTCCACGAACAATGGTCTAAGACTGATCGACTTCGCCGCGGCGCGAAACATGGTAGTTAGTAGCACCAGATTTAAGCACCTCGACATCCACAAGGCCACCTGGCTGTCCCTGGATCAAAAAACGCGAAACCAAATTGATCATGTTGTAATCGACGGAAGGCATGCCTCTAGTGTTCTAGATGTGCGTACATTTCGGGGGGTCAACATTGACTCCGACCATTATCTTGTTGCAGCCAAGATCCGCATGCGATTATGCAATGCAAAGAACATACGCACAGGAATACAAAGAAAGCTAGATGTCGCTAAGCTGCAATTACAACGGACTGCCGAAGCCTACTCCGCTCAACTCTCGGTTAAGCTCAACCAACCAACCTCTGAACCCGACGACGCCGGCGGACTTTGGGCGCATATATCCCACTCCATGCGCACTGCCGCTGAAGAAGTCATTGGTTTCCGGCGTCCGCAACTTCGGAACCAATGGTATGATCAGGAGTGTCGCATCGCGACTGCAGTAAAAAACGCCGCATATAGAAAAACGCTGCAGTCAGCTGCAACGCGAGCCGTGCGAGAAAACTACCGCGAAAGAGGAAGGAAGAGAGGCGCCTTTTCAGACGCAAGAAAAGTGAGCAGGAAAAGCGTGAGCGTGAGGAACTAGAGGTATACCAGGGCAAGAAGGATGCACGAAAATTCTATCAACAGGTTAAGCCTTTAACCCAAGGTTTCAAGCCCAGAGCACCACTTGTTGAGACGAAAATGGAGATCTGAATACGGATACGCAGTGTGTGCTGAGATTGTGGAGACGGCATTTCTCCAATTTACTTACTGGCGACGATTCCACCAATGCCGCCCATCGAGAGCGCAGTTCAGAGCCACCAATCAACAATGACGGAGTGGAAGTACCACCACCTAGCCATGAAGAGGTTCGAGTTACTATCCAACGACTCAAAAACAATAAAGCAGCGGGTGCGATGAATTGATAAGGCGCATGCATCAGCTCATCAGAAAATATGGCTAGAAGAAAGCATGCCCTACGATTGGAACCTCAGCGTACTGTGCCCTATACTTAAGAAAGGAGACCCAACAATCTGCGCAAGTTATAGAGGTATCAGTCGTATTTCCATCGCATATAAGGTTCTCTCAAGCGTACTGTGTGAAATATTAAAGCCGATTACAAAAACACTGATAGGACCTTATCAGTGTGGCTTTCGACCTGGTAAGTCCACCATAGACCAGATTTTCACGCTACGACAAATCCTGGAGAAAACCCACGAAAATCAAATTGAAACACACCATCTCTTTGTCGATTTTAAATCTGCGTTCGATAGCCCGAGAAGGGATTGCCTATACGCAACAATGTCTGAGTTCGGTATACCTGCAAAGTTGATAAGACTGCAGAATGACGTTGAGCAACACACGCAGCTCCGTCAAGGTAAGAAATGACCTCTCCGAATCCTTCAATACCGAAAGATGTTTCAGGCAAGGCGATCCACCGGTACGAAAGGCCGGTGTGCATCGTAATGGCACCATTTTCGACAAAGGCGTCCAGCTCCTTGCGTACGCTGATGATATTGATATTGTCGGCAGAACCAAGAGAGATGTTACCGCTGCTTTCGCCGATATCGAAAAGGAATCAGCCAAAGTGGGTTTGACGATAAATAAGGCCAAAACAAAATATATGCTGTCTACAAACAAGGGAGCGCGGCGTTTAGACTCCCACGTTTCATCCGGCAGCTATAACTTTGAAGTAGTCAAGGAGTTCGTTTACCTTGGCACCGCCATTAATACCAAAAACGAAATCAGCCTGAAGATAAAGCGAAGAACAATAATTGCTAATAGGTGCTACTACTGGCTCAGTAAGCAACTAAGTTCCAGAGCCCTCTCTCGATCGACAAAACTAACACTCTACGAGACGCTCGTTCTACCTGTGCTGCTTTATGGCGCTGAGGCATGGGTAGTTTCGCAAACTGACGCAGCCGCTCTGGGGGTGTTCGAGAGAAAAGTTCTTCGCAAAATCTTCGGTCCTGTTCGAGTCGGCGATGACTATCGCATCCGAATGAACCACGAGCTGTATGAGCTCTACGATGACATTGACGTAGTTCGGCGTATAACTGTGCAGCGACTACGCTGGTTAGGTCATATCCATCGTATGAACGACGAAGCTCCAGCGAAAAAGGTGCTCGAGGCTAGGGTCGCTGGTCAACGACGACGAGGGAGACCATGCCTGCGATGGGTGGATTAGGCTGAGGAAGCCCTAACCGCACTTGGTGTATCCGATTGGAGAAGGCGCGCGCAAAGCAGAGGCGCCTGGTGAGAGCTGATGAGGTCAGCTGAAACCCGGACACGGGTTGTTACGACCACCTAAGTAAGTAAGTAACAATGCACGTTCAACAACGCCAACCTGTTCAATCGGTATTCACTTGTTTTGCTTCGCAGATACGTTTTTAATTTGCGTAGGGATGAAAATTAGCGTTCGCTTGAAGCAAGTCAGTGTACATTTCAGTTAACAGAATCACTTGAAAATAAATTTTGTGCACAGTTGCGGAATAGAGTCCCAGAACTCAGTGCATTAGAAATAGAGACAGCAACAAACATTTGCAGCATAGGGGTATGAATATTTAAAATAAATTATGAAAAAATCAATGTTTTTTTTCTTGGTACCCATAGCCCCAATAATAAACACAAGTAAATCACATTTAAATGCAGGTTCTCCTAGAATTTCGGGGAGGAGGGATTCAACCCCCAAATCCGCGCCTGATAAAGATCAATATTTATTAGATAACTAAGAAAAAGTCGACTTTTCGCGATATGCGGAGTTTCTATGGCATGGCGCAACCTGAAGAAATAATTTGTGGACCTTGTACAGTTTTTTTCTTAATGAACTAGAGTAGGGGTGGGCAAAAATCTTACTCGTGCTGCGACTGCGTGTAAGCAGCGAGCAAGCAGCGTGCTAAATCAATTGCTGTATGAATTCGGGGGTAAATCGGATTGCGGAACGGAAAATTGTTAGAAAAGATCACATATGACATTGTGTTAGTGCAGAAAAATATGTATTTATCCCAAGCGAACGACAAACAGTCCAATCCAACGCCTGGTGTTGCTTGAATATATAACGAAGAAGAGTACGAAAAGTGTACGAGATTGTATGTACATGGTATAAAATTATATGTATGCAAACTAGTTGGTGCTTGTGATTCTACACCAAACTGTATAATTTTTTACTGCAATTTTTTTTTTTTTTTGTTTAAGAATTTAAAAAAAAGAATTAATGGCTAATTTTTGTTTTTTAGCCCGACACTAAATATTTTTTTTAATTTTTTGTTAAAAAAAAATCTATAACAATTTTTGTTTTTCAAAAAACCAAATCCATCTTTTTTTGACATCTTTTTTTTCATTTATCATTTTCCCATGAAGCCATCGCCGTCCCATTATGAAATTTTGTGCACTTATATAAATAAATAATAAATAATATAAATATAATAATAATTTAAATAAATAAATAATATAAATAAACTACATATATTAAAAAAAAATATGTGTCTATATTTAAAAAATTAATTTCGGCAACGGTTGCAAAGGAAAATATAATATCGTACGGCATATTAATCGAAAGCTGTTTATTTAACGTTCTATATGAGCTATTAACCATCTACATAGCTTCCTTGGTTTAATGCCGGAAATATATTAAGAGGCGAGCACAAAAGGGTGATATTGAGGTGATGGTTTTTTATTAGAAGAAATTTGTTTAGCGTTTTAAAATTTTCAAAGTTCTTAAAATACTACAACGATTGCTGTAAAATACCTCTGTGGGCACTTAAGAAGGCTTTTTCAAAAATCAGTTGCATTCAGATTGGTTAAAATGTTATTAAAAAATATCCTTTCAAATATTGTAAGGATCGGTGAAGTAGTTTTGAGCTAGGTTGTCAGCAGTTTTGAAAAAGTAGTTTTGAGAAAAATAATTTTTAAGTTATACGAAACAAATAATACGAAGCCCTTAGTATTTTAATTAAATCACTATATATACACATAAAATAATTATTGTTAACGTTCTTCGAAATTGTTCTCTTTTCAAATATACCGGTTTGAGCACATAAAATAATTGATATAATAAAATAGCAGCTGTAGTAACTTGATTTTTTTATTATACCGAACTCACGCGCTGGTCTCTTTTCAAGCTTATAACTTTCTTAATATTCAAGATAAAAAAAAAAACGAAATGGCCATTTCAGCCCTTGAAAGGACTTTGGCCGATCTTCTTATGATCAATTGTGTTGTGCGTGTTGTGAAATGTTTGAACGCCAATGATCGAGAACTGGACCTACAAGTTATATAGAATATAACTAGAATATAATATTTTTATATAGTTATATAAAAATAATTCAATTGAAAAACTTTCTGTGTCAGGTGGAAATTGAACCAGGGTTCTCTGACTCATGGGCCACGCACTCTACCCACTGCGCCATGACCGCCACAATATTCAAGACATCTTTATAAAATTTTTTGAGATGTTTTTAAGTCAGTTAAAATAATAAAAAAAAAAAACAGTCTGGGACGCCTGTAAATGTATTGCCGGCCTTAAATTTGAAACCATTTTTGTGTTTTGGAAAAAAATAAATTCAACTATTATTTTTTTTTAAATTCATAAGCAGAAAAAATATTGCAAATTAAACATTTAACAATTTGGTGTAGAATCACAAGCACTACTGACAAAAAAAAAGAATAGCTGAAATCAGAGACAAGAAGATTTTAACGTTAATTAATTTAATAAAGAGTATCCCAAGGAGCAAAATTTTGTATTCCTAGAAATAAGGACATGGCGCTTTGCATGATGTGTCATAAAAGTGTTAAGTTGAAAAAATTCTGCTCAAAAACGTTTGTCAGTTTTATTTTCATCTTAAAACAGATTGGTACTTGTGACTATTCGTTCGTCTTCTTACCATGTCCATCTGCTTAACAGTATTACACATTATCTGCCTGTCAGTCTATTTACTTTTGATAATCCGTCCACTACTTTGATGTGTCATAAGATGAAAAGTTGGAAAAATCCTGCACAAAAACGTTGCCAGTTTTTTTTTCAGCTTAAAACAGATTGGTACTTTTCGCTCTTCGCCCAACTTCTTACATGTCTGTCTCCTTATCTGTTTTTCACATTATCTGTCTGTAAGTCTGTTTACTTTTGATAATAAGTCCACTACATATTTATTTAATTTCGCAGTATAAATCAGAGCAAACAAATTATCACATAATGCCAATAAGATATCTGCAAAAACCACTTTAGCACTACTTTGTTTTCAGTTTGCTTTATAAAAACCGTAAGAGCGAGAGCATGCTGTTGTGAAAAGCAAGTGTTGCAAATGCAGCATATTAAGAGGATTGTTTATTAAAAGGGAGTTTGTGTTTTACATTACTACCAGCAGCTATAAAATCGCTTTGCAAAAACACACTTTTGGCATATTTATAAGGGTTTTGCCAGACCACGCCACTACTATAATTCTACATCTGCCTCCTAACATATTTTAAGGGAGCTTTCCTGGTTGGAAGGCTGTTTTTGGACCCTTTTTGAAAAACTTCTCATTTAAAAATGCATAGAGTAATTTAAATTCTGTTTGTTGTATTAAGAACATATTAAATTAAATAACAAACTTTTTTTTCCTTTGTACCAAGGCTGTTCAAAAAGTTGTCGGCCTTCAAAGTTGGGCATCGAAATAAAAGGTATGCTGCTTGCGGCCCGGATAGCTCGACTTCGGATCATCTGAAATGGAAAAAGTTGAAAATAAAATTCATTGAAAAATGAAAAACCGATTTTCGGTCTTCTTTTTGTAGTTTAGTGTAAAAAAGAAATAGTAAAAAATTGTTTAATATTGTGATTGAGGTAGAGACCAGAATGTTGACAATTCTGCGTCGATTGCACTTTGTTTCATCAAAATCGGCTTAGAACTACGGGCGCAATCTGGGCCGCAAGCTCGTAAAACGTGGTTTTGAGATAAACGCGTTTAAGTTTGAAGTTATTTTTTTGCATCAAAAAAAAAAAAAAAAATTGAAAGGAAAAATTTGAGCATGCATGACCACTTGGGGTATTGTTGATAATTCTTCTATTTGAGCATGGTGTGAGAAACAAGGTGGAAGCGTATTTTCTAATTCTATTTGGTAGTGTATCTCTCTCATCAAAAATGTTCCTAGTTTTTACATCTTCTTTATATATATAAAAATGAATGTATGTATGTGGGTATGTGTGTATATCACGTATAGACTCCAAAACCACCGAACCAAATTTTATGAAATTTTTAGGAATACTGAAGCAACATTCTGGAAGTGCTCATGTGAAGTTTGGTGTGGATTGGACAAGGGGGCGTGGTACCTCCCATACAACCCAAATTGGCTCTATCGCCCACAAACCAAAAAAAAAATGCTATATATCAGACGGTTTTAATCATATAAAACTAATATTTGGTAATTTTGTTCAGATAGTTACTTTGGGTGACTGTACAAAAAATGGGCCTGGTGCCACTATATCTACGCCCACTTTTCAGCAATCATTTTAATTCCTGAGATGTTCAAGTTTTGATAGTGAATCTTGGTACGAAGGTGCTATCGATACAAGTGGCAGTCACTATGTAAATATAAACGTTGTCACGCCCACTTTTACCGCCCACAAATTAGTAAAAATGCTTTATATCAGACGGCTTTTGCCGTAGAAGACTAAGATTTGGTAATTTAGTTTAAATGATTACTGTCAGCCAAGTGTAAAAAATGGGCATGGCCGCACTATATCTACGCCGACTTTATCGAAATCATGCTTATTCTTGAACTGTACACGTTTTGCTTGTGAATCTTAGTGTGCAGGTACTATAGATCCAAGTGGCAGTCACTATGTATATATAAATGTTGTCACGCCCACTTTTAACGCCCACAAATCAGTAAAAATGCTTTATATCAGATGGATTTTGCTGTAGAAGACTAGGTTTTGTTAATTTAGTTTATTTGATTAGTGTCGGCCAATGCACAAAAACTGGGCATGGCCGCACTATATCTACGCCCACTTTCTCGAAATCATGCTTATTCCTGAGTTGTACACGATTTTGTTAGGGAATCTTAGTATGCAGGTGCTATGGATCCAAGTGACAGTCACTATACATATATGTATATACAAATGTTGTCCCGTCCACTTTTAACGCCCACAAATCAGTAAAAATGCTTTATATTAGACGGCTTTTACCGTAGAAGACTAAGAATTGGTAATTTTGTATATAAGGTAACTGTCGGCAACTGTAAAAAAATGGGCGTGGGCGCACCATATCTACTCCCACTTTTTCGAAATCATGCTTTTTCCTGCGTTGTACGCGTTTTGATAGTAAATTTGCCACGCCAACTTGTACCACCCGCAAATAAAAAAAAACAATGCGAAATGGGCAATTTCAGCCCTTGAAATTACTTTGACCGAGCTTCTTATGATGTGTTGTGCGTGTTGTGGAATGTTTGAACACAAATGATCGAGAACTGGACCTACAAGTTTTATGCCGACTCCGAGCGGCTTATGTTCTCAAGAAGCTTTTCATGGCAGTTTTTACTCTCTGAGGTTTGCCATTGTCAGCAGATAGGTGACGGCCGAACAGAAAAATTAATTCAATTGAAAAAACTTTCTGTGTCAGGTGGAATTCGAACCAGGGTTCTCTCCCATATGGACATTCTACCCACTACGCCACGGCCGCCACTTTTTTACCCACAAATCAATAGAACTTCTATAAAGCAGAGGATTCTCATCGTTAAATACTAAAATTTGGTAATTAAGTTCATACGCTTACTCTCGACAGCTTTGCAAAAAATGTGCATGTTAGCACTATATCTGTGCCCACTCTTCAGCAATAATTTTATTTAATTTATTTATTTATTTATGTATTATAGTTAATTACAATTTAAAAATTATAACTAAGTAAGCACTAGCTGCCAGGGCTATCGGTTAGAAATAATTTTAATTCCTGAGATGTGAACGTAAAAGTGGCGGTCACTTTTTATATAAATTTTGTCACACCCACAAATCCGTAAAAAGTATATAAATCAAAATTTACAGTAAAAGAATAAAATTTGGTAGATTAGTTCATATGGTTCCTGTCAGAATCCTTAAAAAAATGGGCATGTCACACTTTATCTACGCCGACTTTTCAGAAATCATTGTAATTTCTGAGCTGTACATGTTTTGATAGTGAAACTTGATATGTAGGTGCAATGGGACCAAGTGGCGGTCACTATATATATATAAATGTTGCCATGCCTTCTTTTTCTGCTCATCTATCTATCAGTAAAAAATGTATGTTTGTATACTAAGGCTCCTCACAAAAAAAAAGGTGTTTGGGTCGGTTGCTCAAAATAACGCTTTATGTTATGATGATTCCCCACATATTTTGACAGCAGCGATAGCCATCCATGTGCTGGGATAGTTTGAAATAAAAAAAAACGAAATGGCCATTTCAGCCCTTGAAAGGACATTGACCGATCTTCTAAGGTTCCTAATAACAAACGGTCAGACTTACTAGTTATCTGCACCAATCAGTTTTTAATTTTTTCAGTCAGATCAGAGGTAATGCGGATTTTCATTAATTTTTTAACTTTTTTTTTTATATTATTTTCACTAAAATTCAAATTAAATTTTTTTTTCTTGCCATGTTACTTTTGTTCAAATAAATTATCTATTGATGATAAAATATAGTGTAAAGTGAAGAATTAAAGTAAATGAAATTACAAAAAAATGTACACATTTTTTACATTTTACAATTTATTTGACTAAAAGTAGTATGGGAAAAAATTAATTTCAATTTTAGTGAAAATAATATGGAAAAAGTTAAAACAATCCATAAAAATCCGCACTCTCTTTGGTGCAACGGAAAAAAATTAATATTTTTTGATGCAAAAGAACTTTTTATTACTCTTATTTCTGACCGTTTGTTTTTTTTTTTTTTAACTACCATACCAGGCAATATTTTTAGTCGAAATTTTTTAAGGATCATCGTAACATAAGCCATGGATTATTTTGAAGAACCGGACTAAGCAACTTTTTTTTCTAAGGAACGTGATGAGGCGACTTAATGTATATACGTATGTGGGTGTATGTGTATATCACGTAAAGACTCCGAAACAGCTAAGCCAATTTTTATACCAAAGCCTTGAGAGGGTTCCTATGAAGTCTGGTGCCGATCGTAAAAGGCACCTTAAATACACCTAAAATTTTCGATATCGAACAGTTTTAGTTTTTTTTTGTTGGTCGCACAGCCTCGGAATGCAGTATTCTACCTCAATTTACACATGCCGTTCCACTGGTAACATTTTATGGGCGTTGGACGAGGGGCGTGGTACTTTTTCAGCCCCCCAAATATTCGGTATAGTTTTCGAAATAAGTCACACATCAATAAAACTCGGTACGAACTTACTATAAAAGTATGGTTTCACTAAAGCTACACCCTCTTTTAGGAGTTAAGCGCTGAGCGCAGCGAATCGCTCCGGGTATAAGCTAGTTTTTAATAATATACGACTATTTAATATAAGTGCATAAACAATCATAAACAACACTGCAATGGCGCCACCTATTGAAAGACAAACTAGGGTGAAACGGCGTTTAGTTCCCTAGATAGAGCTTTCCAATAAGTTTGCTATAACACGTCGCTGTGGTTGAATTACTTATACTTTATTATCAAATTAGCACACATTGAATTTGTTACTTCACAATATAATATTGTATAGAATTTACTTATTATACTCTAAGTGTAAAGCTAACAAAATAAAAATTGATTTGGCGATAATCAACAGTTGGCTCTTTCTCTGTCAGAATTTTTTGACAAGCTTTTGATTTATCTCAAGTCTAAGAGTTAGATTTTTAAAACGTCGAGACATTTTTATTAATTTCAAACACTATTTCCTGACGCTAAAAATCGCTGGATATGGCGCTTTAGGAGTTTTTGAAACACTAATTGGAGTTTATCAAGATGATTTTGAAGGAGATTTTGATGATTTAAAAATGAAACTGAATGTTTGGTATAAAGTTTGTTATAAAATTAACGATGGAAAAAAGACTGTGTTTGAAGCCTTAGAACAGTGCAATAAAGAAATATTCTCTGATATATTTAATTCACCAATCATTCTTGGAACTCTTCCAGTCACTTAGTGTGAAAACGAACGAACATTTTCAATACTTCTCCGACTCAAAACTTATTTTAGAAGCACGATGTTGCAAGACAGATAAAACAGTCTCACATTGTTTAATCTGTACAGAGATATGACGCCATCAGTTGATTTCATTTTAGATAAACTCGCTGAAAGTAAGCGTAAACTAAATTTGAAAATATAGTTTTGGTTTGTTTTGTTAATCTTAATCACAATAATCCTGTAACTAACTTATTTTTAGTTATCATTACGTATGTTATCATTGTGGTGGAGTTCTATGCTTGTTTGTTAATTTTACCATACTTTCATACGCAAATATTACTCCCTAAAGTTGCAATTTACTATTGTGAGGTGAAGCAGTTGAATGGTAAGGTGTTGCTTGCCCTGGCTGAGGTTTTTACCAGGAACAATTAGAGAAAAAATCGGACTCATTACCCAATACGTATACATAATAGCCGCTAACTTACGTTTTTTTTTATATAAGTCTGACTTATTTTAAAATCCCACCAAAAAAACTCTGGTTGCGCCCCTGAAAGCATGAAAGTACTATTTTTTTGTTTTCGTTACTTTCCAAAAATAAATACAACGTGTGACATAAATAGATATTGATATTTTGATCATCTACAGGTAGCGAAATAGCTGTATGTGCGAAGAAATATTTTAAATTTTTTGATACAAGAATTCATATAACCTTCATGTGTTATTTTTATTTGAATACTGGGTGCTAAATAAAAATTCAAAATAATATTGTTTTACTTTCACGACTGTTTATTATATTAAAATAATTCATTTTGTATTAATACTAAAGGAAATTAATATATGTGCAAAACCGAAACTTGATCCATTATTTTCTATAACTTATGAAAAATTCATTTTATAATATTTTAATATTTTGAATGCCCTACGTTTTTAATAATAACACTAACTAAACGCCGCACAGTGGTTTGAACGATGACTAAAACGCGGATTAATTCAAAGTAGCCTTAATTTTTAAATTATTTATGTTTTTATTGACGAATTAATACACAAAAAACCAACATTTAAGAGGAAAAAACATGAAATTTTTTGTGGTATTTGTTATACTCTTTTTGCTTATTTTTTTTTAATGCTACTTAAACCACAAATTTTGTTGCAACTTTGGAACTAAAAGCGATAAATTTATTAATCAAATTAAGCAATATTTCATGCGATGTAATAATTTCAATAAAACAAAGGTAAATTTATGTGTTTATCAGAAAAATTTTTTTTATTAAAACTTATTATAAAAAAGGTAAAAAACTCGTTAAATCTTTTTTTTAATAAGCAATGCCATTTATTTTAAATTTAAAAATTTAGCTTAATGTACATCTTAAATATCACTGTCATCATTTTCATTAACATTTTCTTCTTCATCATAGCCATAATCATCATCTTCATTATCACTTTTAATTATCTCTTGTTCAAGAAGAAACCAATTGAATATATCTTCATTCCAACTCTCCCGACTGCATTTACGAGCATAGTTCTCCGTGTAGTTTTTGAAATCTTTATTTCTAGCTTCTTGAACTTCCTCTGATAGTTGTCCTATTGGCATCAAAGCATGTGCAATTATTTCCGGCCCATGAATAAGGAATTTATGTAATGTTGGGGGCAAATAAAACCACGGGTATAGTATGACAAAATGTCTTGCAGTGTTGCGAGCATAGCTTCTAAACTTTTTAACATCAACTTTGTACCCACAGGACACAACAATAAGTATCACATGCATTCGTTTTAACGTACGTTCAAAAAGTTCATAGGATGACACATAGATGGCGTTACTAGATTTTTCCATATGATTTTTATTTAGTACCAACCTTTAAACGATACGTATAAAAATTTGACAACAATCTGACGATTGATTCGTGAGTTATAGCAACTACGAGTATTTGCAACTATTGTTATTGAAAAAAAAAAAATTGAAAAAAGTGAATTTAGAGTTTTGATAAAGCATTGCTTTTTGATGAAAAAAAAACACAGTGGAAACCAAACAATGGCTTGATAAACATTATCCGGACTCTACTCCATCGAGACAAATGGTTGAAAAGTGGATTGCTGAATTTAAACGTGGTCGTACCAGCACAAATGATGCAGAGCGCAGTGGACGCCAAAATCAGACTGTTATTCCACAAAACATCAAAAAAATTCACACATGGTTATAAACGATCGCAAATTGAAGGTGCACGAGCTAGCTGACATTGTAAAGATATCAGATGGTAGTGTTTCTACCATTTTACACGAAAATTTGGGTATGCGAAAGCTCTGTGCAAAGCGAGCAAAGACCCAACAGTCGGCTTGTAAGGTGATGGCGTCTGTATTTTGGGATGCGAAAGGAATAATATTCATCGACAATCTCCAGAAAAGAACCACCACCAACAGCGACTATTACTGTGCACTTTTGGATCGATTTAAGGCTGAAATCGCCAAGAAACGGAGACATTTGCAGAAGAAAAAAGTGTTGTTTCACCAAGACAATGCACCGTGTCACAAATCGATGAAAACTTTGGCAAAATTGAATGAATTGGGCTTCAAACTGCTTACCCACCCACCGTATTCTCCAGATTTAGCCCCCAGCGACTTTTTCCTGATTTCAGATCTCAAGAGAATGCTTGCTGGAAAGAAATTCAAGTCCAATGATGAAGTTATCGCTGAAACTGTGTCCTATTGTGACGAGAATGAGAAATCGTACTATAAAAGTGGTATCGAAAAGTTGGAAAATCGCTATACTCGTTGCATCGCTCTCGAAGACAACTATCTTGAATAATATAATCGAGTTCTATCAAAATTTTGTTTTTTTCTTACTTATCCTACGGACTTATTGAATTACCTGTTATAGATCCGACCCTGAGCAATACATTTAGTATTTTTGAAGTACCAGGATTACAGCTAGTATATTAACTAGTATTTTTTGGCTAGTATGATTAAACTAGATAAACCTCTATAGAGTTCTTGGCTAGTTTAATTTTTACTTGTAAATTTACTAGTGAACTTCGTGATGACTAGTAAGATTTTCCACCGACTGAAGGAGCTTATTCCACTCTACAAGTTTTAGTCTGAAAAGCCTTACCATACTGTTAAAAATTTGTATCCTTGTCATATGTTACAATTCTTAGTCAAAGAAATATATGATGGCAACAATAGTAAAAGCGTTAAATGCTTTAAATCAGTTGTTATCAAGTAAACAAAAACAAAACTAAAAGAAAGAAGATTGGTTTGCTTTTTTCAACTTAAATCAAAAAAAAATTATATGCGTTACAATGAAAGCAAAAAAAAACCAAGCGAAAAATACACAAGTTGAGGCCTATATCTAACGAAATATTTCGTGGTTTTAGTCTACGAAAGTCTTTCGTAAATATAACTAAAAAATTTCATATTATGAATTTTTGTTAAGATTATATTAAAAATTAAAAAACAATTTGGAAGTTCAAAAAATTTTATTTTTAGTGTTTTTAATTTGCAAATAATTTAAATATAAATCCACGACCGATGAAATTCCTAAATATCCAAAAAAAGTTACTGTTTCATTCTTTTTATAAAAATTTATCTAGCTGAGTAATTATTTTAATATTAACATGAACTTATTTTCATGTGATATCTTATATAATAAATTGGGTATTAAATACTGGTGCTGTGCAAAAACCAGTTTTCGAAATACTTTTTTTGAAACTTAGTCTGAAATTTAGATATGACTTTATCGGAGTCGATTCCTCTGCTCAAAAAATTTTATTAAAAAAAAAGATATCTATAGTAATTGTTATTGAAATTGAATAATGAGAAAATGAAACTGTTAAATTTTTAAAGATCTTAAAAGATTTTCTTTTGAATTTATTTAAATTGTCGAAATCATTTTCGAGAGCAGTAATATTTTAGCCCTTAACGATAACTCGAACTAGGGTTTACACAGGTTCAAATAGTTGTACACAAGCTGGGGATTAGTTAAAGTGTAAGATAGCCAAACAGAAACCAAATCTAAGGACTAACATCTTTTTCTCCCTTTTATATGAAATGCCCATATAAGTTGTGAATACAGCTTCACCAGCTGAACTTTTTAAAAGTGTTTGCATTTTTCATAGCTGATTTTAATTTGGATTTTAATAAACTGCAAGAAATCTAACCTATTTTTAACGTTCATATTGATATTGTTAAATTAGTAAAATTTTGTCACAGACATTTTTAATTTTTGTGCTAATTTTTGGAATAATATTTTTTAAAAGAAATTTAAAATTCTCAATTTGGACCATTTTTCAACAAACCATAGGCAAAAATCAAAAAACTTTGTACTCAAAATTGATTTGTAAAAAAAAAAAAATTAAATAAACTCTTTTCATCTCTCTTATGGTCGTTTAAAAGCAGGCATATTCACAAATAGTCTTAAAACAAAACGGATTTGCTTAAAAATGTTCATATCTTTTCTTTGAGTTATTACTGGTATATACTTATAGATTTTTTATTACAACCCCCCTTAGGTAAATCCTGGCTACGGGCCTGATGAGATATAACACCAAATAAGAATGCTTCTAAATTTATAAGAACTTTAAGCTGCTTTATATCCACATTCTTAAGTTCGAAGTAACTTACTCGAACGTTGACGGAAACAAATAAATAAAAAAACAGCTTAGTGGATCAATGCTATCATGCAAGGCTACTGATGAGTTGGTGTAGCGGCCAATGAAACAGTCTGTCTAGGCTGCTGTGTGATTGCTACTCTATACAAGTGCATTGTTGTTGTTGTTGGTTGTTTTCTACAGAAAACAACACAGACCTTCAGCTCGAATATATAACTCTTAATTAATAATTGAAAAACTATTAGAGTTATAAAACCACATAACATAAAACTTATGAAAAGAGGTCGAAATTAATTTACCAAGAAAATCTTAATTTTTACGAAATTTTTTTGTTCTCTTCTTATCGCGTGGCGACTAGATATCTTGGGTGGTGATGGCGCTCTTCAAATCTGTATAAGACAATTTTTTGCTGCTGAACAAGGGTAGCTTGGAGCAGTCCCGAGTACTTGGCTAGTAAAAAGTCTGTTAAATGGAATGCTGCAAATATGTGATACTTTCACCCACGTTACATTCCACTGAGAAATTTTGTTTTTTATAACGAAAGTATTTCGTTAAATATACGAAAGTTTCGTTCCTCAAAAAAATTGAGCTCAAAAATGTAATTGGGGTATACACTTCACTTCGTAATTTTCCGAAATCGAAATTTACGATAAGTTGAAGTGAGCGACTTCTTTCAAATTTTTTCCGATGCATCTGCCAAACTGACAACGCGCCAATGCGTTAATTTAATTGACACTCGACCAAAATAAAAAATTTTTGGATTTAGAAATAAAAACACCTTTGTCTTTGCCTTTTAACTATCAAAAATGCCAAAATTTCTTTCTATGCTTAACAGCTGTGCAAAAATTATGAAAAGAATGAAAAGTATATCATTAAACAGTATTTCTTATGGTCACATTCGATTCTACGAAAACCGCAAATAACGAACAAGCAAATTGATTTCATTGAGTACCTTACATAACGAAGAAAAGAAATATAGCTGTGCTCAGTTTAACGAACAACATACAAAATCGGTGCTTTTTTAGCAGGATAAATCGTAGTAAAAACAGAACACATACATACATACATATCAGGGTGTCCCAAAAAAATTGAAGTTGTAAGTTTATGGCAAACCCGCATAATTTATTGTAAAAATATTTTCTTAACTATATCTAATGCAGATGCAAAAAAATTGTGTACTTATATTGAATAACCTGGTCGTTATGAATTTTTCACTAGAAATGTACCTATTTGTTTATTCGAGTTTGAGTATTTTTAGGGGAAAATCCCCAAAAATCCAAAATTTTAAAAAACAAACTATTTACTGCAAAAAAAAAAAATTAATTCGGAAAAAAGTAATAACTGTTGAAAATTGCCTTTTTTTCAAAAATACTTAAATTGCCCTTTTCTAGCACTTCGATCACAAAAAACATTGTAAAAAACCGAAAAACATATATTTCTTACTCCATGTAACTTAATTAATTCTAAAAAATATTTTTGACTTTCATTCGAAAAACTTTTGAATTTCAGTGTTGGCAACATACTGTTTTTTTCCATTCCGTTTTTTTTTGGGTGGGTTAAAATGAATTTTTAAAGTCATTTTAGTAAAAAATAGGCCATTTAACTCGGCTTAGCGAAAAATCGATTTAACGAATGGGCCTGACAATCATCGTGTTCGTTAAATCAGAAAACGACTGTATTTTTAATCAAATCAATATTTGGTGAAATTTATGCAAACTTCGGAAAACAACAACAATTGCACTGAACTTTTCGTAAATTTGCGATTCCAGAAAATTACGAAGTGAAGTGTGAACCTGAGGACTGCACAAGCCTACTTGAAATTCAAGCTTTTTCAAGTACTTTAATTCAATTATGTATCCAATCTTGAAAAAACAAGCTTTGGCCTGCTTACAAAAATACCAAACAATTACAAGTCATATCCAAGCTTTCTTATTGGTTTGGCTTGTTGAGGCTTACTAAGTCGGGTAAGAAAGTTGAAAAACTTGAAACGATCGGCAAAAGCTTGTAAAAAGCAAGTATCCAATTAATCGAATTTAAAGCAAGTATTCGAAAAAAATCAATTAGCTTGCTTAGGAAAATCTTAAGCGTATTAAGACTTTTAAGGGTTCTGTTGAACTCAGTGGTTGGCAGTTTTAGGGGGTAACTGATTTTGAAATTGATGTAAAAATTTAAAATTCAAGATGGCGAATAGAGTTGCCACCTTGATATTTTTTGTATTTTTGCGAATTCTTGTTATTTTAAAACTCTGACAACGGATTTGATGTCGAATCTAATGCCACAGCCACCTAAATTTTCGCCATAGTGTTGCCACCTAGTAAAATGTACTTTTAAGAGTTTCAAACACCATTCAGTGTTAAGGGGTCGCTGACTTCGAATCTTGTGTCAGAATTTTAGAATTCAAGATGGTTATTAGTGCTACCACCATACATTTTTGTATTTTCATGAATTCAGAATTTCAAAATTGTGTAATTTTTTTTATAACAGTGTTGCCACCTACCGAAAAGTACACATAGGTACATGTGTGTTATATTTTTTGGATACTTGCTTTTTGCCGAAGGCTTCAATTATTCCTTTAATTGGGACTTCGTGCCGTTCGTTTGTAAGCTAGCATACTTGCAAGTCGCAAGCTGTCGTGGGCTTATTTATTTTCAATCACAAGTCATACTTGATAGAAAATTATCAAGCTCAAGCTAGCTTGAATTTGTATTTTAAGCAAGTACATGAAATCGATTTTAAGTAGGCTTGTGCAGTTCTCTGGTCTGAACCCTAAATAACGAAAGTTTCTTAATATAAATTAAAGTTTCTTTTATATTACGAATTTTTTTTTCGTAAAATATAGCTGCAATTATTTTGAGAGTGGAAACAAGGTTAATCTCTATGCATGTGTACATTTCTTTATGTGAATTTTTTTCTTTTTGTTAAAGACAAAAAATTGATTTGAGATTTGATTTGAGTAAACAATTTAATTTGATGATTTATCGGTTTTTGTTTTTGTTAGTCCGAAAAGCATTTCTGTTTTCGTGACTTTTTAACTTTCATAGAGATTTTTTTCCTACGTTTTTACTTTTGAAATTTTACCATTTTTAGTCCAAAAAGTGCGAAAATATATCTAGTGGGTTTTAAAAGGCTTAGTTATAAGCTCATCCTACTTTTACATCCTGCTTCTTTCGTAAATCGGAAAAATACATAATTTAAATTAATTTGTATAAATCTTAAACATACCTTGCGGTTTTGCTTAGTTATGTGTGGAACTCTTATCTTAATGGCAATATTGTCCTGTTCTCCTTAATAAATGACAAAACATAACTTAATTGAAAACACTTATAGGTTAAGCCGATCTGCCAACATGTTGTGATTAAATTGCGACCCATGTTTAGCAAAGAAATTCAATAATTTTAACGCATCTTGTTACCGCGCTTTGGCACAGAGACCCATTACATATTATTATCAGCGAAGAGAGTTTATGCGCATGGAATGCATGCAAGCAATTTTGTTTATGTGTATGTGTGTGCACGTCATGATGGTGCATCTTTAAAAGGTTGTTTCAATAAAGACATTGGAAGTCGTAGTCGGCAATTGCCGCTACCAGCAGCGCCATGCATGCATGCAATTATCAACAATCGACATTGCGAAAATACATTCTCGTACTTCGTATTACGTATGATTACGAATAGGGTCTAATTATTGTGGCAAGCCCCTGAGGTATAATTTGCCTGATTGATTTACATAACGATCGAAAATGATCAAGACATTAATTTCTTATTAAAGTTCTCTTAACGTGCATGTGGCTCCACTTAAGTTCGCTTGAGGTCTTTATTTCTGAACAGTTTTTCAATTTTGCCTTCTGTCGAACGCAGGCGTCACCGAGCTTCGCTTCATTTACTCTGGCTGGCAGTGACTGGTGATCCCCTCGCGTTAGTTTAGTGACAAGAAGTGGTGGAGAGCCGAGGGGAGAGTGCCCTTCGCTCTTTGCTAGCTAAATATTTCCAAAGTAAAAAAGTAGCAAAAGCAAAAACAATAATAAAAGCCAACCTAGCTACAAAAAAAAAAAACAAAAAAACTATAAAGATACCAGGCAACATTCTGTCTGTGGACAAGATGTGAACCAGTTCCTTAGGATCGATGCTTCAAAAACTCGGGCGGTGTTCAAAAGTTGATGAATTGAACAAATTCGCATTTTTCTCCAACGTGTTGTTGTGTGTTCACAATAATAAAAAAGAAAAAAAAGGAAAATATCTGCGGAGGGAACAAGAAGGCAATCGTTCGTTTGGGCACGCATCAACTCCGTGCGAAGAAGACAGTTAATAAAAATGCTTGGATAAAAGGATCCCGTGAGGTTTCGAACAAAGCGTTGCTCTTTATTTACGCTGACGGCTCCGATCGTCCGACATAATTAATGTTAGTTTTAACGCTGCTTCAAAATGTTATTTTTCTTGATTATAGACATGTTGCTGCTCTCGTTGCTGTTTGTGCCGCATACGAACCTTGACTGTTACCTCGCCAGTTACCCAGGCAGCCATGGGGAAACCTTTTATGAAGATTACTGTAATTCGTTGCCGCAGACAATAATTACTTTCCATTACGAAAATGGCGGTCATATTATCACCTGAATATCACACACAAACACAGGTGCCCAGCGCAATCGCTGCTTTACTCGTAGATATGGTTACAGTCGAGTGCATTACCAGTGAATCAATTTAGTTTGGCCAATAAATGCTTAGTTGAGTCTTTTTCTCAAACAAATGTTTTTTTCAAATTTCTCTTTCTACTTTCCAAACGCTTTCTACTAAACTTTACGATCGCGAGACGCGAAGCTAAGGAAAAAAACAAATAATTGTAATGGATATGAATTATTATTTAAAGCGTATAATTCCCATATTGTTCATGCGCACCCTTAACTTATGCTACCCAACTTGCGACAGTAGCCAGTCAAGTTTTATTGAGCATACCATTAGCACAGAACATATTTATTTAAAAAAAAAATAGACGAGTATTAAATAGACTGTTTTAGGTTTTTTTTTTCAAAACCTACCGCATTTTTATTTAAGCTATAATTTTTACAAATCTTACACTACAATCCTGCAGTAAAATAATACATAATAAAGTGTACTCTCTCTTAAGCGGACACCTACCGGACTGAAAAATTTATCCGCTTAAAGTAGGTAGGTCCGCTTAAGAGAATAACATATGAAAATTAAAAAACTGGAGCATTTTATTGTATTAAGATTTAATCCAAAAAGCATAAGCAAAAATTCATCATTAGAAAACAAAACTGAAATTCACATTAAACAACAGAAATAAAAAAAAATACAGGTGCGTCGTTGGACACACGAGAGAAGCGAAGCTTTTTCACAGTTTCATACACACAGAGGAAACATTTAAAATTATGAAATTTCCAGGCAGGAATTGTATGTATCTGCATAAGTTGATACATGAGAAAACACTAGAATATCTTTATGAAAAACTCCAATTTTGCATGTCCAGAAGAAGCCATGTTTTAATAGTTCCGAGGCATAGCTCGTTAATATCTTCTCACCTGTTTTTCACCAACGCTGTTAGGTTGTGGAATGCTCTACCACGAAGACTTAGGGAAATCACTGGGAAAGATTCCTTTAGGCAATCAATTGTATCTTACTTCTCTACTCTTTAGTATATCTAGTCCCCTGCTCTAATGATTCTGTTTTCTTTCTATTTTTTTTTCTATACTTTACTTTTCTTCACTTTAAAATCTGTTTAATTTAAGATAGCATTAAGAGATTATTGTATTAGAACTAAGGTCATTTATATTTAATTTCAAATGAGTTGTTATAACTATTAGATTTAAGTAAGTTAATTGCTTTAATGTTTTATATTGTATTATAAAAGAGCATAGCTCTTAGTGTACTTATATATACTTGATTTGAATAAATTGAAATTGAATATAACCTAAGGGAATTTAGGCGATCGCATTATTTTGCCATTCGGCAATTTATGCTAGAACTTGTGTGTTCTTTTGAAAGCCTTCTGCTAAAATGGGTTGCTGTAGATTTAAGGCAATATTAAAAATGAAACTTGGGTATCACAACCTTATGTAAGTTATACTTATACTAGTGAAGATTTCCTAAGACCTTTTGCAACAAGCGATTGCATTGTTCTCTTAGGATTTGTTTGTTTTTTTCATCTTTTGAGCTTTGTTTAACACCTTTTTCAGTTTTTTATTTTTAATTTTTTAATCAACTTAATTTTTATTTCATATCAATTCATCACTAGTCTTGCGTGGTTCCCGCTGTGGTACACTAAGCAGCTTTATGTGCTACTTGTTTCGTCAGTGTAACGAATAAATTGATGCGAAATATATGCACGCAAGTACAAATGATAAGAAAAGGAAAGCAAATAATGACCGCGTATGACAGAAAGGGTAGCAATGAGAGAAAGGATTGTAAGAATCCCAATTTGCTTTTGCCCAAGTATCTTTGGGATTTAATACAATGTTGGCATGACCAAGTTGACAAAAAACTTATGAAATTTGCACAATTTTCTTAGGCTTCATACAAAAATAGTTACCCAAGTCGTTTTAGGCAAAACGCCGTAGGTATTTTTCTGAGTGTAGATTTCATAATTTAATGGTTTCTTTTTAAATAACATAACTTTAAAAATTTAAAGCAACATTAAGAAACTTAAAAAAACACACGTTAATATTCACACCAGTAAATTTTATTGCATTTCTTTATTTTTTTTATTTTATTTTATTACATGTTAAAGCCATTGTTAAAACAAAAGCATGTACCAACAACAGCACAAGTGCATTTACATAAAAAAGAACATATTACTTCGCCCACAGCGATCACCGATCCCATGACCCTCTGATTACAAAATTTACATTCTTTCCCCCGAGCCATACAACTCTGTTAAGTTTTGATATTGATTTAATATTAAATATAACTGCAGCTATGTTAACAATTGTTAACAGATGGCGTTACCAAATTGAGGATGATGACCAGTGTTGTCACTTGCAAATTTTACATAGTGGTAGGTTGAGTCTAAAATGAGTGGTGAATTTTAAAAAACGTTGGAATATATATTTCTTCTTAAGGAAAAATTCGACTGAAATCCTACAGCAAAAAAAATCATAAGAAGTATACCATAAAGCAAGTTTTTTCACGCTGAATAAGTTTTACTGCAAATAATTCTCTTATAATGTTCTTAAAACAGCACTCATATAAAATATTAAATGCAATAATAAATTAAATATTATATGTAATAAAATTTCTAAAATTTTAATTATAATGCAGTAATTTTTATATAAATATATTAAAAAGTGATAGATTTTAAAAAAATTAAAATAGTGGTGGAAACCAAAAAAGTGCTAGATTTACACAATTGTGGAAAAGTGGCAGCACTGATGATTCTTGTAGCAAGTGGTTAAGCAGTTACCCAAACCATAAAAATCATTCAATCAACTCTTGTAGCAAGTGGCTTAGCAGCTACTCAAGCCACACAAATACATTAATATATTATTGGATGTGCTTCAACATAGCTTCAATTGTGCTTAATACTGAATCAATGCTTCTAAATAACAAGAGTATTTGACTAAATGGATAAAGTATAGAATTCCAGTCGCAGATTGACGGGTTCGAATCCCACGGCAGGCGGAGAAATGTTTTTTTATATTTGATATATTAAATTGTCTTGTAAAAAACGCAGAAACAGAAAAATCATATAAAATTCTAAGAAAAAATCTGTCGAAAATTTTTCAGATTTCACTCTAAGCAAATCACAGAACGAGGAGTAAAAAGCTTCGCTTCAAAAACATATAACAAAAATCATAAAAAACATAAGCAAACAAAATTAAAAAAAATTAATTTCATTTTTAACATTAAACTGAATTAAAATAACTGATCTGTCAAACGAACCCGGTCAATTAAAATGACATCAGCAAAACAGTTGCAGAATGTCGATGAAAAGAGAATACGGAAAACAGTGTTGTTAACTGTCCGCGTAAGAGGGAAATTTGTGCCTTACGTGTTTCAAAGTAGTGTCCGAGTCCTGTTATGGGAGGGTTGTCTCTCTAAGAGAGCGAAGTGGACAAATTGTCTAGCAAATATTTACGGACATCAAAAAGTGTCCGTTTAAGAGGGGTGTAAGTTAACAGACAGTACACTGTATTAGAAATAAATAATTTTAAATTATTACTTAAAAGTTTCAAAACATTTGCACTTTTTTATAATAGCTCTTTAATATTAACCCTTAAATGCCTGGTGGTACCGCGAGGAACCAACCCCTTCTACTATTTTTTCGATCTTTTCCATTTAATGTTTGTTAATTTTGTTGTATGTTATTGTTCTATGATCTAAGGCCACCATTTTTGATTTGAAGACATGTGGCTTTAACTCGTTTGACAAGTGTTTTGGTTGGTCAAGAGATAACACATCAAAGAAACCAAATTTTAGTAAATTATAAATTTTCGAGACGTTTCTTTTTTAAAATTTGGCATTATCGCGATCGAAAAATTTATTTATTTTTCCAATAGTGTATTCAATAAACAATTTAAATATTGAATATATAAATTAAATTAATTTTCTGCAAAAAATATTAAAAAAAAGCTTATAAAAAGTGTATGACCCGGTAATTTGTATGTAGAGGGAGTAAGACGCACCTGTAAAAAAGTCGTAGAACAAAAGTTGATTAGATTTCATTAGTTAAGTTAGTATTTCTTGCCAATCAAACAAATTGGGCATTCAAAGGTTAAGAGGGGATGCGGTAAGTGGTATTCCATAGGTTGGCCATAATATTCGTTTGGATCCATAAAATGGGAAAAAAATTTACATTTTAAAAAAGTTAATATAGCATTGGAAAGCTTCAATGTTTAATAGTTTTTATGTTCCTGCAAAATCAAAATATACAATCAAACTTTAAAAATGATTGGAAATCGGTGTTGGCCCTCCTCTAAAAGTTTGTACATATACGCTGAATAAGTTCAAGTGCTACACCCGGCAACAACTTATATTGGAAAAAATAAATATATTCAAAACTTTTATTTGGCCCTTTGTTTGACACTACGCTCTTTGTCCAATGCCCGTCCCAGTTTTCCGGTAGCAGGTCATCACCAAATAGTAACTTCATTCTGAGTTTCATTGTCTTGTGACTTTTACTTCCGAAGCTATTCGATATCAAAAAATTGGTTTTTATGGGTGAAGCCACACCCCCTTGTCCAATGCCCGTCCAAGTGTTCTTTTTTTGGAAAAACATCGCCAAGTGATAACTCCATTCTGAGTTTCAATGATCTTGGACTTTTACTTCCAATGCTATTCGATATAAAAAAATTTGGCTTGTATGGGCGGAGCTTGTATTGAATCCCCTTGTTCAATGCCCGTCCAAGTTCTTTATTAAAAGGACATCACCAAGTGGTAACTCCATTCTGAATTTCAATGTTCTGTGACTTTCACTGTCATAGATATTCTGTATCGAAAATGTGACTTGTGTGGGCGAAGACACGCCCCTCTTGCATAGGAAGGTGAAAAGTACTTTACTTTATTTTCATACCTACCAAATATACAAAAAAAATTTCACTAAAATCTGTCGAGCCGTTTCAGAGGAGTTCGGCTACAAAAATTGTGAAACTAAATTTTTATATGTTAGAAGAAGATTATATATTAGAAGAAGATTATAACCATTATTGACCTCCAAAACTGATTTGGCAAGTTAAAAAGCAGATTTTTTCAAAGAGGTGAATTATTCAATGGACTTCTATGCATTTGGTCTTGCTGAAAAGTGTTATATTCTTTTCATTGAGATACCGATTAATAAATAAAAGGTAGTCAACAAGAGTTATAATAATATATAATTTTATAATTGTTTTATGACAAATAAATTTGTTTTAGTTTTTACCCAACTCTAGTATACGTTCTCTGAAAATTAAGAAAAATGTAGCTACCAGGGTTAACTATATAAAGTATCTTTCTTCTAAACATTGTAAAATTCATATCTCAACACTTATAAACATACCTATATAACTAGTACTTTCAAAGATAGACTACGGACTTCCTATGCACGGCTATTGTGCAAAAAAAAAAACGATATGGCCATTTCAACCCTTGAAAGGACATTGACCGAGCTTCTTATGATCAATTGTGTTGTGCGTGTTGTAAAATGTTTGAACACAAATGTTCGAGAACTGGACCTACAAGTTATATGCAAACTCCGAACGGCTTATGTTCTCAAGAAGTTTTTCATGGCAGTTTTTACTCTCTGAGGCTTGCCATTGTCTGCAGAGAGGTGACGGCCGAACAGAAAAATTAATTCAATTAAAAAAACTTTCTTTTTGACATGGAGTATTCGAACCTGGGTTCTCTAGCGTATGATCCACACACTCTACCCACTGCGCCACGGCCGCCACTGTGACATTGTGCCAAAATAGCCACATAAAAACAAAATCCCTACAATACTGTTGTACGAAGGAGTTCAGTGCTTTTCCTTCAGCATCTATTCAGAACGTCTTAGCGAAAGCTGAATTACCTAAACTTACACAATCCCATCCTACATAAAGGCGTTGCCAATGCAGTTAAAGGCAAACGTGTGTGCAAGGTGAAGTCCACAATACATTGATGCATTAAGGGAGGCTAAGGTTTTTCAACTTTTCTTTTTACCATTTTTTTTTATTTTTTTATAGGAATGCACAACATCTCAACAATATTGTTTCTAAATTTGAAGTCGATCCGAGTAAAACTAACGGAGATATTAATTTTTAAGTAAGTGTACCTCGAACGTACACTCATAAACTTTAAAACGCGTTTTTCTCAAAACTACTTTTTCAAAGTCCGTGTTCGCTGCCATTTAAAAAGTACTTGACCGATTCATTTTAAACTTGGTACATATTTTTAACATATAAAATACCTCCTCCCAACGTTTAATTAAATTTTTTTTTTACATTAAGGGGGTTTCACACCCACAAAATGGCGAAATTTTCGTGGAAAATTGCAGTTTACACTTTAGATGGCCACCAAAATTTGTAAATTAAAAAAAAAAATAATCATAGAACGTTGGTAGAGGATTTGATAATACTTTGACTAAATTTGAATGATTTTTGATTTCAGATAATTTCCGACCGAGATATAGTGAACACCGCAAATTGTTATTTTCCTAAGACTTTCTGAGGCAAGCTCTGTCACCGGCTTGTCTATATATTTATTTCTATAAGGGTCCCCTTATTAGATTTTTTTAAAAGTCATGGCGTTCAGTAGATATGAGCGTTCAAATTGAAAAAATGGTAAAAAGACTTAAGAGACGAACTCACTTCAATGTGAATGAGAAAGTGTGATTTCCAAAGCGAAATACGGAAGTACACCCGATTTTCGGGGCGTTATCACTAGTTTAAATAATACCGGTTATGTATCAGCAATTTTTCTCGGTGTGTTGTTGTAACTCTCCAAACTGGAATTTCCCTTACACTGATTGGTCCACAATCTAAACAAAAGTTCCTTTAAGCTATCAAAAGTCTAAAAACAATTACTAAATACTGAATTAGAACAACATTCAAAGCAATATACGCAGAAGTTAAGTTCAACAGAAGCAACCAATTCTTCCTTATGGAAGGCTAATAAAAATATATAGATTCTAAAAGCAGGGCCAGTTTTTTGGGGGTTTTGCGAGATTTTCTCGGACTTGCGCTTTTAGAATTGAGTCGGAAGGATATAGTATTTATCTCTATTTTCAAAATGATATTCAATACATGATATTTGTCAAAACAAATGCTAATTATCTTTTTTTTTAAAAAAAAGTTCATACATTTTTAAAAGACACCTTGTAGATCTTTATTCTAAATTATATAAATAAATAATATAAATTATTCTATATTATAAATAACATTGCAAAATCATTAATATGTAAAATTGATTTGTATAATATTAACATAAAAAAATTTGCCTAAAAAAAAAAACCAGCATAAAGTTGTAAATAGCAACTGAATGACAGGAATTCACGTAAAAAGTGTGGTCTCATCACACAAAAACTCATCATACTACAGGGCGAAATTTGTTGCTGCAATTTGCTTATTTTCTGGCATTCGGTACATCGTAAGCATCCTCCTTCTTGAGATCTGAGACTAAATGTTAATGCTTTGTTTAAACCAAAATTGTGTTAACATAAAACATGAAATTCTAACCTTCTCCATTGGTACTCATTCCTATTAATTGAAAAATTAATTAAAAGCGCTAAAAGTTACACATGCCACCGATTTACTTGCCTCTAGCAGGCAATTTTGTGCAAACATGCTTCCACAAACAACTCAGTTCAGTCTGGATCACGTCCCTACCAGCACTCATAGGATCCAGACGATGGGTATGACGGATAAACACACAAGCAACGTAGTAAACATCAATAACAATAACAACAACAAATTTAAGTTGTATGCGGTGGTGCTGCAGTTAGCAGACCAATTCAAAGTCGCAAGTTAATTAAATCTTTGTGAATTAATCACAGCACCTCTTGGACCAAGAGACTCAAATGCATGTTGGTAAACGTGGTTGTTTTATTTTACACATCCTTTTTAATATAATTAATTCGTTGGCAATTTGTTAGAATAAAAGATAAAATTTCGAACTAATTTATGTGTTTAAGGTAAATGAAATTTTCCAAAGGCTTAGGAAACAATATAGAATATATGACTGACAGCAGAATTTAATTTGTTTGTAGTTGGAGGCTGGAAAGAACGATGGAACGGAAACAGATGGCTGCCGAAATATTTACAGTATTTCTCTATCAGCAGAAATTGATCAAAAATTTGTCAAAACCGGATGAAAACCACGCCTACCTCCCATACAAAGTGACTTTATTTTAACTGTAAAATCTCTTTAAAATCCACAAAAATTGAAGAAATGTCTTGAAATTAACACAAATAGTAAAATTTTCTGGCGGCCGTGGCGTAGTCGGCAGAGTGTGTGGCCCATACACCAGAGAACTCTGGTTCAATTCCTACCTGGCACAGAGAGTTTTTTCATTTGAATTCATTTTTCTGTTCGGCCGTCACCTCTCTGCAGACAATAGCACGCCTCAGAGAGTAAAAACTGCCATGAAAAGCTTCTTGAGAACATAAGCCGTTCGGAGTCGGAATAAAACTTGTAGGTTCAGTTCTCGATCATTTGTGTTCAAACATTTCACTACACAATGATCATAAGAAGCTCGGCCAAAGTCCTTTCAAGGGCTGAAATGGCCATTTATATACATTTATATATATATTTATATATATATATTTATTTATATATTTATTTATATATATATTTATTTATACATTTATATATATATTTATACATTTATTTTATATATATTATATATATATTATTTTGTATATATATTTATTTATACTTGTAGGTTCAGTTCTCGATCATTTGTGTTCAAACATTCCACTACACAATGATCATAAGAAGCTCGGTCAAAGTCCTTTCAAGGGCTGAAATGGCCATTTATATACATTTATATGTATATATTTATATATATTTATTTATATATATACCTACATAAAAACCTTCTATCACAAAATTTCACTAATACGGCTATATTAGTTTTAAAGGTGGCATAAAAATATTTCTTGCAGCTTATTAAGATGAAAATTAAAATTAACTATGAAAAATTAAGACTTTTTAATAATGCCACCAGTAATTGCACCGGTTGATTCCGACTGATTTGCAATTTTTCATTTGATATATACGGGAGAGCCAAAAAATTGTAGTCTTTGGATTTGTGGATTTGGTTTTTTTTTTTTGCTATCTTACTGCTCTATTAACTCTTAGCTTGTGTACAAGTATTTGGAACTGTGTTTAGTATTACTTTTCTCAAAAATGATTTCGACGATTTTAATTATGCCATTTTCTTATAAAAATTTCGTCCAATTCCCAATAACAATCACTGTATAATTTTTTCTTTCATAAATTTTTGAGCAGAGGAATCGTCTCTGATAGAAGTCATATTTAAATTTTTGAGGATTATAAAAAAACCGTAATTTGCTACCTGGCCTGTGCACAGAACCAATATCTGAAGCCCAATATTTTATTTGAATTAACGTATCAAAATAAGACTATTTCCTTAAAATATTACTCAGCTGGATTTTTTATAAAAATAAATAAACAGTAACTTTTTTTCGGATATTTAAGAATTTCTTCAGTCTTGGATTTAAATTTAAGTTATTTGCAAAGTTAAATATTAAAAAAAAAAAATGAAAACTATAATTTTTTGTACTTCGAAACTGTTTGTTCATATTTTAACATAATAAAAAATAATTTTTAAAATTGTTAATTTTTGTCATGAATATTTGGTAACATGATTAAAAACTCATCAAATCCTCATAGAATTAGACAGTTTAAAATGTTGTAAAATTATTTTTCTTGTTGAAAAATTCTTTTTTCGATAAAAAGCCTATTTAGATTTTAAGGCAATTTTCCGAAGCCTGTAATTTGAAAAACTACGCAAAATTCTTGTGCTAAGTTGGAGCTTTTAGATGTCTAACATACCAAGATAGCAACAAAAAAGAATGGGCAAACTTTTTAGCTATCCACTTTACTTGGAATACCCCATTATGTGTTCAATTTCTTAGTTCAATTATTTTTTGTATTCAACAACTTTTCAAAATTTAAAAAAAAACCCATTCAAACAAATTCCTCTCCATTTGGTCCAATAACCTTAGAAATTGCATAAAAATTTCAACCTAATTTGTTACAATTAAAACAATTATATTCGTTCGAGGTTGTTTTCAAATATATACTTTTTCTGAAACTCTCTGGGACTCTCTGGGACTCTTTGAGCATCAAAGTCCATATTTGAAAATGGTTCTTTAGTATACAAACTTCTTTCAGTTAAATTCAAATATAATGATCATGACTTTTATAAGCAAAGTTAATCTTTCATTTGGAAAAAAATTTTTAATTGATTAAGCGAAGTTTCTTAAATTTATGTAGAAATTGTTGAAACTTTAGCATCTTCAAGTAAATTTAAAAAATGTACATTATCTCAGTTTTATAGATATGCTGGTAGTGTAAGGGAGTCGCTGATCTTATATCTGATGTCAGCATCAAAAACAATATTCTTTAGTTTTTAATTCTTTTTCGAATTCGTGGCTGATGTGAAAAGAGACGTAGATTTTGTTTTTTATTACAATTAAAACGCATTTTTAAATATTGAAAAATTTGTGTAATTCAACTTTAATTTCATAACGTAAAAAACAAACGAAACTGAAAGCGAAATCCAGATACATTAAAGGTGTAATATAACAAAAATAATAGAAAGGATTTGAAATAATTGTGTTCATGAATTTTAAGTTAAATGAAAATAGTAGTACTTTTGATAATTTAATGTTAAAATAAATGTATAAAATTTGTAAATTAACAAAAAACAGTTTTATGAGACCACCCTGGCGTTAAAAATATTTTGATTTCTAACGTCAGATATTAAATCAGCGACCCCCTTATAAGTACTGTCTGTCCATTTAAAACATATTTTTAAATCGCAAGCCTAGCCCCTAAAAATTTTCCCACTGCAACTAACAGTTTTTAGTCACCGAAACGAGCCCCCGAAACAGTGCACCGGCAAGCACATAAGCTCGCACCGGCTAGCGCACAGGCTGCTCTGTGCTGTGCACCGGTGCTGCGCTCCGACTTCAGCTCTGGCTCCGTGCTCGCTTGCGATACAATTGTGCTGGGGCAAAAATAATTTCACACGGCACATGTGAACGTGCTATTTTGTTTGCCCCAGCTCCGATTGAAGTGTGCTGGGGCTGGTGCTCGGTGCTAGCATGTCGCAGCTCGGAGCTTTCTGTTTGCACTTTGAACATGTGCTCACTGCTGAGTGCGCAGCACACTGCATAGAGCTCCGGTGCAGGTGCTTTTGGTTGCGCAGCTTTCCGAACCCTGGTCTCATTTTTCTGGGGTGAAGGTTGGGGTGCTTGATCACCTAAACTCCCCCCTTGTCTACGGACCTAGTTCAAATCTATATTAATAAAAATCATTTTCTGTTTGTTTGTTTATTTGTTTGACTTTTATACAAATCTAAACGGCTTTCTAAACGAATTTCGTTCTAACTTAAAATGTGTATTACTTACGTCCTAGATTAGGTTTTTGCATACTTAGTTTTAACCACTCCCCATTTAACCGCCCACAAGTCAATAAAAATGCAATATTTCAGACTGTTTCTATTGTTTTCCTACTGATTAAAATTTTGTAATTTAGTTTGTACGGTTACTTTCGACAATAGTACCAAAACTGGGTTTTCATGCCCTCTTTTACCGCCCACAAACCAATGAAAATGATATATTTCTGACTATGATAATCTATGATATTTGCTAAACCTGCTTTCACCACCCACAAATAAAAAAGTATGGTTGCTGGAACGTCTGTGGCTAAGTCGCGGACCACTGGGTCCTGCTAGTATTAATATGAATTCTAACTATAAAATTTGGCCAAATCGAATGAAAATCACGCCTACCTCTCATACAGAGTGAGGTCAACAAAATAGAAAAACCTGCATGAATATCACAAAAAATAATGTATTGACTTAAATCTTTTTACATAAGATGTGATTAAACTAAATAAATTTATAAAAAAAATATTTGTGCAGATTACAAAGAAGCAATTTATACACTCGAATATATAAACTTCGAATATAGTTAAATACGGCTGCGGTGGAGGGGGTATTTCAGCCTCGACCCAGCCTAAGCTCCATTCCCTAATAGTTTAGTTTTAATCTTAACATTTATGCGTCTTTAATATAATTTTAAATATAACATACGTGTTCATAATTGTATAAAGCACATTAGTGTTAAGTTTATTACAAAAAAAATCGCATGATTTAAAAAACTTCATTTAATATGTAGCAACAATTGAATAAGGCAAAAGAATAACAGCAACAAGAAGACCCCTTAGACCGGGCTGCTAATGTAACTGCAGCATAATAAAATGTTGAATTCTTTAAAGGCTCAATTCAATTTTATCGTTGCTATATTAACCCAAAACCACCCCGCAATATTGGCTTCATTTGAGTTTATTAGAAAGAGAAGCAGCAAGCGTGTCCAAACAAAACACGAAATCACACATTTCTTCAATTTACAAGCAGCACAAGCGAATCAGCCGCTCCACTTACAATAAAAACACCACCCACTACCTCCCACAAGCACTAAAACACCCACAAACCGCCCACCACACAGCTTGTTACGGGAATAAACGTCTGTCAGGGAAACAAATAACTTGTTCAACAGTCCACATTCAATCTACACATTGAAGTATGTATGTATATCAGGCAAACATTGATCCGGAAAACACCCAACTAAGTGACGTACTTAAATCGTATTTTTGTTGCGCCTGCCGCATCCCTCAAAGTGTCCCTGTGTCGAGCCCAACAAGACTTCGCTGAGGAGTTTGCTTGTTGGTTGTTGGAGCTGTGAACTGCGAACGACGGCATGCGGCCATTTGTTCCAAATTGCAAACCACAATTTTTTCAAGAGCGGCAATCTGTTTCAATATCGAGCAACACAAACGGCCCTATCATTCCCTCAGCATCGCAGCCCAATGCATGGCTCGGCTCTGCGCCTTCCAACCCTCTATTAGACATGATTTGTTGTGTCGGAGGTTGTAGTGTTCTACAGAGGGCTGCTTGTTGTTGTTCTGCTTGTTTTCGTGTTGAGTTCGAGCATAGTTTAGATCCCTTGGGTGTCATAATTCCTGACGAGCTCATCTTTTACTTAAGTTTTACATAATTTCATGTAGTCGAGCGATTCCAGTCCATGGAGACAAAATAATCGAAAAAAGCAAACTGCAAATCAGCGTTATACACACGCACGACACAGCACCAACAATAAGCAACAGAAATGTAGAGCGTTAATTTTAGTGTTCAAAGTGTTTTGAGCAAGTTTTTGCCCTTAGTTTGTGATTTTAAAAATGCAAAAATCGCAGAAGCGGATAACAGAACCAAAAAAAAAAAAAATATACTATTCATTAACTTAAATGTTGTGGAAGTGAGTTCGTTGATTTAAATGGGTGGGTTTCTTTGATAATCATCATTTGCTGTGAATTTAATAGAATAAATGGTGGCTTTTCATGGAGTTGTAGAAATATAATAAAGGGAGATGGTTACTTTAGTTGACATCGTTAAAACATGCATCGGTATCGCGAGAATTAAAACTCTTATTATTAAGAGTGTTATAGAGATAATTTATTATATCTTAAAATATTGCTATTGCATTGACACATTCCAGAAAACGTGATACCAAGATGTGTTCAATAAAGTTAAAAATAACGGTACAGTTCTTTTGTTTTTTTGGTAGTCAAATAGTCCTAGATTAATGGTCCATAGCTCATGGTCAAAATTAATTCAAAAATACTTTTTTCAACTCAAAGTCAATGTTATTCAATCGTCTATGTGAACAATATGAGCAAGTACTTAAAAAAAACATTTATATATGATAATCTGATTTTAGTATAAAAACAAAATTATGAGAAAAAAAACTTTGACAGCTGCAAAATTAAATGCAATTATGTAAAGAAAAGTTAATCATCAAAAAAGTGCACTGAAAACAAAAAAAACCTTTCATCGATGAAACGTACGTGACGAGAAAAAAGTAAAAGTAAATTTACTCGAATTCCTGATCTCTGATTAGAATAAAACTTTTTAAAAGTAACACTCAGCATACCTGTTAATGGCCTTACACCCTTTTAAATTTTTGGGCGTCACCAGGGAGGCCCAAAGTTTGAAACGTACGTGACACTTGTTACTTAATTTTAAAGTCAAATATGGGTGGAATATATTTGACTATTATTATTAAGCCGGAAAATAGAATTTGAATTTTTATTCTAAATTATTTTTTGTTAAATCAATTTAATGTTTAATTAAATTAATGGAGTATTCCTGGCTGAAAGGCAGTTTCTGGACCCTTTTTGAAAAACTTCTCAGTTGAAAACGCAAACAGTTATATAAATTCAGTTTTTTTTTATTGCATTAAGAACATATTAAATTAAATAAAAAATTTTTTTCCTTTTTGCGAGGACTGTTCAAAAAGTTGTCGGCCTTCAAAGTTGGGCGTCGAAAAAAAGGAATGCTGCTTGTGGCCCGGATAACTCGACTTCGAATCATCTGAAATGAAAAAAGTAAACGGCGTTAGATTTAGTACAGATTTAATTCTAGTCCCTACCTCAATCATAATTTTGCGATTATTTTTTACAAAATGGCGGTCATTGAAAAATGAAAAAAACTATTTTGGGTTCTTTTTTTGTAGTTTAGTGTAAAAAAAATAGTAAAAAATTGTTTAAAATTGTGATTGCGGTAGGGACCAAAATGGTGACAAATTTTGCGTTGATTGCATTTTGTTTCATTAAAATCGGTTCAGAACTACGGGAACGCGTTTATGTTCGAAGCTATTTTTTTGCATCAAAAAATAAAATTGAAATGAAAAATTTGAGCATGCAGTTTTAGAAATTTGACAATTCTGCGTCGATTGCACTTGATATTGTCAAAAGTTCAAAAACGTGATTTTGAAAAAACTCTAAGAAAATTTTAGGCAATAAAACATTTTTTTTTTTGTGAAATACTTACATACAGGGTTGTCCATATTCGAAGCGCTCATCTGGCAACACTGTAACTTTCCGCAGTGATGCCAAATCGACTAATGACATACCGCGTTTGAAGCGTCATTCCAAGCAAATGTTTACAATAGAACAGTACACGCCACGCAAACGCTCTAAAATTGTTGAAATTTACATTCAACAAAACAAGTCAATAGTGAAAACTCAACGTGCTTTCAAAAAAATAAATAAAGTGAAAAGTGCGCCTTCCAAGAAAACAATTTATCGTTTGTATGAAACTTAAAATCCACAAGAGATTCAAGAGGTACCTCTTCACGATGCAAAAGTCACTGTTTGGGGCAGCGTTTGTGCTAAAATGCTCATTGGGCCGTTCTTTTTCGAAGATGATAATGGCCACAGAGTTACTGTCAATCAGGAGCGTTATCGCGATATGATAAACAATTTTTTCATGCCAATCGTTCGTCGAAAGCGTATCAGGCACTACTGGTTTCAACAAGACGGCGCGCCACCACACACAGCAATTGTTCCCTGGCCGTTTGATGTCAAAAAATGGTTTGATGTCAAAACGCCTCCAGACTTCCTTTTGTGGGGTTATTTGAAATCAAAGGCTTACGTCAACAAGCCAAAGTTCCTAGAAGAGCTGAAAACCAACATCCGTCAAGAAATAACCGCCATTCCCATCGAAATGTTGAAGAAAACCATGGAAAATGCTGCAAAACGGGCACAATATGTCGTAGAGGCCAATGGCGACCATTTACGAGATATCATATTCAAGAAATGATGTAAGCAAATCTACTTGAACCCAATTAAATGATATTCATGACGATCAGACAAAAAATTGTGGTTTCTTTGATTTATTTAAAAATAAAATGGGCGCTTCGAATGTTGACAGCCCTGTATATCAATCTGCAGTGCAAGCCCCATAAAGAACTCCTTCCTCTTCTTCAAAAAATGAGGACTCAGCGACTCTTTGTGCTCTTCGGGGAGTTCTACATTCTTTTGATGCGGCCAGAGATCTGGCTTCGGACCTTTTCAAGCGTTCTTCGTTGCCAATCGGGATGCCCATTAGGTTCGTTACTTGAAGTATTGCTTGACAGTTGCAATATAATTGGCAATCTCAATAGTGCGTGCACTGGTGTGCATATGCTTCGGTGCGAATGACGACAGCACTGCGTTGAAAGATTCGTTGCTGTTTTGAGTTTCGGAGCCAAGGCATCTGTTCAACAAATCATCGGCTGACAGTGCTTCGTAAATAGGTTTGATTGCTTCCTGAACTCTCTAATTTAGTGATGCATACGTATGCTTGAAGCTGTCGATTGTCCCTTCTGTTACTGCTTTTTGCCAGGCGCACCAATTCGACGCACTGGCCGGACAGTTTTGGTGCTGTGGAGCTTTATCAGTCGAGATTTTGTGCAAGAACGTTGCCCAAACAGCCTTCTTCATGTCAGCAACCGACTCTGGATGACGACGAATAGCGAGGCCATAATATGTTGCCGCCAATGCCTCTGTTCTCTTTTTTGGCCTTGCGGAGTCTGGTGCCCTTCCTTTTTTGCACGTGCGATATACATTCTTTTTTTCGACGATTGGGTCGCCATCGTACGGATCGTTGTCTATAATAGCTTTGAATGTTTTTGAGTCGCCATCGCCGATATACTTGCAGTATTTTACGCCATGCTTTTGGACTGATATGGCAAACATTTCCTTTATCGCATCCACCTCAATCTTCCCAGAGCTTCCTTGATGGATGGCACGGCATTCCTCTTCGTGGTCTTCAATCCAAATTCATATGCCAGTGGGTCTTCTTCTTTCTTAGCTTCCCAATACTTGCAACTGTTGCATACGCTGGACTTTACAACAGAGTCGACTTTTTTTTATTGTATTTGCCGATCAACGTTGTAGCGCCGTAAAGTGAAGAGTGTTATCACCTAGTGTTATCACCATGGCATCTCTCTCTTCTTTCGCGGCTTTTGAAAGAGTGTATCCATAGATCGCACTGTATGAAAGTTCTCCAGGGAAGTGTAGTATAACGAGTTACCCACACCTCTGCCGATATCCATGAGGCCACAAAACGTGTTAATGCCTTTAGGCCCAATGCCTAAAAGCATCATGGCAAAAATTAAGCGCCGGTTCATCAAATATGATTTGCCAACCAAAGACGACGATAAAATGTATGTAGTGCTCGGGCAAGCGCAGTGAACACCAATTTTGGAGCCAATTCCATACGGCGACGCTTTTTTAACCTCGATTTTTCCTTCACATTTGGCACATATCACTAGATTAGCAATCGCCGAGAAAACTGTTTAAAATTTCAAAATGCAGCTCTCCGTTTTGTTGTCAATGCTTTTGTCTTCGTTTTCATTATTTTTAAATTTTTTTGCCGATGTACTTGTGAATTCGGTGTCCTCATCTCTTTCGTGTTGGTTACCACGAAAACTGGCGTTTCAAGGGACGAGTTTTTCGATTGCTACCAGTGTGTCTTTTATTTTTATTTCTATTACTTTTTCTATCCATTGTCTTAAGCACAAACAAAAATTTTTATCAAAACTGTACTTTTCCAAACTGTATGCGCGCGCTCATCCGGTTTATAACTCAATTCAACGTGAACTAAACGCTGTCAACATTCGAACACCTAAGCTCTAAAATGTGCGTTAATTTATTTTTAAAATAAGTTTCATTTACAAACAAGTTTCGGTGGTTACTTCAAACCTTTGCATTCAAAAAGTAGCCAAATTAAACAAATCGCGTTTTGGCGAAAACATTGCTGGACAAAAAAGGCCATATCTCCTAAAGTATTTCGAATTTCAAAAAACCCTTTAAGGACTATATTTTCAAGTATCCAAGCTATAAAAATATGCAAAAAAAAAATCCAAACAATTCTTTGCCAACCAGGAATACTCCCTTAATTAATGTGAAGCTACATGAAGTTTTTCTTTTTAATAATAAAATTTAATTTAAAATTAAAAGCTGTTTTCATGCTTCTTGAGGAAGGTGGGGGTAGGTGGTTTTGCTGGTTTTATGGAAAGTTCCTACTTTTTGAAAAAAATTATGAAATTTTCAGGGGACAATTATGTGTGGATGGTGGTCATTTATTTATTTTTTGACGTAGAGTTACGTCATTCCCGGAGGTTGGTAGGATGATTAATTGCGATAAGAAATCGTTTTTTGTCACACTTTGAGGTTTTGGTGTGCTTAATGTACTGATCATACAATGTTGATATAACTTATCAACACTTATTGGTCGGGTTGATCCTCACTGGGAGAAAAATGTATGTTTGATCTCTATAACTTATATAAATTTAACACAATTCCATGAAATATATATACAGATATAAAATATTATTTTATTACTGTTTTTTCAGTCCAACAACAAACCATGAAAAATAAAAGAATTTATTACGGAAGCATTTTATAAGAGAAATACTATCACTGATTTTAGCTGAAATAATAACGGTAAAAAATTGTTTTTTAATATTTTTCACCATTGTCTTCACATTAGGAAAGTTACAAAAAATCTCAGATGGTGATCTCCACAGTTGGCCGATAATTGGTGGAATCGCTCATATATTAGGCATTAAAAATATATTTTGTTTGTTTAAACTTAAATTTTCAATTAAATTTAGAATATGGTATATTTAAGTTATTTACTGCAGTAAAAAAATAGTTTCAAATTATTCCGAAATATTTATTTCCATTTATTGACCATAAGATTGAATTACATATATTTTTATCAAACATAAAAACGAACAAGTACAACAAATCCATCACTAAATATATCAAACAAAAAATTCTACGTCCATACTTACGATACTATCGAAACTGTGTCTTTTTTTTTACGTAGAATTACGTCATTCTTAGTTAGTTGGGTGGTTGATTGCGATCAGAAATCGTTTTTATGTCACACTTTGAGTCTTAAAAGTCACCTTACTTAAAGTACTGACCGTACAATGTTGATGTAAGCACTTGTTGGTCTGGTTGATCCCCACTGGGAGAAAAATTTATGTTTGAACTCTCTAACATAAATTTTACACAATGACATGAAATATAAAGACAACCCCTGAAGGAAATGTCAGTAGCGTATTCTCTATTTAAAATTATATACTCTATCTAAATGTCAATACTCTTTCACTATTGGTCGCGTCGTCAGTACTGCTGACCAGCTGTACCCATTGCAATGATTTGCGCTATAGATTATTAGAATTGGGTTGTCATTGGAAGTCAATAGTAGACCAATAAACTATTGACTAGGTACTAACTTTCGTACCATATGGAGACATTTGTACTACTGAGTCTATAGTACGATCGGGTAGTTCAACGGTAGTTACTATATTATATAGTTTATACGCTTTTTATTTTTAGCTGGTTTATTATTCCCTATAAAGATCCCCACAGAAAAAGACTGCATTTTTTCGCGCTTACAATCTTCAATATAATGAAAATGAAATGAAAGAAAGAATGGAAAAGAAAACTAAATGGTAGACGTTCGGTTGACATGCTATACCCGATGTCAATAGATCTGTTGTCTATAGAGACGACGGTACTGACTTGACCATATAAGATGTCAGGCTTCCGGCAGGGACATTCGATGTTTCTGTAATAGCAAGGACAACACCTAAAGCATAGCACAACACAAGAAAAAGCGCTACATTTACTGCATTTTATTTATTATTTTATTTATTGTGGCTGTGTTCACAGAGAACCCATCTTGAAAATTAACGCAATCCATGTAGAATTTGCTAAGCTTTTCAATAAAAATATTAAATGTTTTAAAATGGGTGCAAGGGCATAAAACTTAGGTTATATTTTTTAACCTTTCTTTAAAGGGCCTTCCTCAAAAATTTTTAAAGAGGTACTTTTTTTTTATTCCAACAACAAACCATGAAAAATAAAAGAATTCATGACTGAAACATTTTATAAGAGACTTACCATAACTGATTGCAAAAAAAAATGTTTTTTTCTAATATTGTTCTAAAACGAATAAAATCGTTTTGTACGCACTTAAGGCGTAATATAAGCATATTCTAGCTTCGAACAAACAATGGACGTGTAAAGTACTTTCAGCGAAAAAAATCTTTAAAATTTGAGCAATTACGCCTGACTAAAGCAAGGAGTGAATAAGATTTTGGAATGATATAAATTAGACGACTAATAAAATTGAACTTGTAGCCAAATATGACCGTCAGGTCTTTAATATCATAAAATCAATTTAAAGGAAACATATCTATAAAGTACTCGTATGTTGTTTTAAGCGGATATGGACATTCCGAAAAAGTGGAAAACATAATTTTTTTTTTGTAATTTAGAAACAGATGATTATAAGTGCTCCGTTCGTTTATAGAATTTAATGTGATTCTAGTAATGAGGCGTCTGAGATAATTTTTTCAGTAATTTGTTCAGTAAAATCTCATATAAACTTTGTCAAAGGCTTTAGAAAAGTCTGTCAGAAATCAGAAATAAACCTGATACCCCTGTTGAAATGCAGAGAGACAATTTTTGGAAAATAGTATTATATTTATTACCGTTGAGTAATTTTCTATAATTTTCAATATTATTTTTATTTCCAGACTTAAATACTGGCGTTATAAATGAAACTTTCCACTCACTAATTAATACTCTAGTTGATAAAGATTTATTGAAAATAAGTTTAATAGGGTTTGCTAGGGTCTTACAAAAATTTTTTTAACAAGATACCCGATAAACTACCATAATCAGATTTTGTTGTAGTTTAAAGACCCAGAATTCTTTCTATTACATTGTCTTCAGAAATATGCAACAGTTCCATGTCAACTAATGTTGTAATATCACTAGTAATATTTCCAGATCGTATAACTGGATGTTCGAAGTTTCACACAAAAAAGCCTGCAAAAATATTTGCAGTTTCAAGAGCATCATTGGAGACTTTCTTTATCTCTTTAAAACATACTAGAAGGAAAATTATAGCACTTTTCTTCGAATTCACATAACTCCAAAAGGCTTTTGGGTTATATTTTATGTTAGTTTGAAAATTCAGAATACACTGATTATAAATACATTTATTCATGAAATTGAATTCTCGCATATGTTTGTATTTATTAAAAAAGTAAGAATTGTTTTTGTTAACCGCAGCCCATTTTTTATAAAATTTTATATGGAAGATTTTTTTAATTTCAATAAGCCAGGAGTATACCAAGGCAGTTTGTACTCTTTAATGTGTGTTTTAGGTATATGCTCACACATGGGCGCAAGCAGAATTTTTTTTTGGGGGAACTTTATAATATGCCGGACTTTAATTAGTAACTATGGCGGCTATTGTGTATGGCTCAATAATAGTGTGTTTAGACATTACTCAATGGAATGTCGTGAAGTTCTTTCCATTAAAGTTTCCCATAAGCAAATGCAAAAAACAACAACAATACAAATTCGTTGAGAGTGCGTAACGGTAAAATATTTTAGATTGTTTAAAAGAGTTGCAAAATTATGGATCAACTCCCAAAATGATAAGAAAAGAACACAGGATTAAGATCGTTAGTAGTTTATTTGAATTCCATTAGACTTAATGACTTCGAACATTCTTTTTCTCATACTTAAAACTAGTGATGTTAATAAATTTTCGTGTAAGATATTCCACTTCCTGGTAATGCTCTGCTTCAGCTCTTCAACTGTATGGAATTGCCGATTATCTGCATAAATTCTTTTAACTAAAATTCCCCAAATGTGCTCCATATGACGGATATCTGGTAAACATGCAGGCCATTTCAAAACCTCGATAGAATTTCCTTGTCAACCCGTCATCGACTTCCTACAGGTATGGATAGCAGCGTTATCCTGTTGGAAAATGTAACGTTTGTCACAATTTGCACTTAAAAAATTTAAAAGACTGCTGCGGAGTACTGCTATGTAGTCTTTGCTACTCATCCGAGTTGATGTAAACTGAATTTCTAGCGTTTTTCTCGAAGTAAACGCTCCCCAAATCGTCAAACTGCCACCAAAGAAATTACGACGCGAGAAATACCGTGAATCTTTTCTAAGATCGTGCCATTACCCATTGAAACCGTCCGGACCGTCAATATTGATTTTTTTGTTTTCATCTGAAAATATAACCTTTACACAAAATTTTGTAAGAAAATATGATTGGAGGAAGCGCTCTCATGATAACATACAGAAGTCCAATCAGTGACCATATGTTCTTCGGCAAATTCCATTCTGGTTGTCTTGTGGCGCTGCAAGAGGCGCGTAATCAATTTCATTTTAGAGCGTTTGATGTCTGGATTACGTTTAAGTGCTCTCCATACAGTTTGTCGAGAAATTTCTACTGAACATAGAGCGGCAAGTTGTTAACAGCTCTTGGTTGAGTTGCTTGCGGCTCTTAAAATTCCTCGTTTATCTCGATCACTTAACTTTTTTTCTTCTACGCCCTTGTGTACATCCATATTTTGCTGGGTTACGTAAATACGATAAAACAACCTCATGGCTTCGACCACTTTTCCACCACATTGCTCTTGCACTCAGTCCTTCGCTTTTCAATCAAATTTTTTCAACGTGAACTCATTACTATTAATAACTGTTTATTCGTTTCATTAACCCATTTTAGTCCGCTACCAGAAAGCGTTGAAATTTCGTAATGAAATTTGCAGACTTTGTGTTTAGTGATCAAATTAAGAAAATTCCAAATATTAAGATTTTTTCGATTTATGTACCATTTTTCGGTTACGAGGTGGTCGAAAAATCGATGAATGGCCCAATGTATGCACAAATTGAAAAATTTTAAATAAAATATTATTATAACAAAAGTATGCATATAGGGCCATTGGCCGAAAAATCGACCACCTGTGTTTTATCACACTGGTAACAATAGTTTCATTTACCTGTGTTGTCCAAAATAGACTAATTCTCATATTTTAGTCTTTTGGCTGCCTGCCCACGTTTTTAGTTTTATTATACTTTGCATTTCAATATTTTTTCGATATCTTAAAAAATTGTCCAAACAAAAATAACAAAGGTATTTTTTAGAGTTTACCTGACTAGGTTAAAAGAGGAAATTTTAAACATGTTTTTGTTTCTGAATTTCCATTTGACCAAACCGTGTATATGCGAAAAGAGTTTGAAAAATCTTTGATGTTTTTTCCAGAAATTCATTTAGTAAGTGTCGAAGTTAGTGTCGAAAAATCGAGCAGCAGGCTAAAATTGGTTAATTTTTCTTAAACTTTTAATTAAATTTTCGGGTCTTGGAATTACGAGAAAACAAATGTTCCATGAAAAAAGTTCAAAAATTAGTTTTAGCTCTAAGTAAATTATTCCAGAAATTTTAATAAATGTTTAAGAATGTTAAAACCGTCCTAGTGAAATCGCTAATTAATTCAATCGCTACTAATTTCACCGATATTCCTGGGACGTCTGCTTAGATGATTGTCTGTTATTGTATTCCTCGCAGTAGATTTACGGAAAATTGCATGTGATATACTTATAAAAAAATTATGTTATCATGTTAAGTGATAGTATATTCAAGTTGTGTTTGGCAACGCTATTATCAACTTCCCCCATACTTTTTCAAAAATTTTAACAAAACAAAATATTTTGTAATTGGAGAAAATTTGGAAATAGTCTATTAGATAAAAACGCGTTTAAAGTTTTACTTGATATTATTGAGCACTTGAACGCTCCGCCAGAAAATTTTAAAAACTATATCCTAAAATGTTTTTTCGAAAAACAGCTCTCACCATTTAAAAAATAAAGTTGAAACTATCGAAATATGCAATAAATAATGATTATTAAAAAATGATAAATTGAAAATCATCTCAAAAATTAAAAAGAATTTTATGATAATATTTCATGTCAAGATATTTATATATCTATTTTAAATATTTACACAACGAACATTTTATTTTGTGTTTTTCTGGGGGCTTGATATGAATTGGTTATTAAATTATATATAAATAAAACCAACAGAAAAAATATGTACATGAAATTTTGTTTTGAAATTTTTATTGCACTGGACATTTCGAATGACACAGAACCCAAAAATGGTATTTTTTTAATTTTTGTCTGTTTGTCTATCTTCTATGTATCTATCTGTTTGTCGGTATATCTGTCTGTCTTATGTGTGTTAAAGCATTACGCGAAAAACATTGGATGCATTTAAATGTAGGATACTTTTTATAATCAGTAAAAAAGGGCTAACAAAACAAGATCTTCTTCGCAAAAAATATACCTTTGAAAGAATTGTGTATTGAATTAGAAAAGATTTTTCTTTAAAGCATATATAGAACTTATAACGTTTATTAAAAAATCAAAAAATTTTTCCTTCGGTAAAGGTTTATAAAAATGCTCAAAAAATAGCTCAATTTAGGCTATGGGAAACCTAAAAAAATTTAACTAAAACTTTGAATAATATTTTATATTTATGATAAATCTAGCGCAACTTAAAGGATTTGATTTTCTCGGATTACAAATAATTTCTTGAAGTGGTTTTATCACACTCGTTACTACGGAGTTATGAATTTATTGTTATTAATTCCACAAGGGCAATAATGGTATTGAATACCACTATTCAGTAGCCGCTTGATTATCCTGGCCATATTTTAGATAAGATTAAAGTCTAGAAATGGTATCAAGCAATCATGAACTGTTACTTGTAGCAGTGTTAATCTCCTTTTTTAACTTTGATCTTACTATGGGTCTATATTGTAGTGAAATTTCCACTAATATAAATCGTGCCTCCTCAGTATAAAGAACCATCGCAATTACTAAAATGTTCTTAAATACCGCACTCAATACAGCATCCCATACATTTTCCATAGACTCTTTAAAATTTAGATCAATTATTCTACTGCTATATGCAACACATATTTTATTTTCATGCAAAAAAAAAAAATATTCGAAACTTAATTCAAATGGTTAGTATAATTTGCTTTGGTTTTGAAAAATACCTGGACCGATTTTTAAGAAATATATTGTGTGTGGTTGAGTGGGTCTCTGAATGGTTAAAATTCACAATAGGACCCGGTAGGTGGCATTACCAGCTTGTCTCCAAAACCTCTCATCCGACTTGCATGAAAATTTGTATATAGAGGTTTTCGGATACGACGAGTATTTTGGACTTATCTTATCTGCTCTTCTCGAAAACTTGAGGGCGCTGTAGTACAAATTTCTTAAAAAACGTGAAAAATTATAAAATGCTTACATTTGTGAAATAGAAATATACTACCTATATTTCAATATATTTTCCGAAAACATTTTATAATAAAAATAATTCAAATATATATAATGGCTAATTTAATTATTATTAATATCAGTACTGTAGTCAACCCTGCTGTCTTGTACCAGTCTTGTCGTTGCTTTTCTGACATGCAGAGTGCGTTAAAATTCGCCGTAAAGTTTAAGTGGCAACACTCCTGAGAAGTGAGACAACTCCAGTAACATTTAACTGACAGTTGTGTTTTTGACTATCGTTCTCTGTTTTTCTTGTATTGTCGGAAAGTGCGGGATCACTGCTATTTTGGCGCGTAAAATAAAATGATATCTAAAAAAAAACTGTAAAATAGATAATCAGCAACACGAATGTTAAAATTGTGCTTAAATAAATATAAGCAATAAATAAAGAAAGAAAGTATTAAAATTCAGAAGTGGGATAACCAGCAAATAAAAACGACATTATTCGTTGTGAATTCATTATGAACCGCATTGGAAGAGAAGAGATGTTGGCTGCTCTTCAAGCAGGTGAAATTGATGTCCCACCTACTACAAGCTTAAGCCGGATTCGATCACTTTATGAAGAAGTTTATCCAAGTCAGGAAGCCGAGCGCCCTGATGTCTCTGATGCAATTTCGAACGTGAGCCAAAACTCTGATGCATCTGCTGCTGAAGTTGTGGACACAATTGCTGCTGACGCCTGTGGAAATCCTGATGCTACTGCTGCTAACGTTAATGTAAAAAAAACTGCTGTAAATGCTTTCCGGAACCCTGATGCAACTGATGCTACTGGTGGTGCACATAATTTCAACATTGATGAGCAACTGATGCAAATGCAAAAAGAACGTGAATTACTGTTGCTGCAACAAGAAGTGTCCGCTCTTCGTCGAGCTCAATCTGCTACACTGCTGATTGCCGCTCCAATTCATATGAATATTAATGTCATTGAATCGATGGTAATGCAGTTCACTGCTGATGATACTTATGACATCCGTAAATGGGTGGATGATGTTGAGGATGCATTCGATAGTCTTCAACTCGACAATTGTGCACGACTCATTGGGATGCGTAGACTGCTTGGTGGCACTGCAAAGATATTTGCTCGCACCATATCTGTCCACACTTATGAAGCTTTACGAGATGCATTGGTGAAGGAATTTGGTCGAAGATACTCGCTACATGAGGTGCACCAACAACTACGTGCCCGCACTCTGAAGCCCAACGAGAGCTTGCACCGCTACGTTATAGAGATGCAAGAAATTGCTTCGCGAGCCAATATAGCAGAGAATGAGTTGGTCGACATTATAATAGATGGCATTGGTGATACTTCGGGTGATGCAATGATTCTGTACAATGCAACTAGTATGGAATCGTTAAAAGATGCTATAAAACGCTACGAACGCAAACGAGCTCGTGTTCCGTCTGCCCCATCTCGACGTCCTGCGGTTGATGTGAGTGCACTTTTAGCTCAGATGACTACTCGAATGAAACCGAGTGCCTCAAACAATAATAAAACAACTGCCGCTTCTACTACACCTGCTTCCCAGGGCACCATAGCTAAGTCGGAAACCCGTTGTTTTAATTGTCAACGGTTTGGGCACTTTCAAAGTGATTGCCCGATGCCTAAGCGCCTGCCTGGTTCGTGTTTTAAATGCGGTCAGCTGAATCATCTGTATAGGGACTGCCCTAATCGTGCTACAAAATTGGCTGCAGCTGTTAGTGGTCGCACTGAGGAAACTGATGACACCGATGACGCTCCTGAATCATATATTATAGCTGAAAGGCTTAGATCTCTGCAGCAGGTGAGTGTTGCCTTTGAATCGAGTGGTATTATAGGTGCGCAGTATTCACGTGTGCTTTCTCTTTTTGATTCTGGTAGCCCTAAAAGCTTCATAGACGAACGCCAAGTGCCGAAGCTAGGCAAAAAGCCCGCCTGCCCTTCTGGATACCACGGCCTTGGAAACAACCCAATTATGTCCTTGGGACGTATCCGATGTTTCATTATATTCAAAAACATTAAAGTTGAACATGAATTCATTATTTTACCGAAAGGTATTTTATTTTTTCCCTTAATAATTGGTAGAGATCTATTACCAAAGTTGAAAACACATTTATGTTTTGTTTTATATAAATACTCAAAAGAAAAGTTACTTGAACTTAATAAAATACAGCAATCTAAGATATTGAAACCACACGTGTATTCTGTTTTAAGCTCTTTGGATCTTTTGAAAACTAATGTTGGCCATACTACAGCCCAGAATGTGCATTGTGTTCCATTGACGCCGTTAGATAATATTAAAAATAAACTCCGTGTTACGGAGGCTCCTTACGATAACTCATTTGATGACGTGTGTGGCCAAATGTGCGCAATTGATGTTAGTCTATCTGAACCTGCTGTCGATATCAATCCTCAATTATCTGTTAGGCAAAAAGAAAATTTAACTGAGGTCATTGTTAATAGTTACCAAAAACTCCCTGTTAGTCAAGTTGAAGAAACAAATTTTTCCATGAAAATTAATCTGATACACGATACACCCATTTTTTGTAGACCACGACAACTGTCTTATTTTGATCGATTGGAAGTTAGGAAAATTGTAAGTGATTTAATGCAGAAAGGGACCATTCGACCAAGTAATTCCCCGTACGCCTCTGCACTTGTTTTGGTTCGTAAGAAAAATGGGGAAATTCGCAAATGTGTCGATTACCGCCCTCTTAACAAAATCACGATTCGGGATAACTATCCTTTGCCCCTGATTGAGGACTGCCTTGAGCACTTAGGAGGGAAAAAGTTTTTCACTCTGATGGATCTTAGGAGTGGATTTCATCATGTTAAAATGCACGAAGACTCTGTTAAGTTCACTTTTTTCGTCACTCCTGATGGTCAATATGAATACGTTAGAATGCCTTTTGGCCTTAACCCTTAATAGCCTGATTTTTTTTTTTTTCAATGAAAAAATTTTATATGTTGTATTTTAGGACCCTTAACAACGTTTGTTCTACGACTTTTCACAATTTTGAGTTTTGGACATTTTAGGGGAGGTTTTGTGTGTTGGTTCTTTGAAGAACCACCAGGCACTCCTTTGACAAATAAAATGCATATGGTTTATATATGAAATTTTTTTATTTTCATTTAAATTATATATATTTCAGTTCATTTATTCAATGTTTTGTATGATATTCTAGAAAGCAGTTTTTTGTGGATTGGAAACATAATTCTACCTCACATTTAATGCAATACACTGTTGTTCTAGATGTGCAATTGGGCATTTTACAACGAGGTTTGCCTGTTGTTAGGTATTTCGGGAAGTGCCCAACATTATCAAACCGCACGTCACTAGGCGGCATTACTACCCGAACTCGTTTTGGCACATTTTCAGGGGTCTCACATCCTCCAGTGCTTCTTGGACGTCCTTTCCTTATGGATTGTGTGCCAGATTTTACTAAAACTTTGCTGACGTCTACAATAAATTCGTGCAAAGTCAGCATTTTATCTGTACGAGGAGATGAAGAGAATTGGCGTTTATATAAAATCCATGCATTTATCATGGCCATGTCCATCATATGGTATATAAGACGATTTGTCCATTTGCGTGACTTTATTCTTATGCGGCTTCTACCAAAGCACGAATCCATAAGATCAACACCTCCCATGTACTTGTTGTACTCGTGGATTATCGCAGGGCACTGAATATTTACGGTACACTTATTTTTTTTTGTCAAATCTAAAGAAAATAAAAAAAATTATATTCAGTAAGTATTTGTTGAAAGTATAAAATACCTGGCAATCGTAGGCGAGTCATCAGTTTCGTTTGCATTTGTCGATTTCAATTGCTTGATGCCAAGCAAAGTCGATGCCATATTTACAACTTTGTTGTCCCTCCATGCTATAGTAGTTATATCTATACCATGAATACTGGTCATATATTCTTCGCAGTCTCCTCGATTGGGTAATTTTTCTGGCAATTTGCAGCCAGGAATTCGGTTACGTCGAACTGTTCCAAGCCCATAGATTCCCTGGGTGCGTAAATAAGCCAATAAAGGAATAGTTGTGTAATAGTTATCGAAGAAAATTCTGTAGTTCTTGAAACGCGGAACTTTACGAGCAAGCCGCACCACAACATTTGCTGCGGCTCCCAAGTCTGGTTCATTGTCCAAAACATGGTCTTCATTGCCAGTATAAATTTCAAAATTATAGCAGAATTCCATATCGTCACACATCAAAAATAACTTATTGCCCCACGGGTGAGGCTTGTCTGGCAAGTATTGTTTCAAATAGTGCTTACTTTTTGTCGCACAAATTTGTTCATCCACACACAAACGACTGCTTTTTGGAACAGAGTCAAAGTTTCGATTTAGGGCATCAATAAGCGGACGAATTTTATATAAACGATCAATGTTTGATGAATCAGTGTTTTGTGGACGCAATCCTCGTCGACCTGAAGGAGCTGGTTCTTGAGCTGACGGACGTGGCATCTTACTGTTGTCATTTAGATGCAAAAACTGGCGTACCTTGTCATATCGATTTCTCGTCATGGTATTCATAATAGCCGGTATGCCAAATTCACCCCAATACGTCCTGATACTTGGGTACTTGAAGACGGACATAAAATATGTAATGCCAAAAAAGCGTTTTATTTCGTCTGGCGTTGTATTTAGAGGTTTCGATGAATCCTTTTGAATTGCGTACAAATTGCTTTGGTGTACAATATTAGAAATTATATCGTCATTTACAAAGTAAGAAAAAAATTTGAAAGGTGTATCTAGTGCCATTATTTCTGTTGTCAATTCAGAATCGCTGCCAAACTGAACCCAACTTGCATAATTCTGCATATGGTTTTTCTTCCAGATACATTTTTTAAACTCGGAAGAGTCCTTGTCAATTGTGATATCTTTGTAAAATGTTGCATTTTGATGCCAGCGTGTGCTATCTCCAGTAACAACAATATCTTCATTTTGAACACTCTCATCAGCAGTTGGTTCCACACTCACAACTTGTTCAGCATCTAATTCGTTCACATTTTCGAACACATCATCCTCCAACTGATCAGTGATATTCGCATCATCATTTGTCACTATATTGAAATCGGGATCGTCTAGACTGTCGTCGTCAAAATCTGATATATCGCCAATTTCACTTGCTGACCATTCAAAATCATTGACGAATGCTTCAAACTCTTCAGCCGTGGCAAAATCTTTGTATTTACGTGGCATTTTTCTATGAAAAATTAAAAATTTACACTAAAATTAGAAAAAGACGCTAAAGCACTAACGAATTTCACTTCTCTAATGAGTGCCTACTGGTTCTTTGAAGGACCGAAGGACTTTTACACGAAAAACACAAACAAAAAAAATTTATATTGCTAAAAAGATACTTACATGGTTTGAATATAGTGCACAAATAATAAAAATGAATTTTATTTGGTTCTTTTGGAGCAAAAGTTTTGATTTCAATCAATTTGAAAAAGCACGATTTGTTCACTTTGAAGCTTTTGTGTGTTTTTCTGATAAACGTCAAAAATCAGGTGTTCAGCACCAAAAAGCATATGATTTTCTTTTCCGCTAGATGGCATACATTATAAAGAGAATATTTGCTGAATAAACATTGCGCAAAAAATGTAACAGTTTTGAAAAACAAGTCTCTAAAGTTGAGGTTCCTGAAGGGACCACCAGGCTTTTAAGGGTTAAAAATGCACCTGCGGAATTTCAACGCTTCATTAATGGAATTTTGCGTGACCTTATTATTGCTGGTAAAGTTGTTGTTTATTTGGATGATATTCTTATCGCGTCCGAGGATTTTGAGTCACACTTAGATGTCATCACTGAGGTTTTACGCTTACTGAAGATGCATGGGCTCGAACTTCGGCTAGATAAGTGTAAATTTGCTTATTCGGAACTAGATTATTTGGGCTATCGTGTAAACGCTTTAGGAATCAGACCTAGTGATATGCATATAAAAGCGATAAAAAATTATCCGATGCCATCAAATAGGCATCATTTAGAAAAATGCATTGGATTATTTTCTTATTTTCGTCGTTTTGTTGAAGGCTTCTCAACAATAGCCAGACCTATGACCTTGTTGTTGCGTAAAGATGCCCACTTTGTTTTTGACGATGCCTGCATGCGATCTTTTAATTTATTGAAACAAAAACTACTTGAATCCCCCATACTGGCCATTTATGATCCTAAACGAGAGACCGAACTGCATTGCGATGCGAGTTCGCATGGTTTTGGCGCGGTGCTCCTTCAAAAGCAAGACGATGCAAAATTTCATCCTGTTGCGTATTTTTCTAAAACTTCTTCTTCTGATGAGTCCAAACTACATAGTTATGAATTGGAAACATTAGCCATTATTTACGCTCTTAAACGATTCACACTTATGTTGATGGCATTCCTTTTAAAGTTGTTACTGATTGTGATTCATTGGCGCAAACTTTAAAAAATCAATCGCATTCCGCTAAAATTGCTCGTTGGTCTCTTTTCTTGGAAAATTACAATTATACAGTTCAGCATCGTGCTGGTACTGCAATGAAGCACGTTGATGCATTAAGCCGAGCAAATATATATGTAGTTTTCGATGAGTCAGACCTTGATTTTCAATTACAATTGACCCAGTGTCGTGATTCGGAAATTGAAACAATTAAATCAATCCTAGAAACTGGTCCTGTCAACGGCTATGAACTAAAAGATGGCTTGGTTTTTCGTAAGTCGCCTTCTGGAAAACTCCAATTGTACGTCCCTAAAGAAATGGTTAATAATGTGATTAGAAGCATTCATGAGAAAATAGGTCATTTGGGAGTTGATAAATGCTGTAACCAAATCAAAAAGAATTATTGGTTCCCTTTAATGAAAACACGTGTCGAAAATTTTATACGAAATTGCTTAAAATGTATCATTTATTCTGCTCCCGCTCGTAACAAACAAAATATGTTTAGTATCCCAAAGGTACCTATACCGTTTGATACTATTCATATTGACCATTTAGGCCCGCTTCCGTCCCTTCAGTCCAAAAGAAAGTATGTCCTAGTTGTTGTTGACGCCTTTACTAAATTTACGAAATTGTATCCAGCTGCCTCCACAAGTACTAGAGAGGTTTGTTATGCCTTAAGCCAATATTTTTCTTATTACAGTCGCCCTAAAAGAATTATAAGTGATCGTGGCACTTGTTTTACCTCCATGGAATTTAAACAATTTCTTCTTGAAAGAAATATTGAACACGTCCTTAACGCCACTGCTTCTCCTCAAGCAAATGGGCAAGTGGAAAGAGTCAACCGGGTTCTTCGGCCAATATTAAGTAAACTCTCTAACCCCCTAAACCACTCTGATTGGAGTTCTCAATTAACTTTAGCAGAATACGCTCTCAATAACACGGTCCATACCTCCACTCGATGCACCCCTTCTGTCCTCCTTTTTGGAGTCGAACAACGCGGAAAAGTCATCGATGAATTGACAGAATATTTAGCAGCTAAAATCGAAAGTGCGGACCTAAATTTAGGAGAAATTAGGTGTAAAGCTGAGGAAAACATCAGTAAGTCACAAGAGAGTAATTTAAAAAATTTTATGAAGTCACACACTACAGCACCTGAGTTTGAAGAGGGAGAGTACGTAGTTATACGAAATATCGATAACACAGTAGGAAGTAATAAAAAACTGATTTCTCGATATAGAGTCCCTTATGTTGTGGGTAAAAAATTACCGAATGATCGATATGTCATTCGGGATATTGACGGTTGTCAAATGGCTCAAATACCTTATAATGGCATCTTAGAAGCGAATAAACTACGTAAATGGCTTGCACCTTCGGCTGATCTGGTCGCTACCATTCCTGAGGCAACACTTACCACCACTGCTCGTTAGTGTATTTTATAAATTTATATTTTTCTATTTATTTCAGTCAAATAATAATTAATTCCATATTGATAATCGATATATAACTTAAACTGACATATATAAACCTAGTGTTCCGCGGAATTGAGGACAATTCGGTCGTCAGGACGGCCGAACTGTAGTCAACCCTGCTGTCTTGTACCAGTCTTGTCGTTGCTTTTCTGACATGCAGAGTGCGTTAAAATTCGCCGTAAAGTTTAAGTGGCAACACTCCTGAGAAGTGAGACAACTGCAGTAACATTTAACTGACAGTTGTGTTTTTGACTATCGTTCTCTGTTTTTCTTGTATTGTCGGAAAGTGCGGGATCACTGCTATTTTGGCGCGTAAAATAAAATGATATCTAAAAAAAAACTGTAAAATAGATAATCAGCAACACGAATGTTAAAATTGTGCTTAAATAAATATAAGCAATAAATAAAGAAAGAAAGTATTAAAGTACTGTCATTTCCGACGAAGAGCAAGAAAGCACAAGTTCTGAAGATGAAGCTGACAACCCTAAAAAAAATATCAGTAAAAGCACCTTTCAACAATAATGGAAAGACAAATATCCGGGGCTTATTGAAACCAAAGGCCTTCGTCAAGGAAAAAAATGCAATGTTTGCCATATTCCAATTAATGGAAATGTATACCATATTGCACGACACGCTTCAACAGTGCACAATAAAAAGGCAATTGAAAGGGCAAGGAGGGCAATTGAAATCAGCCAATACACGCGATCCAGATTTGAAGAATTTATTCTTATGAAAGCTTTAAGGATGATAGAAGTGCGTTTGGCCCTTTTTATTGCTGAACATAACTTGCCATTTACAGCATTGGACCATCTAGGCCAATGCATTAAATCTATTAAAGACCCGAGAATTATACAACGCTTTACAATAAATCGTATAACGGGGCAACAAATAATAAAATCTATAACTGGTCCCAGAAACTCAAAGCACATATCAAACTTTACAAAAAGTCATTATTACTCGGTGATAATATATGAAAGCACCGATTCCGCCATGAATTAAAATTTGGCTATAATTATAAGAGTCTTCGATAAGGTCAGTCGCGACCACTTCTTAGGACTTGCAGCTGTTTCTGATTGTACAGCAAATTGCATATTTAATAGATTAATGAATGCATTGCAAGAACATGATATTCCTCTAAAAAATTTATTGGGACTTGCAGCTGATAACTGCTCGGTAATGATGGGGGAAAAAAATGGAGTGCAGCCAAAATTGCGAGCAGTTGTACCAAAAATCTTTATCGTTGGTGACGTGTGCCATAACCTTAACTTATCATCAGAAGCAGCAGCTGCGAAGGTTCGAAAAGCAATAGAGAAACTGATGAGGGACATAAACCACCACTTTTGTCACAGTTCAAGTAGAAAGCATGAATACCGGACTTTTCAACAATAATTTGTAAGTGATCTGCATGTAATTTTAACTTTTTCTTCTACGAGATGGCTTTCTCGCGAGGTAATTTCTTCTTTTTTTAAAGTGTAGTTTTTTTTTATATAATTATTTTTGTCTATTTAGGCCGTAATCAACAGCATTCTAGAACAATGGATGGTACTAACATATTATTTTGGGCTTTCCGACTTCGATGCTGCATATGGTAACGCAAATGTTGGAATAATATCCTGCTGTCTTCGCGACTCACTTATAAAAGCTTATTTCCTTTTCTTATCATACGTACTTTAATTAATTAATGATGTTAATTTAGAAATGCAATCTGGAGATATAAGAATCTTGTGTCTAAAATTTCTTTTGAAAAACATTTGTAGAAACTTTATATCCTTTGAAAAAATAGAATCTAATTCTATTAACTTCCTAAATCTTCATGACCACATTCCAGTTAAAGATATTTATTGCGGAACTGCATCAGAAATGTTTTTAACTTCTGAAAATTTACCTGAATGCGATGATTTAAAATTTAAAAAAAAGTGCTCTGTTTTTATATAACATTTTGTGAAGATTTCAGGAAAAGAATTTATTTTGATATTGTTGTCACTAACACCTTCCCTGTATTGAGCCCAAATCACGTCATTTCTGGTGAAACTAATAGCATATTACCTTTACTTGTGCAATTATTTTCGGATAAAGAATTAAAAAGCGCTGAAAAAATTAATTCTGAATATCGGGCATAAGCTACCTACCCAGAAATTAAAAAACCGTCCAACTTATCAATAGCTGCTTTTTGTCACGAAATAAGTTTAATTAAAAATGAACTGAATGAAATTATATTTGCCAACATATTCAGAATAGTGCAAGGGCTGCTGGCTTTGCCACATACCTCTGCATGTATTGAGCGCACTTTTTCCATTCAAAACTTGATAAAAACGAAGTGCAGGAACAAACTCGCATTAGAAACGTGTTCTGCTCTAATTCAGATCAAAAATTTGATGCGAACACACTCTAGCAATTGCTTCAATTTTAATATTATGAGTCACAAGTTTGCCCTCTAATTATCCTGAAGAAGTTGAACTAATAGAGTAAAATAAAAATTATTTACTTTTAAGGTCCACTGAAGTTTTTTAGGCAGAAAACACACTTGTTTATTTTTTTCTTAAGTGACTTGTTTACTTTAGGCAAATTAATTTGTACATTATAATTAGACAAAGGCCTTAAAATAACCCTTAAAGTAAATTCTGTGGTCACAAGCAATAACGGTATAACTCAAAATATCGTAAAAAAGCGATATGGCATTTTCTTTATTGCCCATCTTTGGAAGAATGGAGAAATCCGTTTCTTGCACAGAATAGATTACCAGTTATGTGTGAAAATATTTCTTTTGTAACTGTCCATATTTCAGATTAAAGGATCGTAGTTAGTGCAATTAAAATATCTTTATACCCCAACGCGTACTGCGTAAGGGATATATTAACTTTGTTATTCCGTTTGTAACGCCAGGAAGGAGGCGTGATAGGTATAGAAAAATATATATATTTTTGATCAGCATCATCTCCTGAGTCGATTTCCGTGTGTCCGTCTGTCTGTCCATCTGTCCGTCTGTCGACACGATTACAGTCGCAATTTTAAAGGTATCGCGATGTAATTCAAGATATAAGTTTATTTTTAAAAAAGGAAGATCAAGTTCGAAAATGGGCTAAGTCGGATGAAGACCACGCCTACCTCTCATACAAAGTGACTTTATATTAACCGTAAAATATCTTTAAAATCCACAAAATTTAAAGAAATGTCTTGAAATTTGGCAGGTGACTTTGCTCTTCAGTCTTAATGCTGGCTATGAAATTTGCAAAAATCGGATGAAAACCACGCCTACCTCCCATACAAAGTGCCTTCGTTTTAAAAGTAAAATCTCTTGAAAATCTGATTAAATTAAAGAAATGTCTTGAAATTTTGCATATAGGCTTTGATATATAACATAGACCACCAGTATGATATTTGGCAAAATCGAATGAAAACTACGCTTACCTCCCATACACATTGGCTTTATTTTAAACGTTAAATGAGTAGATACGATATAGCGATTCTGGGTCAGGAGGCTCGGAGGCTCAAGCCGATGACGTCACTCTGGCCCAGCGCCATCTTGTGGGGGCTTTTTGCTAAAATGTGCAAAGGTGTATGTATTTGCTACAAGCTATTATGGTGTATGTCTTTGCTAAAAGATATTATGGTGTATGTCTTTGCTAAAAGCTATTATGGTGTATGTCTTTGCTGTAAGCTTTTAAAAATTGGCAAGTTTGGTGTATGCCTTTGCTAAAATGTATTAAAAATCGGCAAGTTTGGTGTATGTCTTTGCTTTAAACTTTTTAAAATTGGCAAGTTTGGGGCTATGTCTTTGCTTTAAGCGTTGGTCATAATTTTATACACTACATTATCGGTAGTGGTAGTCAAGTGAGTTCTTATCAGTGTTTGCATGTTTTTTTTTTTCTTAACCCTCGAATTCGTTATAGCAATGACTCAAATTCTGCTGGCTGACTTTAGCTGAAATGATATGACTTGCTATATGAAAATATATGTATTAATATGGGTTGAAGCAATTTAGGTACGGCGAAGGTTGAAGGGTTAAAGAATTGTTTATAAATTTATCATAATGGTGCTAAGTATTAGGTGCGATTATTAGATTTGCATTAGTAGTTTAAGGATTGGATGACAACCATTTGAAACATAGGCGTATATATAAATATCTATTCATCAGCTGGGGGCCATCGAGTTAACAAGCCCCCGCTTAATAACCACCGGCCAAGTCACTTACACCCATCAACTTCTCCGCCGCTGTATTTTATTTTAAGTAAACGAAATACACCGCAACCAAGAAGAGTCAGGAAGTTTCTAGAAGCTTTGAGATACAGAAACTTCGAGAACATTTTAGAAGCTGACTTATGTCATTGTATGCCGAAGCGAATAGCGTGAGAGAGAAAGGGAGAGAGAGAATTTGATAGTAAGAGAGAGAGAAAGGGAGATAGCAAATAGCGCGATCCTATACAAATAATACTTCAGAATCAACCTAACCTAAGCCAATGCCATAGGTATAGGGGGGGCACCCTTTTTATATATAGGTATATAGGCTACTCTATAGGTATAGACTTAAAAATTTATTTAAATTTTTCTTTACTACTATTATTATTATTATTTATATATGTATACAAACAAATTGTATAATTTTTATTAATGGAAAAAAGTGATCTTATATTTAATTAATTTTTTCTGATTTCGCTGGTTAGAGGTGAATATTCAATTACTCGATCATGAATTACTAAACAGTGGGCTGAGGTTCTATCTGGAATCGGTTTGCTTGCTTCGGTTTCAAATTCAATTCGTACATCAATAGGTCCAACTTTAACTGCTTCATTTTGGTGTGTTACATCAACAACAATAAGTGGTGCAATAGCCTTAAATCCAACGACGTCTAGCAATGGTTTAGGTTCCCGCATATAATAACTTTGTTGAAATTTTGCATACATATCATATAGTACAGCATACTGTCCCATTTCAAAGCGACTATTTAAATCATCATAGGGATATGATTCAGAGTTTATATATACTTTTAAATTAGATATATTACACTGATCAAATATATTTCCTTCCTGTTTACTTTTTTCTCTTTGTAAACCGATTATAAGAAATCGTGGTCTTTCATTTTGCGGTGAAAGCTTAACATTCCATAAAACTTTTGTTTCCTTTGGTAGTATAGGATTTATATGATAGTCCCAACTTCTAAACGCCATTGGTATTAGCAAATTTTCGTTTTTAATTATCTTGTATATTTCCAATTTTGCAAAGTCTGATAATTGTATATGAGGCATTTTCCAAACTATGTCCAGTATTGTTAGCTTTAACTGATCAGTTCCATTTGTAGACTGATATGATCTATCATTATATGAAAAAAGTTGAAGGATAAGTTCATGCTTCGAATTTAATATTATTTTATTATAATCTTCAGCAAAACCCAGGAACATTTTCAACGGCACACAACAACTAAAATGAGATTTTTCCAATGTGAAATTTTCATCAGGAACCCAACCTGCGTTTCTTAATGCGCCACTTTCAGCTTTATTCAATGAAACTAAATTTTTCATGGTTGATGAAATTCCAAGATTACGTGTACGATCAACTTCAAAACCATTAATTTCATAACGAATTTCATCAAACAGATATGAAACAAAGTTGTGTTTAAATTTCACACCTGTTGTTACTACATCATTTCCTCCTTCCTGTTTTACTATAAAACCATGAATGTAAATCATACTCTCACTTGGTAAGACAAAGAGATCTTGATTTTGAATTTTTATACGAATTTCATCGTTATTGTTAAACGATTTTTGGTATGGATAGTAACTATGATAGTCTCTTTTTATAATACTCTCATCGTACATAGGTTGTTGAAGTACATTGAGTATTTCATTCATATTGAATTATTGGTTGATTGACTATCGATATTGTGATTGATTGACTAATTATCGATCAGTTTTAGCCGGTAGCTGTAGAACAGTACAGATCAGTTTTAGTAGTTAGCTGTTGAGTGGTACAGACCAGTTTAGCAGTTAGCTGTTGAACAGCACAGATCAGTCTTAGCAGTTAGCTGTTGAATAGTATAGACCAGTTTAGCAGTTTAGTAATAGTTGTTATTGACTCTTCTCCCAAGATTAAGCCCAAGTGATTTTAAAAATTCTATATTATATCTTGTCAATGGTTTTTTAGCTCTTCTTCTTCTTCCTCGTTAAAGTGCTGATGTAGGACTAGCTGTAAATTCTCTTTGTATCTTATTTTTATTATAAATAATCATAATTATAATTCTTCTGGCTTGAAGTGTGGTCTTACGGAAATCTTTTCCCCTCGAAAATTTATAAGGTCGCCGTCTTGATTCAAGATTCTAATCGTTATGTTGCTTACTTGTTGACAGTTGACAGGTAAATAAATGACATTTTGAGGTTTCTCTTTAATTTTATATCCGGGTGGAACATCTAGAGGGAATTCGTGAATAGTGTGAACCAAAGTGCTATTAATTTATGATCCATCTGTCAAGTTGCTTTCGATACGTATTGTATTTACATTTGTAATATTCAAAGGTAAGTCAGATTGAAAATATCTAGTTGTACCTGACTGATCTATATTTATATATTTTGTTTTTTCTATATCTTGTAATGGCTCTATAGTAACCAGATTGATAAATTCCTCGTACGGTAGCTCATTTTCTATCAATTTTCTTTTACTGAATCCCAACAACTGTCCTACACTGTTTGGTTTTGAAAAATCTATGTCTTCGGAGGAAGTAATTTCAGTTTTTAGGGTGTTATTGTTTCGCTAAATTTTTAAGTAAATTGAATCATCAATGGATTTTATACTTGACTCTAAGAAAGAAGCAATGTCTTCTAGTTCATATGAACCAACTGGAATTGTAATAGTATGTGGTCCGATATGGAATAAATTATTGTGATCATATACATTTGGTATAGAATTAATTGATACAAAGTCTACAAGTCCACAAACATATCTTGTAGGTAATTCAACCGGAGGAAAATATTTTGCAACAAGAGTTGAAGTGGTTCCGCTTAAAGAGATTGTTATTGACATTGTGCGTATTCGTTTTAAACTGATAGTCTATAACTATAGAGTAGCCTATATACCTATATATATATATATATAAAGGGTGCCCCCCCTATACCTATGGCATTGGCTTAGGTTAGGTTGATTCTGAAGTATTATTTGTATAGGATCGCGCTATTTGCTATCTCCCTTTCTCTCTCTCTTACTATCAAATTCTCTCTCTCCCTTTCTCTCTCACGCCATTCGCTTCGGCATACAATAACATAAGTCAGCTTCTAAAATGTTCTCGAAGTTTCTGTATCTCGAAGCTTCTAGAAACTTTCTGACTCTTCTTGGTTGCGGTGTATTTCATTTACTTAAAATAAAATACAGCGGCGGAGAAGTTGCTGGGTGTAAGTGACTTGGCCGGTGGTTATTAAGAGGGGGCTTGTTACCTCGATGCCCCAAGCTGATGAATAGATATTTATATATACGCCTATGTTTCAAATGGTTGTCATCCAATCCTTAAACTACTGATGCAAATCTAATACTCGCACCTAATACTTAGCACCATTATGATAAATTTATAAACAATTCTTTAACCCTTCAACCTTCGCCGTACCTAAATTGCTTGAACCCATATTAATACATATATTTTCATATAGCAAGTCATATCATTTCAGCTAAAGTCAGCCAGCAGAATTTGAGTCATTGCTATAACGAATTCGAGGGTTAAGAAAAAGAAAAACATGCAAACACTGATAAGAACTCACTTGACTACCACTACCGATAATGTAGTGTATAAAATTATGACCAACGCTTAAAGCAAAGACATAGCCCCAAACTTGCCAATTTTAAAAAGTTTAAAGCAAAGACATACACCAAACTTGCCGATTTTTAATACATTTTAGCAAAGGCATACACCAAACTTGCCAGTTTTTAAAAGCTTACAGCAAAGATATACACCCTAATAGCTTTTAGCAAAGACATACACCATAATATATTTTAGCAAAGACATACACCATAATAGCTAGTAGCAAATACATACACCTTTGCACATTTTAGCAAAAAGCCCACACAAGATGGCGCTGGACCAGAGTGACGTCATCGGCTTGAGCCTCCTGACCCAGAATCGCTATATCGTATCTACTTAAATGTCTTGAAATTTTGCACTTTAGCTTTGATATATAATATGAACCATCTCTATGATATATGGCAAAATCGGATCAAAACAACGCCTTTTTTTTTAAATGTTTTATGTCTTTAAAGACTTATTTGAAAAAAATCGTTGGAAAGAGGGAAAATCAGCCATTTGAGACTACTATTTTCTAAACGACTTAATGTACAAAAAATTAAATAACAAGGAGATATTAGGAAATATAAAAGTAGCAGACAAGTCTCAAAAGATTCAAATAAAATAACTTGAGTTTTTTGGTATAAAAGTTTTTTAACACTTTTTAAAAAATCTTTAAAAATCAAAGTTTTCAAAGACTTTTATGTTTTAATTCATGGTTTTAATTCATAAAAGTTAAAAGATATGAACAACCCTTATTTAAAAACTTGTATTTATGATTTACTTTTGAAAGCTCCAAGCTCTGAAGTGTACAACATTGGAAAACATTTTACTGAAATTTTGGATATAAATGAATATTGCAGCAATTAGTCATTTAGAGTTGGTGTATACAAAAAAAAATAAACCAAAAAATTATAAAACAAAACGGTCGAACTTCTGATGTGGGACTACAAAATGAAGTCCGTTATACGCTATAATAACAAAAGCATTTATAGAAAAAATTTGAACAGCGCCATTTTTTAGTTGCTATTAATTATGTAAAATTTGGTAGCCATCCTTGGCTTAGTTTTCGAGTAATCTTGCTCACCGGTTTCAAAAAAGTACATTTAATAAAATTACCAATTTTTGCTGTATTATTTTGTATGTTTTGTACCAAAAATTTAATGAAATGTTCTCCAAGAGTTCTGTAACTATAATGGTTATAAAAAAATTACCTAAAATAAGCAAACGCTTCGAACAAAATATTCTAAAAAGTGCTTTTTTCGTCTAAAAAACTTTAGTGGGCCTTTCAGTAGTACAATTGTTTTCGTCTTTTTACAGTTAAAATTGAAATTATTTCAAACCAAAAACCACTTTGACAGATTTTTTTATTTAAACAAAGTTTTGTTAGACTAATAAAAGGTTAAATTTTATGTGCTAAAACTACAAATATAGCGTTTGTTTCTGCCATTCCTTTTGAAAAGGTTATAAAAATCAAACTCATCTTAATAAGTTCTTTAATACATCGCATGTTTCTTCAATAACGTCATAAATCAAAAAATGAGATATTCAGGGGAAGTTTTTTGAGCGACTCAATTTTTACGTTTTTTGGATTATAATGTTATTGAAGAAAACAAGCGATGTATATAATATAAAAATGAAATTAAATTGTGCAAAGGAACTTAAAGAACTGGATTCGAAACATTTTTTTTGAGAATTATTTTTTCAGCGAGTGTTTAACATAAAGTAATGAAACTATCGTAAAACAAATTGATATTTTAAATAATGTGTCATTCATGCAGGTATCGCAATATGCGAATTGACATTTAAAACAAATTATTTTCTTTTTACTTAATAATTGTAACATTATTTTTGTACATGGTCATCCATGTACAAATTTTTAATTTTTATAAAAGAGGTTTGAAATTGATCTCAGTAAAATAAGTATTGTTAATTGATCTCACTAAAACTAGTATTGTTATGTTTATCAAAATAGAAGGTCTTCAATAATGAGTTACCACTTTGAGCCGATTATTTGCTTTTGTTTATAATAGTAACTGCCTATGTGATGAGCTTGTTATTTAGTTCTTGAAATGCTTTTTTTTTGCTTTACGATGTAAAATTTATGTTTACAATTAAATCTACATAAAATAAAAATTTTTATAAAAAGACATAATGCGGTTATAATTTAAATGGTTATTTTTCGAATTGATTTATAGTGGCCCTATTTATGTTAAAAAAGCCCTAGTTTTGTACGAATTTTGGCCCTTTTACAAATATGCCAATATCATCCCTGCTTGGCATCACTAAAAATGCAGGTAATGTTTAATAAAAGATGTCCCATAAAAAATCCACAAAAGTGACAATATCAAAAGTCGCGAGAAAACTGGTTGATCCATAATTTTGCAACACTTTATAACAAGCATTTTTAAAAAATTTGAAATATTTTACCGTTAAGTGCTCTCGCCAAATTTTTTTTGTCACTGTTTTTTTTGTCACTGTTTTTTTTTCATCTTGCTTATGGGAAGCTTTTATGGAAAAAAGTTCATCAGCATTCCATAAATAATAGCAATACGAACATTTATTGAGTTGATCCAAAATTTTGAAACAGCTTGTATACAGGCGTACAGCCCAACAGACAAAATAGATAAACAGCATTTTTTTGACGATTTAAAAATGTATTTTTTTAAAAATTAATGTCTTTCTTGTCTTTAAAAATTTTATCTATTTATTTTTAATTTTTATAAGATTTTTTAAAAAATAATTTTAGATTCCGGCATCAGTTTTTCTATCTATAATGTTAGTTTTATTTTTAAAAACGTTCCGTTTTCATTGTTCAATTTAAATACTCCATTTTGAAAATGGAATATACTTAAAATACTATATACTTAAAATAACACGTAGACTATTTTTTCCAGTGCACAATATACTCCACTCTTCACTGATACAATTTGAATGCAAATTTGTTTATCTACACTTTCTTTTAAATACTGATTTTTCATGTTTTACTTCTTTTTTAATTAATTTATCAAGTGAGATAAAAAAACACCCCGGAAAGAACTCTTTTGAATTATGCTTTAAACGCTTTTGAATGGGCGTGGGTTGTTTAACTCAAATTGAATTTATTTTCAAGGCAACCCAAAAAACTTTTTGAAATAAGTTTGAATTTGCATCTGCCTACTTCGACTTTAGATAAGAAATTCCGATTAGCGGCTTCTTTTGTGCACAGAGAGGTAGGCAGTTTGAATTTGATTAACATTTTCCTTTGTCCGCAATTCAGCCGGGTAAATAGCAATCGTGTTTGCGTTTTGGTAGCAAAAAAAGGCTTATTGAGCAAGCCATTAAAGTCTATACACAACTTCTTCATTATAGTACATGACCAACAAATTTGCTTACACTTTAAAGGGGAAAAATTGTTTTTTTACACACGTTTTCATGTAATTCATACGATACAGAAGATCAAAATTTAAATATCGCCATTCGGTGAAGGGAACTCTTAAAAAAATTGTCTGTATCACTTTGTGCGGTCCGAAATGAATGGCATTAATTCTCTTGATGTCGGTGTGAATTTAGCATCTTTTTCGCAGCATCCAGCTGCTAAATTTAATATAGCTACGCTCAGCTTGGAGAGAAACTAGAAAAAAAGGGCACTAGATGGCAATGCAGCTTTTTTCAAAAATTTTGTTTGATACAAGGAGTTATTATTTTTTTTCCAAATTTATATCGCTTATTGTACATAAAAAGTAAGTTATAAAAATTATTTTCTTTTTTTGGAAATAGTTTTCAGGCTTCTATATAGGCGCTGAAAATCACATTAAAAAAAGACATCCAAAATTGTTCGATGGATATGTCCTTTCCCATGTATCTGAAACAAAACAATCAAAAGTCATTTTAAAGTACAGACCATTAATCTACGCACGACCCCCAGGGGCTTTTTAAAAATTATGGCGAAAGTAATAGCAAAAAGTTAAAAAAGAGATGGATTTACGCGCTTTTTTGTCTGTAAAAAAATAGTAGGTGCTTGAATTTAAGGGGATGCCTCAAGGACAAAATTACGAACAAAATGCACTAAGATTCATTGAAATTGGATCAATAGATTTCGAGTTATCTATCGAACCGTTTAAAAAACTAGTTTCTAGAACTAGTAAATTTAGTTTCTGCAACTAGAAATTTTGCATATATTTTTTAAATTATGGATTGTGTGCATGCCGATAGTTTCCAAAATTTTAGTTATAATTACAGTTATAACTCACCAGATCCAATGGATCGTCTACAAAGAATTTATTTGATCCAAGAACTCTCCAATATCTAGAAAAGCAAGGAAACTATTTTGATTTAGTTCTCATAAAGATTTATTTATAAAATTTTTTTATATGACTGCACCTTTATATGGCGTTAACTGCTTTTTTATTTGATATAATCTGTTCTTTTATATAAACTTCCTAATCTCGGCGATGCAACGATTTATGTCGATATGGATAATTCCAAATATTGAACAGCAAACACGATTTTCTCACCTATCCGTGTTCCAGCGGACCGTGTGCGTAGTGCATATGACCTTTGCGATGTGCCACTATAATCCTTACCGAAGCAATATGACCTTTACAATGTCAGTGATTTGTTCGCCTAGTGGCACGACAATCATGACCGATGTGGCATGACCTTTACAATGTCAGTGATTCTATCGCATAGTGCCACGATAATCCAGACCGCTGTGTTATGATCTTTACAATGTCAGCGATTCGTACGCGTAGTGCCACGACAATACTGGCCAATGTCGTATGACCTTCACAACGACAGCGATTCGTGCGATCACCCTTAGCATGCGATGGTAGGCCTCAAGTGTCCTGATGAACTGGAACTTGTCGTCTCTGATGTGATGATAACTAGCGTCTGACCGTAGAAAGTATTTTTGGGGATTTTTCGAAGGAAAACTAACACTTACTTATAAGTAGCAACCAAAGCACTGGTAGTACGGGAGGTAGCATTGCATTTTTTATGGTGATTTATGTACGATTGAATTTAGTGCAACTGATTACATATGGTTCTTATCCGAGGCTGGTTTTGTTTTCATTGGGCAGTAGTAATGTGGCGGGACCCAAGCCCTGCGCACATTCCATGTTTAAGGTCTATGGAGTGACCCGCCGCTCAAATTAGCCGTCAAACTGACGGATGCCAGTTTGCCGTTGTCCAGGAACACCACGTGGAGGTTTGAGTCGACTTGAGACGATTTCGACCACCTAAGTAAGATTAAATATGGATAACAACTGATTTAAGCGTCAGCAGGCGCACCCGGGGTGGCCCGGGTCGAGAAAAAATTTTCATTATCTCAAAAAAAAAAAAAAATTTTTAATGAAAAACATAAAAACATTTGTACCTATCGGAATCCCCAAAAAATTTTAATTAAAATTTCCCGGTATCCAGCAAGTTTTATTTAATTGAAATCGGTTGAAAATTCGTTGAGTTATTTAATTTGAAGTTTTTTTGGCTCACTATAAAATTACCAAAATAAGTATGTTTTGCTTGTTCTTACTTACGAAAAGCTCGGTTCAACCAAAACAGCATAAAAACAACGATTTTATAATTAACCAAGCTTTTATGTTTTTATCAGTTAAAATAAAAGGTCACTTTAATGCGAACTAGATATCTGCATGAATTCATTCATTCAATGAATAAACAACCGCATTCATGGGTATTTCTCATAACTTATGCATCCCATTGCTTCTGCATGAATGTTGATGAGAACAGCCACTGAAGTTATGTTGTGTTTCGTTGTGCCCCAACTTCTGACAGACTGCATTCGTTTTTCCCATACAACAAAGCAACCCTATCTCACTCTGTTCATCATGAGAGAAAACAAGAGCAATATACTTATTGTGTACAACTTTCATTCATGCGGTACAGCTATTAATTCATGAATGCATTGATGAATTCATGAATACGTTGGTGAATTCATGAATGCGTTAGAAAATTCATGAATGCGTTGGTAATTTCGAATAATGGCAATTAAAGTGTGTGTTTCGAGTAATGTGTGCGTAAAGAAAACATGCATATTTTATGGCATTTAATGTTATTGAAAATGAAAATAGTTTTAAGGTATCATTTATTAAATTTTGTTTGTTGCATTATTTTTGTTAAAGAATATTATTTAAGATGTCTGTTTTTTCGTGCAATTTATTTTGGAAACGACTTGGCGCAACGTGCAAAAATCATATCTTTTACATTTAATATGAGCAGATTTTAAGAATTTTGAATTGCTTCTATAATTTTTAAAATTGGGGTTGATGGATTTCGGTGCAACTTAAGCCAAGAAAATAATGAAAGAAAACGGCATTTAAAGCGAAACTAGGCTGAAACTGATAAGCTTGTAAATATAAAATGTCAGCATACCGCCCGTAAGTTATTTTTCGGATTTGCTGAAAATTAATTTTAACACTTGTTTTTTTGGTGGAACTATTAATTAATTATATGTAAAAATCATATGTTGCTGTTTTCGTTATAGTTTTTTTTTTGCAAAATATGGAATTTTTTGTCAGCTAAAAATATCTTACTGTAGCTTAACACAATTTTATTTGGTTGGATTAAAACACTTTTTATCATATATATAATTTTTGTCATAGCGGTTCTAGCAAATATAAATTTTTTTAATCAGACAAAAAGTATGAACATTTTTCTATAAAATAATTATTTCCTTACAATTATCAAAAAATATAAAAACTATTAAAAATTTAACCGTAAATACAAAATATTTACGTCTCACTTCGTTCCAAACTCAATAAAAATCCAAATATATGTATATATTATGATCAATATAAATCCATATTCAAGAAGTTTGACATACATGGCAACTTTAAATATATTGAAAAATTTTTTTTAAAAATAAAAAATAATTGGAGCTTGCGAAAAAAACATAGACTACATATTTTTATGCAAAATTTGATGAAGAATCTGATTATGAGATATTACTGTAGGTATCATATTATTGAAACAAGTTTTACAAGTTGAAACAATATTTTACAAGTTTCAACAATGATCTTTCGCGGAAAAAAGATCACTTAAAAAAAAAAATATTAATAAATTATTATTACCCACCGTCATAACACCACCCACGTCATAACAGGTTTTAAAGCAGTACATACTATTTATACGACGTTAATTATGATTAAAACGCAAATGGTAAAAATTTCTAAATATGTACGCGAATAAAAGACGTGTGCTATATAATGTTTGATCAACAAACCCTGAAAAAATCTTTCAAACAAAGTATATACTTGTGTTTTAGAAAATTTGAGATAATTTCAATGTTTCTGAGTAACAATAAAACATTTTGTCTCATACAAATTGGAAGTTATTACTAATTTGATTATCTTAGGCACATTAATTTGATATTATTTTCATACAAAAATATACAATATCTTTTAATTTAAATATACGTATTAATAATAAATATATATATATATTAGAGTGGCCCTTATTTTGGTTTCTTTTTATATTTAACATGTGCATAGCTTGACATGTGCATTGGTTCTTTGTGATGCAAAAGTAAAACAGTGCAATCGCGGTTGAGGGAACTAATTCGTGCAAGGCTTGTTCCCTCAAAAAAGATTGTTCCTTGAACTCAAAACAAAATTTTCTTTCATTATTTTTCCTTAAATTTTCTATTTTAATAAAAGATGAAAACTTTTTATAAATGAGATCATTTTTATTTCTACAATTCATAAAAGTTTAGGTTTATGCAAAGAAATCTTAAATTTTTGCTTGCTTTTTTCACTTTAAAGCAGTGTTTCACAGCCTCCTCATTATTTCCTGGAATAAACGCATTTCGTTTGAAAACAACCGAGTTTTTCTTAACCCTTTAAAATACGACATTTGGTATGAAACTACCTAATATATCCCAGATTTCAATATGGTCATCCGTTGAAACCCAGTTAACCAAATCTTCTGCACTAAGCGTTGCCTATGATAAATATTTCTTCGTCAAATTATGCATTACGTGTTCCCTCAACCTGGTAGTTCTCTCAACCCATGGTTCCCTCAACCGCAATTGCACTGTTTTTGAAAATTTCTGAAAAAAATATTAATATTTAAACGTGCCTGTAGCAATCTCTAAATTGACAATTTCATTTACAGGGGAAAATAGTGCTGTTTTTCCAAAAAAAAAATCCCAAATTCATTTTTTAAGCACAAACTTTCCGAAAACTGGTAAGCACTTCGTTTTTCATTTCATGTTTCTTTAAAATGAGTTATCAATCATGAAAATCGGACTTAAATTACCAGTTATGATTTTTAATTTTTTTGAAAAATCTCATTTTTTTATTTCTTATTATATTAAAAAAGTTGTATTAAAAATCCAACTTTTAAAAAAATTCAGTGAGATGTCATTGAAATATTTTCTAAAACTATACTTAATACACATAAAAAATGGTGCGATTACGTTTAATAATTTGGTCATTACGAAATTTTTTGTTAGAAATATGCCTTTTTGGAAATACCGAGTGCAGTACATTCTCGCTAATCCGGACACATACAGTTTTGGCGAATGTCCGTATTACTGGAAGTGTCAAGAATTTAAAAAGCGGAATAATTACGAAAGGAATTATATGTACAATGTTTATTTCAGCTTTATTCGTTCAATCGCTTTTACTAAAACAGTTTTGTAAAAAAATTATAAGAACACTAGTTTATACTCGGTTATCGAGTATATATATATATAGTATATATATACCGCTCTTATCCCCTGCAAAGTTTGCGCACAGTGAGGCCATGCCCTTATCCAATTATGTACAACTATTGTTGTGTGTCTGTTTGTTTGATGGTAATTTAATTTAATTAAGACTGCCATTTGGATCAATGCAGGGTCTTCATACCATAGTGGTGTTTCACTATCAAGCATGTACAATTTTAATGATTTCTAAAAAAATGGGTGTAACTACAGTGCGACTACTTCCATTTTTCGTACACTTTTCATTTCAAAAAAATTACCAAATTTTAGTATTATACGATCAAAACGATTAGATATGTATATATAAGTTTTTTTATTTCTTTTTATTAATTTACCCCGCGCGCGTTGATACGCCTAAAACAAACAACTTTTATTTGACCCTTTGATTGCACCCACGCTCATTGTTCAATACCCGTTTCAGTTTCCCGGTCAACAATCAACAAATAGTGAGAAACTCTTTTCTGAGTTTTAATATTCTGTGACTATTAGTCCCATAGCGATTCGATATCAAAAATCGGCTATTGGTATGAGCGGAGCCACACTCCCTTGTCCAATGTCAACCCAAGATTTCTATTAGAAAGACATCATCAAGTGGTAATTCTGTTCTGAGTTTCAATGTTCTGTGACTTTTACTTCCATAGCAATTAGATATCAAAAATTTGGCTGGTATGAGCCATATCTACCAAATATTAAAAAAAAATTTATAAAATCGATCGAGCCGTTTCGGAGGAGTTCGGTCACAAACAATGTGACACGAGATTTTTATATATTAGATAAGTAATCTTTATACACATAAAATTGTAAAAAAAAAATTTGTAAATGAAATATTTTTTTGAAATTCTTTTTGCGTTGGACATTTTGAATGACGAGGAGTCCGAAAATCGCATTTTTAAAATTTTTGTCTGTCTGTCTGCTAAAGCATCACGCGCAAACCACTGGATGGATTTAAAAGAAACTTGGCATCTACGTTCCTTATATCGCCGGTCATAACATAGGCTACTTTTTATCCTGTAAAAAAGATTGGACCCTGCAGGGGGCGCTGCGATCGGGTTCCAGGTATTATTTTTTTGCTTATCTCCGAAACCGTTCATCCGATTTGCATGAAAATTTGTAAGTAGAGTTTTTGAAGCGAAGCTTCTTACTCCTCGTTCTGTGAATTGCTTAGAGTGAAATCTGAAAAATTTTCGACAGATTTTTTCTTAGAATTTTATATGATTTTTTTGTTTCTGCGTTTTTTACAACACAATTTACATAATATATCAAATATAAAAAAACATTTCTCCGCCTGCCGTGGGATTCGAACTCGTCAATCTGCGACTGGAATTCTATACTTTATCCATTTAGCCAAATATTCTTGTTATTTAGAAGCATTGATTCAGTATTAAGCACAATTGAAGCTATGTTGAAGCACATCCAATAATATATTAATGTATTTGTGTGGCTTGAGTAGCTGCTAAGCCACTTGCTACAAGAATCATCAGTGCTGCCACTTTTCCATAATTGTGTAAATCTAGCACTTTTTTGGTTTCCACCACTATTTTAATTTTTTTAAAATCTATCACTTTTTAATATATTTATATAAAAATTACTGCATTATAATTAAAATTTTAGAAATTTTATTACATATAATATTTAATTTATTATTGCATTTAAACATTATAAGAGAATTATTTGCAGTAAAACTAATTCAGCGTGAAAAAACTTGCTTTATGGTATACTTCTTATGATTTCTTTTGCTGTAGGATTTCAGTCGAATTTTTCCTTAAAAAGAAAACTATATTCCAACGTTTTTAAAATTCACCACTCATTTTAGACTCAACCTACCACTATGTAAAATTTGCAAGTGACAACACTGGTCATCATCCTCAATTTGGTAACGCCATCTGTTAACAATTGTTAACATAGCTGCAGTTATATTTAATATTAAATCAACATCAGAATTTAACAGAGTTGTATGGCTCGGGGGAAAGAATGTAAATTTTGTAATCAGAGGGTCATGGGATCGGTGCTCGCTGTGGGCGAAGTAATATGTTCTTTTTTATGTAAATGCACTTGTGCTGTTGTTGGTACATGCTTTTGTTTTAACAATGGCTTTAACATGTAATAAAATAAAATAAAAAAAATAAAGAAATGCAATAAAATTTACTGGTGTGAATATTAACGTCTGTTTTTTTAAGTTTTTTAATGTTGCTTTAAATTTTTAAAGTTATGTTATTTAAAAAGAAACCATTAAATTATGAAATCTACACTCAGAAAAATACCTACGGCGTTTTGCCTAAAACGACTTGGGTAACTATTTTTGTATGAAGCCTAAGAAAATTGTGCAAATTTCATAAGTTTTTTGTCAACTTGGTCATGCCAACATTGTATTAAATCCCAAAGATACTTGGGCAAAAGCAAATTGGGATTCTTACAATCTTTTCTCTCATTGCTACCCTTTCTGTCATACGCGGTCATTATTTGCTTTCCTTTTCTTATCATTTGTACTTACGTGCATATATTTCGCATCAATTTATTCGTTACACTGACGAAACAAGTAGAACATAAAGCTGCTTAGTGTTCCACAGCGGGAACCACGCAAGACTAGTGATGAATTGATATGAAATAAAAATTAAGTTGATTAAAAAATTAAAAATAAAAAACTGAAAAAGGTGTTAAACAAAGCTCAAAAGATGAAAAAAACAAACAAATCCTAAGAGAACAATGCAATCGCTTGTTGCAAAAGGTCTTAGGAAATCTTCACTAGTATAAGTATAACTTATATAAGGTTGTGATACCCAAGTTTCATTTTTAATATTGCCTTAAAAATTAATACAGCAACTCATTTTAGCAGAAGGCTTTCAAAAGAACACACAAGTTCTAGCATAAATTGCCTAATGGCAAAATAATGCGATTGCCTAAATTCCCTTTGTTTATATTCAATTTCCATTTATTCAAATCAAGTATATCAAGTATATAAGTACACTAAGAGCTATGCTCTTTTATAATACAATATAAAACATTAAAACAATTAACTTACTTAAATCTAATAGTTATAACAACTCATTTGAAATCAAATATAAATGACCTTAGTTCTAATACAATAATCTCTTAATGCAATCTTAAATTAAACAGATTTTAAAGTGAAGAAAAGTAAAGTATAGAAAAAAAAAATAGAAAGAAAACAGAATCATTAGAGCAGGGGACTAGATATACTAAAGAGTAGAGAAGTAAGATAAAATTGATTGCCTAAAAGAATCTCTCCCAGTGATTTCCCTAAGTCTTCGTGGTAGAGCATTCCACAACCTAACAGCGTTGATGAAAAACAGGTGAGAAGATATTAACGAGCTATGCCTCGGAACTATTAAAACATTGCTTCTTCTGGACATGCAAAATTGGTGTTTTTCATAAAGATATCCTGGTGTTTTCTCATGTATCAACTTATGCAGATACATACAATTACTGGCATTTAAAAATTCCTTTGTTGTATTAAAAAAATACTTTATAACCCATTTTGGCCGAAGGTCTTAGGCAAATTATACCCGAAAATTTCATAATTTTAAATGTTTCCTCTGTGTGTATGAAACTGTGAAAAAGCTTCGCTTCTCTCGTGTGTCCAACGACGCACCTGTATTTTTTCTGATACGGTGCCTTTTTGTAACTTATTTACTCTGTTCTATCTCGAACACCAGAGGGCGCTGTAGTACAAATATTTTGAAAAACCTCGAACCCGTGCATCCGATTTGTATGAAAATTGGATTCTAGGGGTTTTCTGATACGGTGAGTGTTTTGGTCTTAACTTTTTTGTGCTATCTTGAACACCAGAGGGCGCTGTATTACAAACTTTGGGAAATCTTAAAAAACTCCAAAACTGCTTATGCGATTTGGATGAAAATTTGTCAATAGTGATTTTCCAGTACGGCAAGGACTCTGGTGCTATCTTTTTTGCTCTCTCTCTAAACTAGAGGTCACTGTTGTCCAATTTGTGCGTGTGTATGTTATTAAACTGTTCCTTAACGGCTGCACTGATTTTTATGAAATTTTTTGTGTCTGTTGGAGAAGATCCCTGAATGGTTCAGATGCACAATTGGACTCGGTAGGTGGAGCTGCGATCGTAGTTAAGGCATTTTGTTTTTATAGTTTATCTTCAAAACCGTTCAAGCGATTTGCGTGAAAATTTGTACATCAAAGTTTTCGGATACGGTGAGTTTTTATGACTTATGTACTCTTTTCTATCTTGAACACCAGAGGGTGCTGTGTACAAATATTTTAAAAAACTCTTAAGCTGTATATACGATTTTCATGAAAATTGGTATATAGGGGTTTTTTAATATGATGACTGTTACGAACTTATCATTTTTTGTACTATATCGAACACCAGAGGGCGAGTACAAATCTTCCGATTTGGATGAAAAATTTCATTAAAGGATTTACGTGTACAGGAACTGTTTTGGCGTTATCTCTTTTGCTCTGTTTCAAAAAGTACAGAGCGCTGTTGTAGAATTTGTACGTGTGTATGTTATTAAACTGTTCCTAAACGGCTGTACCGATTTTGATGAAATTTTTTGTGTGTGTTTAAGTGGTTCGCTGTATGGTTCAGATTCGCAATTGGACCTGGTTGGTGGGGCTGCCATCGGGTTCTACGAAAATTGTTATTGTAGTTTGTCTCCGCAACCATTCATCCGATTTACATGAAATTTTATATTTAGGGGTTTTCGTGTACGGTAGTTTTCATGACTTATCTATTTTGTTCTATACTGAACACCAGAGGGCACTGCAGTACAAATGTTTTAAACATTTCGAAAAACTCGTAGATGTACATCCGATTTGCGTGAACATTTGTGCATAGGAATTTTCGGATACGGTGGGTATCTTGGACTTTTTTTTTTCTGCGCTATCTTAAACACCAGATGGTGCTGTAGTACAAATCACTTAAGAAATCGTGAAACACTCAAAAACCACTCATCTGATTTAAATAAAAATTTGTGTATCGGATATATAGGATTTGATTATCGAGTGAAAATCAGGACAGCTGATGACCAAATCTGTGGTATTTGAGTACGCATCAACACATGCGAAAGTCAGTTGCGTCGTAAGCTGGCGTTGTTTTGACATTTCAATTTCATTTTTCAATGCTTATTTTATTTTTGTCCAGTTTCCTCGCGAATTGCCAAAAATTCGTTTTTGCTCTGATTTTTTTTCAAAAATGTGCTATCTATCGAATACAATATAAGACTTGAAAATATATTTTTGCAAGCGGTACGCTCACACAAATCACGATTTCCCTAACTTTTTCTCATAACTTTCCGATGTTGCAGCTACATTTTGCTCATTTCGCCAAAGTTGCCGGTTTGAATGATGCACACAAAATTCCTTCTAAAGTTTGTGAAAAGTTTTTTCAAATCGACGAATGGAATCGAGAATTATTTATATAAACTTCCGAGTTAAGCCGAGTATTCAGCTAGTAAATAATAATAAATTAACATCATTTCACAAAAATATTTTTACTTAAGTGGTAAAATATTAAAAATGTCCAAAGTGTACAGATGTCCATATTACTGGGAAGTCCGGTATAGCGAGTGTCCGGATAAGCGAGACTATACTGTATAAATATTTTTATTAAACAAATTCCCAATAACCAAAAAAAACATTTTTTTTTAAATATAAAACCAGGAATGAACTCAGAATATTTTTGAGATACTTTCAGAAAAAATCAGAGAGCATAGATTTCTTAAAAATTTATCAGAATTTCTTTCAAACAGTTTTGAAATTCCAATCATTAATGACCATATTATCAATCGTAATCGTACCATTTTTTGTTTTGTTTGAACAGTTTTAGAAAATATTTCCATGATATTTCACTCAATTTTTTTAAAATTTTTTTAATCCAATAAGAAAAACTTGTATATTTTTCCATAAGTAAAATATCATAAATCTGATAATTTAAGTCCGATTTTCATGTTTGATAAATCATTTTAGAGAAAAATTAAATGAAAAACGAAGTGTTTACCAGTTTTTAAAAAATTTAAGCTTAAAAAAATGTAATTGGGATGTTTTTTGGAAAACAGCACTATTCTCTCATATAAATAAAATATATTTACGTTAAAATATCAATATTTTTTACTAATTGAATTACACAATTTATTTTTTACATGTAAAAGAAACATTCGAGGCCCATTCACATTTTGAATTTGTAAAAAAAAATTGTTGCATACATTTGACGACCACTCTAATATACATATATATATATATATATAAGAAAAGAATATATCAAAACAAGCATTCAATTCCATAGAATGCGTCCACAAAATCCGCTGACGCTATGTCTGCAGCATTTCCGTGAGAGCAGCGCTAAAATCACGCCTCGCAACAACTATAACAGCAACAACTATAGCCATGAGTGCAGGGAACACCACAACAATAACAACGTTTGACGATATCGTTTTGACGATACTTTACCATCACGGAACCTAAAAATTTTACTATTGTCATAACGATATCGTTTTGCTTGCTTCATGTATGTCTTACAACTGTCAAATGCTATCGTTTTGACGATTGAATTGCACGATAGATAATTTGGTATCGTTTGTGCTTTTTATTTGATAGTAATTCATAAAATTTATAAATTTTTAATGTTTTGGAGCCGGAATTTAATTTCATTTTTGTTTGCCGATGAGGAAGAGAACAAATTGAGTTGTTGCGACAACGCAGGATCCTGTATTTGTTCATCAACGAAATTTGTTCATATTTTAATTTGCTTAGGAGCTAATAATTTTACCTAAAATATAATTTTGAACACATTAATACGGTAGTATTTGATTGAAAAGTTAACAATACTTACATTTTTGCTACAAATATCACATCGAAACACAACATTTAAGAAAAAAAATTTAAGGAAATGTCACTTTTGGTAGAGAACATATATTTTCTTGTGACTTTTAAACCTTAGCACAACTTCAACGAAAAATATTCCCAAAAATCCAAACTATAAAAAAACAAAACAAAAAAAATTGAATGCTTCCATTGCAAAACTCATTTTATCCACTCTATGACACGAACTGTGTTAATAGTGAGAACTCATTGTTAATGGTACAACGTGAGCCTTTCAAATCTGATATATAAAAACTTGCATTGTATCGAAGTTATAAGATGGTAAGAAGTAGCTTCCGTTTCAAAACAAGCGGTATCGTCTCATACTGGGTTCAAATTTTGTAAATTTAAATTTAAAATTCAGATTTTTTTAAGAGATTAATGAAGACTAGACTAAAGGCTTCTTTAATAAGGCTTTTAAACTATACTTTTGTATTTTTTTTTTTATCTACAGCTATAGTAAGAGTTTTCATAACTTGTCTTATCCGTAGTGACGTAGATCCTAATTATTTCCTATTTCATAAGTATGTTTTATTTTTTAGTTTTTGTTAATAAGTGTTGGCATTAAAAAACAATAGCAACTTACCAGTTTAGTCTTCAATATATATCAATACTTCCACGACTAATACTAATTAAAACGAAAAAGCATTAATATCTTAACATAAAAAAAAACGAAATGGCCATTTCAGCCCTTGAAAGGACTTTGACTGAGCTTTTTATGATCAATTGTGTAGTGTGTGTTGTGAAATGTTTGAACACAAATGATCGAAAGCTTTATGTCGACTCCGAACGGCTTATGTTCTCAAGAAGCTTTTCATGGCAGTTTTTTACTCTCTGAGGTTTGCCATTGTCTGCAGAGAGGTTACGGCCGAACAGAAAAATTAATTCAATTGAAAAAAACTTTCTGTGTCAGTAGGGGATTCGAACCTGGGTTCTCTGGCGTATGAGCCACACACTCTATCCACTACGCCATGGTCGCCACTTAAATAGAGGAATAAGACAACTTTTGAAAAGGAACGAATCAAATTTACAAAGATATTGCTCATTTATTTTCGAAAAAATTTTGGTTGGTTTTAGGGTAAAAAAAGTATTCAAATTTGCATTAAAAACAGTTTACGACAAAGATTTTTTTTAAATGTGGGAATTCCAGGATTGCCAAAATACAATTTTTTACTAAGGTGCCTCGACATTCATAGAAAAAAAAGGTGTCAATGCCATCGACTAGAAATTAACTGTGGTCTATTTTATGACGATTTCTAAAATATTTTGGCTGTCACGATAACCGCCATTGAGGTAAACTATTTTTAAATAACCTCCTTAAGAATGATAAATCCTTTAGTTTAAATGGAAATTAAATTGATGAACTCTGTCAAGGAATGATTAGAAGCAGTCAAAACCTTTCAAACGATATCTTTAAAACGAAGATAGTACCAAAAATAATGATAATGAAAATAATGAAACGAAATAATGAAAATAATAAAATAATAACGGCTTAACTCGGGAGTAGACATAAATAATTTTTAAACTCATTCGTCGGTTTGAAAAAACTTTTTACAAACTTTAGATGGAATTTTATGTGCATCTTTCAAACCGGTGAAATGTTGCTCGAACATCTGATAATAATTAGAAAATGTTAGGGAAATCGCGATTTGTTTATGCGTACCGATCGCTTGCAAAAGTATATTTTCAAATTTTATATTGTATTCGATAGAATGGTCATTTTTGAAAAAATCAGGGCAAAAACGAATTTTTGGTAATCATTTCTGTAAATTTTCTCACACATAAATGATCTACTTTGACCTTGTGTAGTAATGTGTTCAAGCTACTAAGCTTGGGACAGTTCATGTGTTATTATTGTTGACGTAACCTTTGTGTATAAAAGAAATGAATATATTTATAAAAAATAAACCAAACATTCTAAGTATTTCTTATGCATTTTTCTTATGACAGAATTCGGCATCAGCTGTCCTGATATGGGAAAATAAGAATGTTGAATATAAATACACATAAAGAAGAAAAGAAGATATTCATCACCGTTCGCGCTTTGATACGTCTTACTGTATTTTGTAGCAGAGCGCCCTCTGGTGTTTAAGATATAACAAAATACATAGCGTAAAAAACTCACTGCCAAAGCCCTTTCCATACTCGAAAATCCCTATACACAAATTTTTTGGAGTGTTATACCATTTTTTAAGAGATTTGTACTACAGCACCCTCTGATGCTCAAGAAAGCATAAACAAAATAAGAGTGTGCTTTAGACCACACGACTGAAGTAAACTTCTTTAGCTCCATCTATATGTATGTCTATATATATATATGTATAATATATACATGTATACACATAAACATATCAGGGGGCAACTGCCCTCCCCTGCCTTACCGTTGCTACGCCGTGTGTATGTATATATGTTTATATGTGCATAATATATACATAAGCATATCAGGGGATATAACTGCTCTATCTTCGCCACGCCCATGTATATGCATATATGTTTATACATATACAAATCAGGGGGGCAACTGCCCTCCTCTGCCCTACCCTCGCTACGCCCAAGTTTATATATGTATAATATATACATGCATAAACATATACATATCAGGTGGGGAAACTGACATCCCGTGCCCTTCCCTCTTTACTCCCATGTATATCCAAGTTGAACCGTCGTACCGTTCGGACGTGTTTATTCAGCTCCGCAAGTTTATTACACCCAAATATTCGCTCCCGATTTTTTAAAAAACCATAACTCAAATACAGTGCATATAAATATCGTGAAAGTGCGAATGTTGCAAGTCAGCAACACAATCAAAATAAAAAAAAGAAAAAAAAACAAAAAAAAACAAAAAAAAAAATAGTAATAAAACAAATAAAAAAAAAGCAAAAAAAAAAACAAATGAATTTAAATAAACAAAAATACGCAAACTAGCTTCGATAAAGTTCTAATATTGTAATTTTTTAATAATTAAAATAACAACTGGAAGAATTAACTACAAATTGTGTTTGTGTATTAAATTTGTATCAAAATTACGTTGCACAAAAGTTCCAATACGCAAACTTGCTGCCATAAAGTGCTATTATTGCAATTCATTAATAATAAAAAGAGCAATCGGAAGAACTAAATACAAATTGTGCTAGTGCATTAAATTTGTGTCAAAAGTTCGTTGCGCTGGAATACTTGCAAATTTTAAAAATGGAAATGTTTTGTGCCAACTCCAATTGCCCAATTGATGACAGAAATACCAGCAAAATAGCCTGCAAAGGACTATGTGGTAAATTTTATCATGGTAGTTGCGTCGGATTATCAAAAAGAAGCCTCACCTATCTTCAAGAATATGTCAACAATTTCGTGTTTCTCTGTGATGAGTGTCGTGAAATATCACTCTCTCACGTAATGCTCGCGATAAAATGTTTAAGTGACTCCCTCAATGTGATGTTATTAGATAACAAAACATTTTTCAATAAAACATCAAAACAATTATCAAAACCTGATGCGAGTACACAAATAAGCGAAGACATGAGCCATATTATTGAATCAACAAATAAAAAAAAAAAAATTTAATTGAAAACAACTACAAATAACATAAATTCGCTAAGTGAAATAATAAGTGCTTCTTGTAAAAGTTCGACCGTCGAATCTGCGATAAATAAACTTATCAACGACATAAACAAAAACTTTGATAAGCTAGAATGTCTTGAGCTCAACCATGAACTAAACGATAATCTTAATGCTATCCGTAGCGATCTAGACACTATGCTCCAGTCAACATCTAATAAACCAGCACAGTTACCCCAACAGGCTGATCCGCTTATGGAATTGGTGTTCCACAAAATGAATGACATCACCGTTGAACTAGGTGTTTTTCGAGCAACACTAGAGGAAACCGTAGACGTTGTGAGTCAGCCAACAAACAAAATTAATGAAATTACTCAGAACGATAACTCCTCTTCCATCTTTGATGAAATAATGGATGCCTCTCTAAACGCATCTTCAATTGGACCTCCTTCATTAGCAGCACCCACAATTACGGTGGATTCTCCAACTCTTCCAGTAGCAGCTCCTCGTCAGGAAATTGAATGTTTTGGAACATCGTGGACCAGATCTGAATGGGAAAATAGGATCCAAAAGCTTAATAGCGGTAACCAAAATAGTAGTACTATTCTATTCATTAAAGGATTCCCTTCAAATGCAAAAACGTCATGGGTACAAAACTATTTAAAAAAAAAATCAACAACAAGAAGATCAACATTCACGATTGCCAAAAGACGTCTTCTAGATACGCAAAGTACAGCACTTTTAAATTAAGTATTCCCACTAAATACTCATGGTTGTTTTTGATTTTTCCCGGTGGGATACTGAGAAATGGAAACATTAGCATTAGTGAGTGGATCGCAGTGCCTGAATGGATGCCGAGAATATCTAGCAATAATCCTATTAAAAACAATATTATTAAGCCACCTTCCAGAATCCCAAAAAAACCCCCCCCCAGATTCTAACTGGACTTTAAAAACTAACATCTTTCCTACTTTCTCTCCTCTCAGACAGCAACCATCCACTCCCAAGCTATCGGTTCCAAATAACTCTGTCACATATTCTAAAAATAAGCGCGTCTCATTTAATCTGTCACCTTCAACTAGTCCTACAAGTCATCACACATCAGAAAAAATATCTTCCTCCAAAGTACTTTACCCGAACTATATTCACTCTCATACATTAAGCCCTTCAAAGGCTTAGTCAGCGGTCACACCAAAAAATACTCTCAATAGAGATGCAGCAACCGTCACTCCAAACAGAGCAGTTAATCCCTCTCATAATACTGCAACCGTTCCCTCTTTAGATACGTCTACCAGAACACCATCTTCAGTTGAAGCACCCCCAAGCTTTCTTGATCCTCTTATTCCACCCATGTCTAAATTAACAAAAAATCTCGTGGATACAAGTTCTGAAGGCCGCTTTGTTATATCTCGTCTTAGAGACCGTAGGTTATATGAAAATGTGCGCTTTTACCTTGCATACCTGCACGATAAATCTGATTCGGTATGCATCGACGGATCAACAAAAACAAGTGTAATGGTAACGATACAACAAGAAGGTCTTCCAACAAACTGAACTCAAGGAAATCTTCATTCGTTTTCACGAAAGCTTTAATATCTCCCCAGCTGATGTTGATAAGGACCTGGCAGCATTCGCCTCACATACCTCATCAAAGCGTCTTTGGCATCTAACGAAAACTCGATCAAATTTCAAAAACTATTATTGCTCCTAACAACATCCGTCAAATTAAACCTAATAATCCATGCCAGTCAGCACCCTCTATTAAGTCTCTAAAAATATTTTATCACAATTGTGGTGGTATGCGTGGTAAATTAAATAAGCTTTTTGTATACGCAAAATCATGCAACTTCAATGTATTAGTTTTTGCTGAAACTTGGTTAAACGATTCCTTCAAAAATGAAGAAATTCTCGACAGCAATTGGACAGTCTACCGAAATGATCGAGATTATTCCCACACAGGGTCACTCCCGTGGAGGCGGTGTTTTAATCGCAACACATAGCTCCCTATCAAGTCAGATCGTAGAAACCATCTCCCGCAAACTCTACGAACACCAAATAATCAGAGTATGCTTACATAATAATCAATATATTTATATTGGTGTTATCTACATTCCTCCAAACTCTATCGAAGATACATACATTCAAATATGTGATACAATCTCATTAATAACTTCGACCTTGAATGAAGAAGATACAGTGATTATCTTTGATTTCCTTTGTCATTGAAGAAAATGACAACTATCTTTTACCGGTAAACCTCTCTAACTCGATTGATTTTACTTTACTTAGTTTCTTTTATGGCAACGACTTACAGCAAGTAAATTGGACTCCAAACCAGAATGGCATATGGCTAGACTTAGTCTTCACTAATGCCTACGATGTTATAAATGTTAGTCCGGCTATTGAAGCTGAACACCTTTTTTCTAACAGTCCTCACCACACAGCCTTATCTACGGAGCTATCCGCCACCAATATAACATTTGTCCACTCATTTGGTAACTCCATTGTATATGATTTTCTTACAAGGTAGCCATCTTGGTCCACTTCTCTTCAATATTTTTATCTCTGACCTATCTTATATGCTTTGCGATATCCCACATCTGATGTATGCTGACGACCTAAAAATATGCCATGTTATTCAATCGGAAACAGATGTAATGTACTTACAGTCTACAATGTTAACAAATGTTAACAAATGTTAACGAATGTTACGTAATTACTTTCTCACGTAAAATTTCTGTTGTAAATAACAACTACTTCCTTAATAGAATTGAGCTTAATAGAGTCAATCATATCGTTGATCTTGGAGTAGTCTTAGATAATAAGTTGCGATTCAATTTACATTATGATTAAATTGTATCTAGGGCCAGCAAACAACTTGGTTTCATAAAGCGACGTGCAAGAGAGTTCAAAAATGTATGGGTAACTAAGACATTATTTTGTGCATTAGTGCGCCCTCTTCTTGAGTATGGATGCATCATTTGGAATCCTGCTTTTGAATCACACAGTGAAAGACTTGAGTCTAATCAAAAACAATTCTTGCTGTTTGCACTTAGAGACACTCATAACCCCCGTGATTACAATATCTTGCCACCCTATGAATATAGGCTTAGCCTCCTTAATTTAATGCCCCTATCATCACAAAGGTCGTTACTTAGTTCATGTTTTACCTTCGATGTTATTAACGGAGTTATTAATAGCGCGCATATATCAAATAGAATAAAATTCAGCGATCCATTAAGACGTACAAGGCATACAAGACTATTAATTGAATATCAACATCACATTGTCTACGCAAATAATGAGCCGATAAAAAGATGCTGCAGGGAATTCAATAATATCAGCGAGCACTATTTACCACCAATGTCTAAATTCACCTTCAAGAAAAACCTTTCTAAGTCGCTATTTCAGTCCTAATCCCGTACTACTTTCTCTATTTACCGTCTTAATCTTAACCTTATCTTAATCTTAACCTTGTTCCCTGTCCCTTTTCATTTATAATAAAAATATAAATAAGTTATATAATATACGCCAAAACCCCCCAATATGGGGGGAATCATTTTACAAAAAAAAAAAAAACTTTGCTTCCCTCTCCCCTTTATACTTACATTAAGTTAAAATTGTAATTGTAACTATTAGATTATCTTGCTTGGTTAATAAATAAATAAATAAATAAATAAATAAATAAAAAAGTGTATGTATACATGTTAATATATGTATAATATATACATGTATATACATATACATATCAGGGGTGAAATTGCCTTCTCCTTCCCTACCCTCACTACGCCCATGTATATGCATGTATGTTTATGTATGTATAATATAAACATGTATTCGGATAAACGGCTTAGGAGTTTTTCGATGTTTTTAAAATATTTGTACTACAGCGCCCTCTGGTGTTGGAGATAGAACAGAGTAGATAAGTCATATAAACTCACCGTTTCCGGTGTTGGAGATAGAACAGAGTCGATAAGTCATATAAACTCACCGTTTCCGAAAACCTCTACATACAAATTTTCATGCAAATCGGATGAACGGCTTAAGAGTTTTTCGACGTTTCTTAAAATATTTGTACTACAGCGCCCTCTGGTGATCAAGATAGAACAGAGTATATAAGTCATAAAAACTCAACGTATCAAAAAACCTCATTATACAAATTTTCATGCAAATCGGACGAACGGTTTCGGAGATAAGCTAAAAAACAAAAATGCCTGGAACCCGATCCGGAAAAACCCGGCAGCGCCGCCTACCGGGTTCAACCTTTTTTACTGAATAAAAAGTAGCTAATATATTGACTGGGGGTATAAGAAACCTAGTTGTCAAGTTTCATTTAAATCCATCCAGTAGTTTTCGCGTGATGCTCTAACAGACAGACAGACAAAAATTATAAAAATGCGATTTTCGGACTCAGCGTCATGCAAAATGTATTTCATGTACAAATTTGTTTTTTTAAAATTTTATATATAAACTAACTGGATACCAGCATTTACTAGGGAGTTGATATAAATAATTTTTGAATTCATTCGTCGCTTTGAAAAAAGTTTTCACAAACTATTGAAGGAATTTTGTGTACATCTTTCAAACCGGTAACTTCGGCGAAATAAGCAAAATGTAGATTCAACACCTAAAAATTATGAGAAAAAGTTAGGAAAATCGTGAAATGTGTGATCGTGATCGCTTGCAAAAGTATATTTTCAAATTCTACATTTTATTCGATAGATTTGATATTTTTAAAAACATCACTGCAAAAACGAATTTTTGGTAATCATTTATTTTACTTTTTTCATACATAAATGCTCTCTTCTATTATGTTATTATAGATAAAATGAAAAAATATAAAAAAAATGCATTAGAAAAATGGCGCTCACTGGCGGTTATTGTGACAGCCAAAATATTTTGGCAGATCAAGGTTCACTTTTAGTCCGTGGCAATGGCAACTTTTTTTTTTTGGGAGCTTAATAAGGGGGGGATCTGAACTTGAAGATCTTTATAAGGGGCGGCAAAATTGGCCTATGCCCCGAGTGGCTGAAGCCTATGCTACACCACTGATAAAAGTGTCATATATATTAAAAAAAAAATATAAAATAACATAAGTGTTCTTAAATATGAAGCGTATGGCCATGCGTTCTCATGCAAAATTTAATAAAATGGTCTAGAGTTCTTCTATAATTCAAATCTATGAATATATCCACTATACCCATCGCTATGAATCCATCCACTGTACCAATCGCTCGGGCACTAGCCTGCCTCATTCATGCCATCGTTTCTCAGTACAACATCCATTCATTCCACACAAGGAATAAACAATGTTTATCCGGTTCTTCTGACAAGGAAAGGTCCCCAGGTGTCACTCGCCAATTTGAATAATTTTTGGATATGTGATAGAGGACAAAAATCTAAGGTCGACGTATTTTTTTATACGTGCTCAATCGATAGCTTACGTTTTCAAAATTACGTTTTAAAATCAGCGAAAATGTCGTTTTTTTGCCACGATTTCACTATTTTCCATAGAAATATATACAAATTTGGTAGCAAACGAAAGGTATTTTAAAGTCACACATGATGGCATCCATTTTGGAGAAATAAATTTCATTGTAATTTTGTTGTAATTTTTAACAGTTTTTAGTCGATATCATAAGGAGCGCATTTTCGAAATTGTTTCATTTTCATTTATATTTGATTTAAGAGAATTCTAAAAGTTACCTTTTTTTTTTGTTTTTTTAAATTTTTAAGTTTTTATATTAAAATTTTCTTTATTAAAATATGCATTTATTTTCTTAAAAAAATTTTTTTTAGAGATGAAGACCACAATATGGGTATCAAAAATTTTGTTTAAACGTAAAATTTGTTTTTGTTGTAAAAATAATTTAAATTAAAATTGCATTTTAAACTCCCTTTCACATGGCATGACATTTATTAGCAAAAATAGATTCAGTTTTAAACAAAAATTTATTAACTATTTTTATCATAAAAAAACAAGGGTATATCCCTTTCGATTTTATTGATGAAATTAATTTTTTAAAAATGTTCTTTTTATAATTTTTATAAAAGAGTATAGATTCAAAAATAATTTATTTGAAAAAAATATCCCAATATTCTTTTCCAATCAAAAGTTATTACTAAAAACCAAACAATAAAATTCCTTTTCTATTTATTATTAAAGTTTCTATATTTTTAAAGTTTTAAAAGAAACAAATATATTTTGTACTTTTCAGTTATTAACCCTTGGATAGTTTGGGTAATGAGTTACCATAGGGTGGAAGCTATATTAATGGAGCGAGGTGTGGTAGCCAAGGTTTAATAACTGAAAAGTATAAAAAATATTTGTTTCTTTTAAAATTTTCAAAATGAGCATGATTATTCTTAAAATGAGCATTGGAAGGATTCAAATTCAAAAACCAAATCCACGTTGGTTTTTATCCAAAAAAAGGGCCCGACATCATACCATGACAGCATCTCTCAGAAAAAAATTTCCAGAATATCTACAAAATAGCACCCAATCGTTAGAAAATCGGGCTACATTGAGCGCCACCGCCGATTTTCAAATAATGATGTACATATTTTTTGACACCAGATGTGTGAAATAGTTTAAAGAAATCTATCCAATAATTTATGAGCTATTTCGCTAAATTGAAGAAACTAAGCGTAATTGTTTTGAAATTTCTTATTCCATTTGAGTAAATCTTTCATAAGCACTTAATATAATAAGAGGTCCGCGGTTCAAATTCCTGCTGAGACCATTTTTTTTTCTATTTTTGAAATAAAAAAATATGTAACGCAAGTTTATTTTATGATAGAAAGTATTTTTGTTTTTTCAAGCATCGAACATTGCAGTCAAACGATTTCCCACTGAGTCTTTATGAATTTCGCATGGTTTAGTTGTTGTTTAAAAGCGTTGATGAAACCATTCTAGAAATATAGTCAAAGCATTGTTTAAATAAATTACTTGTGGTTTACAAAACAAAGAAAAATTAAAGAAATTTATGAGTATTGCCTCATCTTTTAAACTAATACTTCTCCAAATTAAACAAAGCATTACTGTACAGTGTTGTGAGCAGTGGACTTGATAAAAAGATAGTTTTTCTTCAAATTACTTCTCCTTTTATACAATTTCTGGAAATGTCAACACTTATCATATCCATCTTTATATCTTAAATTGAAGTAAAAACTTGTTTTCAAAACAAAGATGCTGTTTTGATAACGCTTCTCGAAATCAAGACCTCTCTTCATTACACCATGTAAAAATTCCTTCTTTTTAGGAGAAACCACTATAAAATATAGAAAAATCCATGCCTGTGAATTGAAGCAACGGGTTTTTAATTTAAGGGAAACAGATTTTTTTTCTGAGTGAACTAAATTCAACTTTAAGTGCGAATTTATCAGAATTTCGCGTAATAAATTAACTTTTTTTATGATCAATTTTGTAATTTATTCAATTCTTTTTTCAATAACACCAAAAACATAAACATACATACCTCTAAAAATAAAAATGTTGGCTGTACTAAAAAATTATACTTATTAGAAAACAATGATAAACAATGACAGTACAATTAGTTAGGCAGTAGATATCTCTTGTTTTCTAATAAGTATAAATTTTTAGTACAGTTTACTTTTTATTTTTAGAGGTATGTTTATCTTTTTGGTGTCATTGAATAAAAAATTTAATAAATTACAAAAATGATTATAAAATAAATTTCATTTATAACGCGAAATTCTGAGAAATTTGCACTTAAAGTTAAAATTTAGTAGTTTCAACCGATTGATTTGATCTTCACACGAGCATAGCTCGGTAACGTCAAAATCGGTTAGCTTTGTTGATATACCGTTAGAAAGAGTTATCAAAATAAGTTACCTGTAAGTTCGTTTTTCTGCTAGTTACAATAACGTGAATAGAAGCTGTGAAATATTAATGAACCCTGTAGCCTTTAGGAATGTGAAAATAGACCCCACCCCCCCCTCTCCAATACGGTTTTATGTTAAGCTCGTAAAACCTTTCACCTCCGTAAACAGTTGCACTCAGCTGCGGGACACCCTGTATATAAAATGCCTGCTACAAAACTAAGGCAAAGTGGTTATGCAGAAATTTTGAAATTTAATTATTTGAAGAATATTAGAGAATGTTAAATACATTAATTCCACTTACGATCTAGTCTTTTATATAAAAAAATTATTAATTTTTGCATCTGCTAAAACTACGCTGCCCGGGTCAGTTGCCCTTGCCCCTGCTTAATTCGGCCCTGAATATAAACTATTCTGATATTATAAGAAATCCACGAAACCAAGTGTTTACTCATTGAAAATGCAACTCAGTCATAGCGACAAATGTCAAACGCACAGCGAGAAGAACAAATCTCTAATTTTTTCTTGAGGTCGATTTCCCCTTGCTTGATTTCCACCTTGCAATGATATTTACGATCAAAGTGCGATCAACGGTTGAGGCCGAGTTAAGATTTACTTTCCCATTCGATTCCCATTCAATTTTGGCACGTGGCTTATAGGTAACTTGTATGAACATGTTTCGATGGATGTCGGCACGGGTTGTCGTGCTTCAAATGAGCAGAAATTTAGTTTTCGTGTGGTTTAGGGATAATTGAATAGGTAGGGCTCAAGTGTAACAAAATAAGACCGTATTTCGATTTTTGGGGACTTTTTCGTAAAAATACCTACATCCAACCTAAAAAAAACGGAATGGAAGAACTGTATGTTGGCAACTCTGGAACTCAAAAAGTTTTCGAATGAAAATAAGAAATATTTTTTCATAAATATTAAAGTTACTCCGAGTGAGAAATATATGCCTTTCGGTTTTTTTTTAATAATTTTTTTGTGATTGAAATGCTAAAAACTGGCAGTTTAAGAATATTTGGAAAAAAGTTAAATGACTTAAACTGGTTTGAAAGCAAAATAAGTTTAATGTATTTTATTATTGGTCACTCTGTTTCTGTAATATACAATTAATTTTTTTTTATGTTTTGATAATATTTACTTATTACACAAAATATTCAAAAATAACGTATACTGTTACTTAGATAGCGTGACGGGAATAGGGTTAAGAAAATAAATTCACAATAATGGTATTCACTTAACTGCTGAGATTTCAGAAATCGGAAATTTCCGACGAGTTGAAGTGAGGGACCGTTTTTAATGTTTCGTTTTTTTCACATGCATCTGTCAACCTTAAAATCGCCATCGCTTCATTTCGATAGGGTGATGTTATGGCTGGCGGTCAATGATGACCAGGTGATCCCTGGTCACGTCACTTATTGCGCTCTTTTTTCGTTTAATGTGCTCAGTTCCCAAAGTATGTTATGCTAACGGTCATATGATCCCCAAACATCAGTACAATTTTTGCTACTTTTAGTAATTTTTCTGAAAAAAGTATCATCGTTGAACATGGTTGAGTGTTGCTATTAAGCAGGATTCATTACTGCTTTCATATATTTCGCACTGAAATTGTACTATTTTAATGCGAAAACACAAATGTTGTGAATATTTCTACAACGCAACACTGTTTTGATACCCTTAATAAGGGTATTCACTTCAGCGCAGAAATTTCGGAAATGCTGAAATTTACGAAAACTTCAGTGCAATTGTTGTTGTTTAGGTTTTCCGAAGTTTGCTTAAATTTAATCATCTATTGAGTTGATGAAAAATAATCGTCGGAAATTTGGGAAGAAAAGATGTGTTCAGTAGTCATAAACGAATCTGTTTAATGAGTGTGAGTCATTGTGAATATGCTAATTTCGATAAGAAGAAGAGCATTCTGTCAAATCTCTCCTACAAGCTAACGAAATGTCTGCAATCTAGAGAGAAATTGCAATTCAATTAGTTTCTTTAATTGATTTATAGATTTGATAGCCGCTTATAAAAATTATTAAAGTATAAAGTACATATATGGCATATGTACATGTGACAAGGAGACTGTTTGTCTGCTGACATGGCAATTTTAAGGTTGACAGATGCATGTAAAAAGAAACGAAACATTAAAAACGGTCGCTCACTTCAACTCGTCGGAAATTTCCGATTTCTGAAATTTCAGCAGTGAAGTGAATACCCTTAATATTTTATTGAAATTATTTCAAACTTGGATTTTTTCGATTTTTTTTTAATACAACAAGAACAAAAAGGAGTTTTTTTAAAAAGCAAAAAATCACAACTCTGGTAGTTTTCATCCCATTTTCATGTTTGATAGCTTATTTCAAACTATATTAAATAAAAAACGAGTTTTTTTTTTTAAAATTGCACTTTTTTCATATCACCAAGTAGTGACATGTATCGATGCAAGTCGGCACGGGTTCCTGTGGTCCTAGCTGCACCAAATTTTATTTACATTTATTTCAGCATCATATGAAAAAATTAAGAGGGTACCACATAAAAAAGACAACTTTGACTTTTTTGGGACACCCTAATTTGCAATATTTGATGGTAAATTATATATACATTTTTTTTACTCCAACATGGGCTGATGAGCCGTGGAGGTATCCCGACAAGGAAATGTGGGTCGCTAGCTGAAAGAGGTTGGGAACCACTGGAGAATTACTTTGGACAAGAGATTTTCGCTCATTGCAGGAGTATTGTAAATGGGGACTAATATATGTATTATAGATTTTATCGCTGAGAGAAGTATTTTCCTTCGTGTGAAAATTAAGATTTTCTAATTATATTTTTATATAAAAACTTGATTTGGTGGCTACGTACGATATTTCATTGACTAAAAGTATTTCTTCGAGTTCTATTAAATTCTGCATAAAATACTATTCAAGAAACATCTATTCTATTAAAAATGGATAACCTAAGTATGAAAAAGATATATGTGCTTTAGAGTGGTCCTTAATTGTATGGAGCAAAAATTTATTTTCTGATCTTTAATTACGCAGCAGTGGTTTATTCCTTAATATGACAGATGTAAGCTGTGAAAATTATAGGAAAAAATATTGATATTTAAACGTGCCTCAAGCGAAAATCTGATTTATATGAAGATAGTACAACAGCAACTGCACCGGCGATGATAAGCTTTTTCGTGAGAAACTTAACTAAATCTAAAACTAAAACTGGTTTGTTTATTTTTTGTATGCTGCTACCTTTTATGATTTATTTAAGTTCATATTCATACTTTCTGTTGTATTCTTGTTTTATCTTTCGTAAATTTAATTTTCTGTTTATATAATTTCCTGACAGTGCAATTGAATCTGTGTTCTTATCGGTATCGAAAGGTTCCAACAAAATGATTATTGGCACTGTCTACCGTCCAAATCGTATGGTGGATACTTCACCACTCATAAACATGATTTAACATTTTTCTCTATCATTTCCCCACGTTCTCATTGCAGGAGACTTACAGCAATATTATTATAGAAAATAACTTAACTAATGATATGCGTAAATTAGGACTTTTTTTAGTGAACACTTCGACCCCAACTCATTTCTCAAATTCTATTAATACTCTACTGGACCTAATCTTTGTAAATGATCTATCAAAAATACTTCTTTATGATCAGCTATCAGTTCCAAATTTCTCGAAACATGACCTTATCTTCCTAGCTTTTGACTTCCAAATGGTAAAAAGCCATATTCTTTCAGTTTTCGCGATTTTAAGAATATTGATCATTACCAGCTCGATCAAGAAGCCAGAAGGACAAATTGGCAAAACATTTATTGCATGCCATCAATTGAAGACCAGATTAGCTATTTGCAGCGAAACATTATTCAGCTATTTAATCAATTTGTACCAATTAAAACTAAAAGCGTTAAAACTCAACAAAAGCCCTGGTTTAATAGTGACATTAAAAAGCTAAAAGCAAAACGAAACGCGGCTTACAATCGTTGGAAGCAATTCAAAATACCTGAGTTATACTTACTTACTTACTTAGGTGGTCGCAACAACCCGTGTCCGGGTTTCAACCGACCTCATCAGCTCTCGCCAGGCGCCTCTGCTTTGCGCGCGCCTTCTCCAATCGGATACACCAAGTGCGGTTAGGGCTTCCTCAGCCTGGTCCATCCATCGGAGGCATGGTGTCCCTCGTCGTCGTTGACCAGTGACCCTCGCCTCGAGCACCTTTTTCGCTGGAGCTTCGTCGTTCATACGATGGACATGACCCAGCCAGCGTAGTCGCTGCACAGTTATACGCCGAACTACGTCAATGTCATCGTAGAGCTCATACAGCTCGTGGTTCATTCGGATGCGATAGTCATCGCCGACTCGAACAGGACCGAAGATTTTGCGAGAACTTTTCTCTCGAACACCCCCAGAGCGGCTGCGTCAGTTTGACGAACTACCCATGCCTCAGCGCCATAAAGCAGCACAGGTAGAACGAGCGTCTTGTAGAGTGTTAGTTTTGTCGATCGAGAGAGGGCTCTGGAACTTAGTTGCTTACTGAGCCCGTAGTAGCACCTATTAGCAATTATTGTTCTTCGCTTTATTTCTAGGCTGATTTCGTTGTTGTTATTAATGGCGGTGCCAAGGTATACAAAATACAAACTCCTTGACTACTTCAAAGTTATAGCTGCAGGATGAAACGTGGGAGTCTAAACGCCGAGCTCCCTTGTTTGTAGACAGCATATATTTTGTTTTGCCCTCATTTATCGTCAAACCCACTTTGGCTGATTCCTTTTCGATGGCGGTGAAAGCAGCGGTAACATCTCTCTTGGTTCTGCCGACAATATCAATATCATCAGCGTACGCAAGGAGCTGGACACCTTTGTAGAAAATGGTGCCATTACGATGCACTCCGGCCTTTCGTACGATCCCCTCCATGATGATGTTAAAGAGATCGCAAGACAGTGGATCGCCTTGACTGAAACCTCTTTCGGTATTGAAGGTTTCGGAGAGGTCATTTCCTACCTTGACGGAGCTGCGTGTGTTGCTCAACGTCATTCTGCAAAGTCTAATCAACTTTTGCAGGTATACCGAACTCAGACATTGTTGCGTATAGGCAATCCCTTCTCGGGCTATCGAACGCAGATTTAAAATCGACAAAGAGATGGTGTGTGTCAATTTGATTTTCGTGGGTTTTCTCCAGGATTTGTCGTAGCGTGAAAATCTGGTCTATGGTGGACTTACCAGGTCGAAAGCCACACTGATAAGGTCCAATCAATGTTTTTGTAATCGGCTTTAATCTTTCACACAGTACGCTTGAGAGAACCTTATATGCGATGGAAATAAGACTGATACCTCTATGACTTGCGCAGATTATTGGGTCTCCTTTCTTAAGTATAGGGCACAGTACGCTGAGGTTCCAATCGTCGGGCATGCTTTCTTCTAGCCATATTTTGCTGATGAGCTGATGCATCTGCCTTATCAATTCATCGCCGCCGGTTTTAAACAATTCAGCTGACAGGCCGTCAGCACCCGCTGCTTTAATGTTTTTGAGTCGTTGGATAGCAACTCGAACCTCTTCATGGCTAGGTGGTGGTACTTCCACTCTGTCATTGTTGATTGGTAGCTCTGAACTGCGCACTCCATGGGCGGCATTAGTGGAATCGTCGCCAGTAAGTAAATTGGAGAATGCCGTCTCCACAATCTCAGCACACACTGCGTATCCGTATTCAGATCTCCATTTTCGTCTCTACAAGTGGATGCTCCGGGCTTGAAACCTTGGGTTAGACGCTTAACCTGTTGATAGAATTTTCGTGCATCCTTCTTGCCCTGGTATACCTCTAGTTCCTCACGCTCACGCTTTTCCTGCTCACTTTTCTTGCGTCTGAAAAGGCGCCTCTCTTCCTTCCTCTTTTCGCGGTAGTTTTCTCGCACGGCTCGCGTTGCAGCTGACTGCAGCGTTTTTCTATATGCGGCGTTTTTTACTGCAGTCGCAATGCGACACTCCTGATCATACCATTGGTTCCGAGGTTGCGGACGCCGGAAACCAATGACTTCTTCAGCGGCAGCGCGCATGGAGTGGGATATATGCGCCCAAAGTTCGCCGGCGTCGTCGGGTCCAGAGGTTGGTTGGTTGAGCTTAACCGAGAGTTGAGCGGAGTAGGCTTCGGCAGTCCGTTGAAATTGCAGCTTAGCGAAATCTAGCTTTCGTTGCATTCCTGTGCGTATGTTCTTTGCATTGCATAATCGCATGCGGATCTTGGCTGCAACAAGATAATGGTCGGAGTCAATGTTGACCCCCCGAAATGTACGCACATCTAGAACACTAGAGGCATGCCTTCCGTCGATTACAACATGATCAATTTGGTTTCGCGTTTTTTGATCCGGGGACAGTGCTACTAACTACCATGTTTCGCGCCGCGGCGAAGTCGATCAGTCTTAGACCGTTGTTCGTGGAGGTCTCATGAAGACTGAACTGACCGACAGTGGGGCCAAAGATGCCTTCCCTTCCGACTTTCGCATTAAAACCGCCGAGGACTATTTTCACGTCATGGACCGGAAGGTGGTCGTATACGTCCTCAAGACAAGCGTAGAAAGCGTCTTTGACGGCTTCGTCCTTTTCCTCCGTCGGGGCGTGCGCGCAAATAAGGCTGATGGAGAAAAATTTTGCCTTGATGCGGATCGTGGCCAATCTTTCGTTGACAGGTGTGAACCGGGAAACAAGGTGGCGTAGTTTCCGGCTAACAACGAATCCACATCCAAATTCGCGCCTCTCCGCATGGCAGCTGTAGTAGATATCGCAGTGTGCTTGTTTAGAGCAGCCTTGCCCTTTCCATCGCATTTCCTGGATGGCGGTGATGTCAGCCTTTATTGCTTTGAGGGCTTCCGCCAGTTGGATAATGGCACCTTCCCTATAAAGGGTTCGGACATTCCAGGTGCATATCCGTAAATCATTGTCCGTTTTTCGTTTGCGGTGGTCGTCAACGTAATTGGGGTTCTTATCCGAGGCTGGTTTAGTTTTCATTGGGCAGTAGTAATGTGGCGGGACCCAAACCCTGCGCACATTCCATGTTTAAGGTCTATGGAGTGAACTGCCGCTCAAATTAGCCGTCAAACTGACGGATGCCAGTTTGCCGTTGCCCAGGGAACACCACGTGGAGGTTTGAGTCGACTTGAGACGATTTGCCATGTGAAGGTTCGCCCCCTGTTCCCCTGAGTTATACACTGAATTTAAAAAATTTAGGAAAAAGGTAAATAATGACATAGCAGCATTAAAGAAAAGATTTTATAGTGAAAAATATAAAAATGCAGTTGCATCAAAAAAGATTTGGAAAGAAATACGTGACATTGGAGTAGGTAAAAATCAGTCTGCTGTCGATGTGAATATCGATGTGGAGGACCTTAATAAAAATTTTGTAAACTTGCCCATGCCTACAGTTGATGAGAATGTTTACGCTAGTAGAAATGATTCTTCGTCCATTGTCTTAGGTTCAGATATTGCTTTTTCGTTTCGTTGCGTTGACCAGAGTGAAGTACTGTCTAGTCTTCTGTCAATAAAATCAAACGCCGTTGGTTTTTTCTAAAAATTCTATTACCAATCTTGTTACCATACATAACTTACGCCTTTAATACTATTCTCACTACTTCTATCTTTCCGAAATGTTGGAAACAAGCTAAAATCATTCCAATACCTAAAACATGCAATGAATATCGACCCGTTGCCATATTGCCGTTCTTGGCTAAGGCAATTGAAGTGATTTTAAATCGGCAAGTTAGCGAATTTATCTCCGATAAAAGTTACTAAGCGAAAGGCAGTCTGGATTTAGGGCAAAGAGGAGTTGCGTTACAGCTCTAATAGATGTAGTTGAAGACACTAGAGCAGGCTTAGATGATAAAAAAGTTAGCTTTTTTATTCTTTTTGATCACTCTAAGGCCTTCGATACAGTCGATCATGGCATCCTTTGTACCAAATTAAGTAACATGTTTAACTTTTCTCATACAGCAGTAATTCTGTTCAGGTCATATCTCTCTAATAGATCCCAAGCTGTAGGGATTGTCCATATTTGAAGCGCCCATCTGGCAACACTGTAACTTTCCGCAGTGATGCCAAATCGACTAATGACATACCGCGTTTGAAGCGTCATTCAAAGCAAATGTTTACAATGGGACAGTACACGCCACGCGATCGCTCTAAAATTGTTGAAACTTACATTCAACAAAACAAGTCAATAGTGAAAACTCAACGTGCTTTCAAAAAAATAAATAAAGTGAAACGTGCGCCTTCCAAGAAAACAATTTATCGTTTGTATGAAACTGAAAATCCACAAGAGATTCAAGAGGTACCTCTTCACGATGCAAAAGTCACTGTTTGGTGCGGCGTTTGTGCTAAAATGCTCATTGGGCCGTTCTTTTTCGAAGATGATAATGGCCACAGAGTTACTGTCAATCAGGAGCGTTATCGCGATATGATAAACAATTTTTTCATGCCAATCGTTCGTCGAAAGCGTATCAGGCACTACTTGTTTCAACAAGATGGCGCGCCACCACACACAAGCCGCACTACAATCGATTTTTTGAAGCAATTGTTCCCTGGCCGTTTGATGTCAAAAAATGGTGATTTCGATTGGCCGCCAAGATCACCAGATTTAACGCCTCCAGACTTCTTTTTGTGGGGTTATTTGAAATCAAAGGTTTACGTCAACAAGCCAAAGACCCTAGATGAGCTGAAAACCAACATCCGTCAAGAAATAACCGCCATTCCCATCGAAATGTTGAAAAAAACCATGGAAAATGCTGCAAAACGGGCACAATATGTCGTAGAGGCCAATGGCAACCATTTACGAGAAATCATATTCAAGAAATGATGTAAGCAAATCTACTTGAACCCAATTAAATGATATTTATGACGAATAGACAAAAAATAGGCGCTTCGAATATGGACAGCCCTGTATTAGCCAAAAACAAGACATCAGAATTCTTGACGGCTAACGGGGGAGTACAGTAGATACAATATAGCGGTTCTGGGGCAGGTGGCTCGGTGGCTCAAGCCGATGACGTCATGCCCAGCACTCAAGTATGAATGGATTTCTGCTTGTGCTGGTGGACGGACAGACAAAAAACCGCAAGTTGTTTTTGCTTTAAGCGTTGATCATAATTTTATACACTACATTATCGGTACTGGTAGTCAAGCGAGTTATTATCAGTGTTTGTATGTTTCGTTTTTTCTTAACCCTCGAATACCTAATAGCAATGACTCAAATTCTGAGTGACAAGCTTAGCTTAAATGGTATGACTTGCTATATGAAAATATATATATTAATATGGGTTGAAGCAATTTAGGTACGGCGAAGGTTGAAGGGTTAAAGAAATGTGGATAAATTTATCATAATGGTGCTAAGTATAATGTGCGTGTATTAGATTTGTGTAAGTAGTTTGTATATTAAATGACAACCATTAAAAAATATGGGCGTATATAAATATCTATTCGTCAGTTGGGGGACATCGGGGTAACAAGCCCCCGCTTAATCACTTACACTTACACCCAGCAACTTCTCCGCCTCTGGCTTATATTTTATGTAAATTCAGGAGTCTGTGAAGCTTCGAGATGCAGGAACATCGACATTTTAGAAGTCGACTTATGTCACTGTATGCCGAAGCGAATGGTGTGAGAGAGAGAAAGGAAGAGAGAAAGGGAGATAGCAAATAGCGTAAATATTTGAAGTATACAAATAATACTTCAGAATCAACCTAACCTAAGCCAATGCCAAGAAGAGTCAAAAAGTTTCTAGAAGCTTCGAGATGCAGAAACTTCGAGAACATTTTAGAAGTTGACTTATGTCACTGTATGCCGAAGCGAATGCCGTAAGAGAGAAAGGGAGAGAGAGAGAATTTGGTAGTAAGAGAGAGAAAGGGAGATAGCAAATAGCGCGATCCTATACAAATAATACTTCAGAATCAACCTAACCTAAGCCAATGCCAAAAAGAGTCAAAAAGTTTCTAGAAGTTTCGAGATGCAGAAACGTCGAGAACATTTTAGAAGTCGACTTATATCATTGTATGCCGATTACGTCACCCATCCCCATCCCGATACGGATTTTAATTTTATTTAATTTCAATTTCAATACTAATTTCAAGGTTAAAGTGATAAGATTTCTCACTTCCTCAATGTACTTCTAGGTTGTTGAAGTACATTGAGTATTTCATTCATATTGAATTATTGGTTGATTGATTATCGATATTATGATTGATTGATTAATTATCGATCAGTTCTACACTTCTAGGTTGTTGAAGTACATTGAGTATTTCATTCATATTGAATTATTGGTTGATTGATTATCGATATTATGATTGATTGATTAATTATCGATCAGTTTTAGCAGGTAGCTGTTTAACAGTACAAACCAGTTTAAGCAGGTAGCTGTTTAACAGTACAAACCAGTTTTAGTCGGTAGATGTAGAACAGTACAGATCAGTTTTAGCAGTTAGCTGTTGAATAGTACAGATCAGTTTTAGCCGGAAGCTGTTGAAGCTACCAGTATCAGTGAAGCTATCAGTATCTCTTTGTCTTACCAAGTGAGAGTATGATTTACAATCATGGGTTTATAGTAAAACTGGAAGGAGGAAATGATACAGTAACAACAGGTGTGCAATTTAAAAAACAACTTTGTTTCATATCTGTTCGATGAAATTCGATATGAAATTAATGGCTTTGAAGTTGATTGTACACGTAATCTTGCACTTTCATCAACCATGAAAAATTTCGTATCATTGAATAAAGCTGAAAGTGGTGCATTAAGAAACGATGGTTGGGTTACTTTGCAAAATTGGAAATGTACAAGATAATTAAAAACGAAAATTTGGTAATACCAATGGCGTTTACAAGTTGGGCCTATCATATAAATCCTATACTATCAAAGGAAACGAAAGCTTTATGGAAGGTAAAGCTTTCACCGCAAAATTAAAAACCATGATTTCTTATAATCGGCTTACAAAGAGAAAAAAGTAAACAGGAAGGAAATAAATTTGATCATTGTAATATATCTAATTTAAAAGTATATATATATAAAAACTCTGAATCATATCCCTATGATGATTTAAATAGTCGCTTTGAAATGGGACAGTATGCTGTACTATATGATATGTATACAAAATTTCAACAAAGTTATTATATACTGGAATCTCAACCATTGCTAGATGTCGTTTATATACGGGAATCTCAACCATTGCTAGATGTCGTTGGATTCAATGCTATTGCACCACTTATTGTTCTTGATGTAACACGCCAAAATTATTTTAGAAGTAACACAAAAACATGTTGAACTTCTACATTGCTGCCTTATATTGAACTTGCGGGTTATGAGTGCGCTTACTATGAAGCTTGGCTCTTATCACTTTAACCTTGAAATTAGTATTAAAATTGAAATTAAATAAAATTAAAATCCGTATCGGGATGGGGATGGGTGACGTAATCGGCATACAATGATATAAGTCGACTTCTAAAATGTTCTCGACGTTTCTGCATCTCGAAACTTCTAGAAACTTTTTGACTCTTTTTGGCATTGGCTTAGGTTAGGTTGATTCTGAAGTATTATTTGTATAGTATCGCGCTATTTGCTATCTCCCTTTCTCTCTCTTACTACCAAACTCTCTCTCTCTTCCTTTCTCTCTCACGCCATTCGCTTCGGCATACAGTGACATAAGTCAACTTCTAAAATGTTCTCGAAGTTTCTGCATCTCGAAGCTTCTAGAAACTTTTTGACTCTTCTTGGCATTGGCTTAGGTTAGGTTGATTCTGAAGTATTATTTGTATACTTCAAATATTTACGCTATTTGCTATCTCCTTTTCTCTCTTCCTTTCTCTCTCTCACACCATTCGCTTCGGCATACAGTGACATAAGTCGACTTCTAAAATGTCGATGTTTCAGCATCTCGAAGCTTCACAGACTCCTGAATTTACATAAAATATAAGCCAGAGGCGGAGAAGTTGCTGGGTGTAAGTGTAAGTGATTAAGCGGGGGCTTGTTACCCCGATGTCCCCCAACTGACGAATAGATATTTATATACGCCCATGTTTTTTAATGGTTGTCATTTAATATACAAACTACTTACACAAATCTAATACACGCACATTATACTTAGCACCATTATGATAAATTTATCCACATTTCTTTAACCCTTCAACCTTCGCCGTACCTAAATTGCTTCAACCCATATTAATATATATATTTTCATATAGCAAGTCATACCATTTAAGCTAAGCTCGTCACTCAGAATTTGAGTCATTGCTATTAGGTATTCGAGGGTTAAGAAGAAACGAAACATACAAACACTGATAAGAACTCGCTTGACTACCAGTACCGATAATGTAGTGTATAAAATTATGATCAACGCTTAAATCAAAAACAACTTGCGGTTTTTTGTCTGTCCGTCCACCAGCACAAGCAGAAATCCATTCATACTTGAGTGCCGGGCATGACGTCATCGGCTTGAGCCACCGAGCCACCTGCCCCAGAACCGCTATATTGTATCTACTGAGTACCTCAGGGCTCAGTTCTTGGGCCTGTTCTGTTTTCCATCTATGCTAACGACTTACCCACGGTTCTTAAAAATTGCAAAGTCCATATGTACGCTGACGACGTCCAATTATATTTAAGCTGTAAATTTGACTGTATTTCTGATTGTATATCTACCATCAATAACGATTTAGCAAGCATAACAACTTGGGCAGGTCAAAATGGCTTGTGTCTTTACCAAAAAAAGTCGAAATGTATAGTTATCTCTAGAAAACCAGTCGATGTGTCGGAATTTTCTAAAATCATTTTGAACAACGCCTCAATTAACTTCGTTGAGTCAACTAAAAACCTTGGAGTTACACATTGGAGTTGGAATACACACATTGGCACTACAATAGGCAAGGTCTACGGAATGCTAAGGGTACTGAGGGTTTCACAACATTTTACACTACCCAAAATAAGATTCTTATCGCTAAAGCATACATATTTTTTTTTCTCTTTCGATAAATTCATCTTCTCTTTCTTCTAAAAAATTAATATACATAAAAGATTTAAAATGTTACAAACTTAAATTAAATTAAATTTCCTGTTTTGTCATAACCTCGCTGGAAGAGGAATTGTTTTTATTTTATTTTTTCTTTTTTTTTATATTATATTCTCTATTTAATATTATTAATATTTACTTGCATTTAATATTTGTATTACTTTTAGTAATGAATTTTATTGTAAACCTCAAATTTATTGTAATATTAAAAACAAAAAACAAATCAATGATGCCAGTGCATTAATCATAAGGTTTTCACCTTGTAGCACTGGTATATCAAATAATAATAAATAATAATAAAATCGAAATCGAGTAGTGCTGTTTTCACAAAAAAAACCCCAATTAACTATTTATAAATTGAAATTTTCAAAAAAACTGGTACGCACTTCATTTTTCATTTAATTTTGTTTTTAAAATGAGTCATCAAATATGAATATCAGAATTAAAGTACCAGAGTTATGATTTTTTATTTCTGAAAAAAATATAATTTTTTTCTTGTTATACTTAAAAAATCGCAAAAATCCACATTTTATAAAAACTCAGTGAATGGAAATGTGTTTTTAAACTAAACCTAATACAGATACAAAAAATGGTACGATTACCTTTAATAATTTGGTCGTGACGTAATTTTTTATTAGAAGTAAAACGTAGCCTTTTTGGAAATTACGAGTTTGAATATTTTAATAAAAAAAATTCCCAAAAACCCAAAAATATAAATTAAAAAAAAAACAATAATTTTGAGCTTTTTTGTGCAAGAAATTAAAATCAATGAAAAAGTTATAGCTGTTGAAACTTGGCTTTTTTTTTAAAACCCTTAGTGGCCTTTTCTGGCATATCGAACACAAAAAAAATCTTACAAAATCAAAAAACAGATTTCTCATTTCAAATGATTTTAATAATTCTTAAAAATGTATCTGATTTTCTTTTGCAAAATTTTGGAATTCCAAGATTGCCAAAATATATTTAGAAAATTGGTTTGCCTAGGTTTGAGTTATAAAAAATTCAAAGCCAGTTTTGGCATGAGCTTTTATTCCGTTTTATATAATTAATTCTTTACTTTCATAGTAAAAAATTTGCAACACCTCTCATTTATGCTGGATGTTCAAGATTATAGAAGAAAATATCTAGACCATAATCGCAACACATTATCCCAGAATTACCCTAAAGGTTCATTTTAAATGCAAGTATTTCAAATATTTGTGATTTTGAAGTGTTAAATTGCTCAAATTTGGAAATGTATCAAAAATATAAAAAATAAACAAAACTAAATATTAATTGCATTTGTTAGTTTCTGAAAAAGTGAATTTTTGATTTTTAAGGTGTTTTTATTATTTTTTACTCTTTATGAGGGCAACCCAATGTTCCTATATCTATTTTGGCAACACTGGAATACCAAAATTTTCGAAAGCAAATCAGATATATTTTTTAGAATTATTGAAGTCTTTTCAAGTGAGAAAACTATGTTTTTTTTGGATTTTCATGATTTTTTTTGGTGTTTGATATGCCAGAAAAGGGTAGTTAAGGATTTTTGAAAAAAGTCAACTTTCGGCAGCTATAACTTTGATCCAATTTTTTGTTTTTTTAATTTTTTGCATAGAAAAGCTGAAAGCTATTTGTTGTTCATTTCTTGTTTGCTATTTTTAAAAGAAATTAATAAAAATTAATTAATTATTTACTAGAAATTAACAAAATGGAATACTTCTAGCAAACAATTTCGTAACGACCAAACTATTAAACCTAATTGCACAATTTTTTGATTATGTTTTAAGTAGAGTCTTAGAAAACATTTCAATAACATTTCACTTAATTTTTTTTAAAGTTTGAATTTTAGAGATTTTTTTAATACAAGAAAAAAAATAAGATTTTTTTCCAAAAGTAAAAACTCATAACTCTAGTAATTTAACTTTGATTATCATGCTTAAAAAATCATTTGAAAGAAAAATTAAATGAAATACTAAGTGCGTTCCAGTATTTGGAAAATTTGAACGTATAAAAGTGTAATTGGGATTTTTTCGGGAAAACAGCACTATTTTCCCATATAAATCAGATTTTCAATATAGATGTCGCTATATAATAATCAAAATTATTTTCTGAAAATTTTACGGTTTATCACTGTCATTTTAAAGAACAAGACCCCGGTGAGTAATTCGTTACTTTCGAAAAAAATGAGGACCTTTCTAATGAGCTTGAGTTTTTTTTTACTATCAGCGAAAGTCATGAAATGTTAAGTGTAAACCAAGAAAGTGCAGTTTTCAGTTATTTTATATCTTCTCCACTGGTTTTTTACTCAAGAGCTTATGTCTTCACCATATGGGTTTTTCTAGTCATCGATAGATGGCTCAATTCCACTATGTCATCTGAAAAGCTTTCTAATAGAACTGTGGGTTATCATATTATTAGAACCAGCTTAATGTTTTTAGAATTGCTCACCTTGTATTGTTGTGTTATTGTGTAAAACATATAGTTGAGTTCAACCCATTTTTGTCCAGCGTTGTGTTTACGCAACGGTTTACTTTTCTTAACCTGCAGGTCATACAGTGATAGATTTTCATGATCTCCAAAGAAATACTAAATTTTAAAAATTTATCTAATCGACCTGTTTTCGTTCAAGGCTGAACAATTACGTTTACTTACATTTCGAAGATTGGGAAATTTTTAAAATTTCCATTTTTTTTTTTTCTTATCTTTAATTTTAAACCTCTAAAAAATCTAAAAAAAGATTAAGTTAAATAGAATCCTAAAACGATCGTCTTTCTTAGGATATATATTTAACTTTTGTGAATTTTTGTGAAGTTCGGCTGATATACGTGGCTTCCGCGGGTTGACACAACGCTGGCCCTTAACGAAATACGTTTTTGTATATTTTTGTTGTTCTGTGGAAATTCTTGAGATTAATATTGGTGCAAACTGTTCGACTTTGCTTGTAGAATATCATACAATATCGATCAAATTGAAAATTAAAAATCTCGAGGTGGCAATCCATTTTTACATATTTTTTAAAAATTTTTGATTGTTTTTTTTTTTAAGTTAGACCAAACTAAACATTTTGGAAAGTTTCATTATTCTAGCTCAACGGAAACGTGGGCCAGTCCATACTGAGTTAATGAAAAATAAAAAAATTTTCTGAAATCTTTAACCCTCTAGCGTCCTCTTTTATGGGATTTTTTAACCATTTAAAAAAAAAAGAAGTACCCTACGAAGTGGTCCTAGGAATTAACATATTCTATGAAAGTGTTCCATCGAAAATTTCACTATAAGCCTCTTTGGACAAGCTTTGTCTACAGTTTACTTTTATGGAGAAAAATATTTGTTTTTTCTACGTTCATCCGAAGTTATACATACATATGTATGTAAAATTAAATCCACTTCAATATTCTTGCATTAGGTATTTTAAAACATATTGTTTTTACTCACAATAATAGCTGATTATAAAGTTGAGCCTAAAACTTATTAAAATTTAAAGAACCAAAAATAAAAAAAGAACGAAAGAAATTATTTTCGAGTTTTAATTTTTAACTTTCGAGCTCTGACTACAAGACACCTCTTACATAAGATATTTCATGTAGTCTACACCAGCAGTACCAGTGCAGAAAACCCTACTTTTTGGTGACTATCCTAAATTATATCTTATTTAATCAATGGATTATATAACGCAATAAAAATAATCTCTGCGCTCCAAGCAATAAGACTACTGCTCAAAGAATATTATGTGAAGCAACATTTAATTATGACAATCGTGTTATAATTTCATCTATAAAATAAAACACTTCTTTAATGTATAATTGCCCGTATCCGGTCCGAAAACAGCTACCTAAGACTCACTGCAGCTGAAAATGTTCATTGCGGCTGCCACATTTGATGGCAATAGCATTGTTTTGCCTTGTTATAACCTCAACTTTATCAATCTTCTTACGAAACGATTTCCTTAAGGCACCTTTCCCTCTGCACGCCTCTTATTGTTTGTACGTTCGAAAAATTAGAGAAACGCTATAAGAGGAAATTAGCTTCCATTAGTCATTTTTAGTATGTGTTTAAAACGTGCATCATTTTCTTTAAAAACGTGGTGAGCCTATTATTATTCGGAACACGTTTTTAAGTTTGATCTAAGCTAGACTCAAAACATTTAACTTCACTATATACATTATGGCCTTATTAATTCTATGACATTTTAATTAACTTTTTTCATTTTCGTCTTCCTTCAGTCAACCCGCCAGCCAGAGAATCTGACAACCAGCCCGGCATTCAACACATTTTTTAAAAACCGCTTTCTTGATTCGCTCGCCATTGTTTTATTTTTTTCTGAGTCAGAGTATAGATAATTGTTTTCTAACAAGCAGTCTACACACGATTGTTTCTTTGTACTATCAATGCATTTCTTATTTCATTCCAGACCGAGTGCTTAAAAAAGAAAACGATTAAATGAAAAAACAATTATATAGTTAAAAATCACCAAAGTTATAATTGCTGTAATTGTATATCGACAGCGGAATGAAACGTCGCGGAACAAAAAAACTCCCTTTTGAACATTAGGACGGGCCTAAAATAATCATCCGCATCTCCATTGCTTGATGGCTCTATTAAGAGTTTGTGGTAAACATAAGTTAGCATTTAATTCACTTGAGGCAGGTTAAATGAATCAAAAAGGTTTTTCTTTTTAAAAAGAAAAGCTTCATCATTTAGAACAAGTACATTTTCAGTTTTGAAACTTTCATTTAGAAACTATAAGATATATTAATTTTATTCGAATATATTGGAGCCTATGGTTTGTTGACTTATGTTGTAGCTTATGTCAAAAAAGTGATTTCGAGACATTGACATAGTTCGGCGTATAACTGTGCAGCGACTACGTTGCTACGATGCCTCCGATGGATGGACCAGGCTGAGGAAGCCCTAACCGCACTTGGTGTATCCGATTGGAGAAGGCGCGCGCAAAGCAGAGACGCCTGGCGAGAGCTGATTTGGTCGGCCGAAACCCGAACACGGGTTGTTAGTAAGTAAAAAGTACGCAATTTTGTTTTTTTTTTTTGTTATTTTTAAGTATTTATTACAACTCTTTTTAAGCACATTTCTAAAAATTTTTGCGGGGAAAAGTGAAAATTAATGATTTTATGACATTTTTCCTATAGTATGTTTTTGCATGTTTTATTTTGGGAAAATAACAAAATTTTTACAAAGTTTCGAAAGTAATAAAAAAAAATGCGCATTCTTTTTTTATTTATTGCTATGTATATATTGTAACAACTCTTTCTGACCACATTTCTAAAGATTTTTGCGAGTCTCTTTATATATAATAGTATAGACATAACGTGTTCTATGCTTTTTTCATAACAAACTGCTAAATATTAAAAAAGAAAAATCCCAAAACATTAAAAAAAGGAAAAAGTAAAAAAAAATTGATGTTTAAATATAAATTTAAACTAGTTTAAATGTACTCTGTAATGGAAAAATAAATTTGTAACTGCAACTAACTGCTTTCTTTAAAAAAATTCTTAAACTTGCAAGATATATCGATTTTAACACAATGATGTAATAATTTTTTTAAGATGAAGAACTATTTCATATGCATCTCTTGTATGTCAAATTAAATGCCAAAATGTGCTTAATATTTTAGTTTTACATTCATCATTGTATGTAAAATAAGTATCAAAAAAAGTATGGCCGCCAATTTGAAAGTTGAACAAAACAAATTTTTTGAAAGCAATTCTGAGATTCAAATACAATGGACAACTGTTAATTAAAATATCAACATTTTTAAAAATAGTCGAGCAGCCAGTGTTGGATCAGTTGATTTGGACTGAATCTTAATTAAAAAAAAGTATTTCATAGTTTAACTACTAAAAGCTATATCTACAGCGGCCTTAAGCTTAACTGCTAAGAATATTTACATATATTGGCATTTCTAGAAAAAAGTCCACCGTGACATGAAAATTAAAAGATATTAAAAACTTTTTATTTAATGATATTCTTTTTGAGAAACATTGAAATTTTATTGATTTAAGCAATTCGAACATAAACTCATTTACCATGATGATCAAATCATCTGCCCTGTTTCACAAATGCAATTTTTCTTTTTAGTAAATGTTACGTAGACGTTTTTGTTTTAGTAAAAATGCAAGGCACTGGCTAAAAATAATGGAAAATGGTTGAGGCAGGGAGAGACAGAATATATTAAATTTGTTTTTTAATTACTAAATTACACAATTACTTTATTACCTAACTACTCAATTACCTAATTAAATTGCAATGGAAATTTTAGAAACGTAACGCCAGACGACTAAGCCTAATAACAAAAAAAAAAAAAAAACGGGAAAAGATTTTTAAATTTGATTACTTGGGAAATACAAAAAGTCTTGCCCAATTCGCAGAGTTTTGCAAATTTTTTAATCGATGTAAGTCAATTAGAGTCAATTAAGTCAAAAGACGAAAGTCAATTGAATTATTTAGCGGACATCACCATACAAAATATGTTAGTTCGTTCTATGGGAAAAAGTCAGAATTTCAACTAGTTGTGGTTGACAAAAAACTACTTTATCAACTACTTTTAAATTAGTTGATTTTCCTACAGGGAATAGACTGATAGTTCTATGTGAGAGTAAAGATTTAGTTTGCGTATAAATTTTCGAAATAATTTGATGTGGTAAATGTGTACGTTCTCTAAAGTTTTGATTAAATTCGAGTGACTAAGATTATTGCTTATTGCTTGACAATTTACAAATATATCGTCGTTGGACGTGCAATACTGCGTATCCGTCACTTGCACATGCACACACACATAGTAAAATTCTACAGGAGTGCAGAAAAACTGTTTTCCTTTAACTTATTGAATGGATTTTTAACTAAACGAAAAACATTTATTGAAATAAGAACCTTGCTTTGTTCTAAAATCAGCATTTAGTAGAAAATCCGCTCTGTATTAATTAAATCAAACAGAATTAAAATCCAAATTGCACCCCAAGCGTGCATTTACTCCTACTTTTGGCGGTAAGATACATGACATCCTCCCTGCTTCAGCGAGCGCTTCTATGCGTTTTTGCTACCCAGGGCAAAAAAAATAAAATACAATCACAGAATAAATAGGTAGGTAATATAAAAGAAACTTCTTTAAGCCATTCTAAAGGAGTGCTTATAGCAGGCCTCTTTAAAACAAGGAGAGCGGAAGGCCTGGAAAATTTGGCCATTCATATAAAATAGTATATAGGCTGGGATATGAGCGTGGAAGGACTACGAAATACATTAGAAGCCCTGATAGTAGCGGTTCGAAGAAGCCCTGCTTTTGCCCACTGGAAATTTTGGCCTTTTTGCAATATACGTGGTGTTGCAAGTGGCTGAAACGCGGTATTGTACGCCCAACGACGATATGTTGTAAAGTAAGATATTCCGTTTTGCAAAAGTACTGGTGCGGCTTAATAGATGTTTGTATGTTAACCTAATGTGTGTGCAACTCGTCATCTGGTATAAATTAGGGATGAGACGGAGCCCCGCATCCGTATCAGCGGAGCATCCGCAAAAAAAGTTGGCATACGCATCTGCATCCGCACTCCATTTTTCACTTTTTGATATCAGCATCCACATCCACATACCCATCCGCATCAAAAATCAACATTCACAAAAATTGTTATTATTAAAGACGTAATTAAAAAAATACATTTTCATTATGCTTCATTATGAGCTTTGTACTCGGTTAAAAAGCAATAAAGCATCAACATTACTGTTAAAAAATACAATATAGCATTGATTGATTTTCACTATTAAAAAAGTTTTCAATATGATTTTGATCATTTAAGTCCTTATTGTTGTTTGTTCAGCTGATCTAAGCTAAATTTAAACATGAAACTATTCTATTTATGCTATTCTTTTTATTGAAATGGTATAAGCTTTATTTTCATTTTTTTTAATCACTTTGTTTTCTTCGTTTAGATACCTGGAACATTTTTAAGATTCTTTTTTGTACTTTTATAAAAAATAAATGTTATTTAGTTAAAAAAACTATATTTTAATATCATTTTAATAACCGCATCCGCGTATATTAATTTTTTTATCCGGATCTGCATCCGCATCTACAGCATTTTTCATTTTTTGTATAATATTCCGTCACATCCGATTGCCAGGTGGGTATTGAGGGCAAATAAAATTAGGGTGTCTAAAAATAAAAGCATTTTATGTCTTTTTGGGGACTTTTCGTAAAAATACCTAAATTAAAAAAAAATAAAAAATAAAAAGAGAATAGAAAAAAAAGTAAGTTGGCAGCCCTGGAATTAAAAAAGAAATAGTTTTTAGAATAGTTTTAAGTTATTCCGAGTGAGAAATATAGGTTTTTTCATTTTTTTATAATATTTTTTGTGATCGAAATGCTAGAAAATGGCAAGTCAAGTTTCAACATTTTTCACTTTTTCCCCAATTATCGGTTTTTTTATTTTTTGCAGGAAACAGCTCAAGACTGTTGACTTTACGAAATTGCAAAAAAAAAAAAAACAAATCGAAACGTGAACAACGGAGACAACAAAAGAAGAGAGAAAAATAACAGTCTTAATAGTTGAAAGTTATTTTGTGTGCGTCCGTGTTTTGGTAAAGTTATTAGAAATTGAAATTAAACTACAAAAATAGCTGTTAAAGGAACTTGATTATGAAAATTTATTAAAATCATTATTGCAGATTTATAAAAGTACAATATTCCAATAATTTCTTAGTTTCTTTTGCTGAAATTAGCATACGCAAATTATTTGCTACAGCCACCACCAATTTAAATTTGACAATTAAAAAGATAAGTCTTCGTGCCAAAGTGCATTTTCTTTACTTTAACGACTTTTTTTAAGATTTTTAAAGACGTACGTCTTTGCCACAAGAGTTTAAGTTTTTGATTTAAAGTATATTGTTTTTGGGAATCTAACAATCTATCTGTGTTTGTCGTAACGATGTTTTATCTTTGGGCACAATCTAACCAATGAAAGTTTTTGTTGCAAAGTGTATTTTCTTTGGTTGGGTGTATGTACACGAAATTTTATTTACATTTATTTAAATGTCATATAAAGAAATTAAGAGGGTAAGCCATAAAAAACATCTTCAATTCTTAAGGGGTACACTAATGATTACAGACATATGTAAATGAACCATTACAGTGATTTTGTGTGTGTTCTATTGCTCGCGTTTTTTTTTTTTTAGTTTCGCCTATTTTTTTATGTATTATTCTATTTCTAATTACGCATACCCTAACGCCAGATCAGGGTATTATATTGGGTTGGCAACTAAGTAATTGCGGATTTCACTCATAGATGGCTTTAGTTGAATTTTTAGGTTTGTTGACGTAATCGAAATGTCAAATGTTGATAGTTGGTACTTAACTGTCAATCAGTAAAAAATTTTTTTGATCGGTTGTGTAGGGCGTCTATTGAAAAATTAAAAATCAAAACGAACATTTTCGTCATATTTTGCTTTTTTATTTCCAGAAAGGAAAAAACGCAATGCAAGCTCACAAAAAGTTATGTGCTGTTTATGGTGACGAAGCTTTAAAAGAACGGCAGTGTCAAAATTGGTTTGCCAAATTTCGTTCTGATGATTTTTCATTCAAAGATGAAAAACGCTCTGGTCGTCCTGTTGAAGTTGATGACGACCAAATCAGAGCAATAATCGATGTCAACATCATAATTCAATCAATTCAGATGTCTACATTGAACAACTAACAAAATTGAACAATGCAGTTGAAGAAAAGCGGCCCGAATTGACAAATCGAAAAGGTGTTGTATTCCACCATGACAATGCAAGGCCACACACATCTTTGGTCATTCGGCAAAAATTATTGGAGTTTGGTCGGGATGTTTTGCCACATCCACCATATAGTCCTGACCTTGCATCATCTGATTACTTTTTATTTCGATCTTTACAAAACTCCTTGAATGGTAAAAATTTTAATAATAATGATGATGTCAAAACGTACCTGGTTCAGTTTTTTACTGATAAAAACCAGATGTTTTATGAACGTGAAGTTATGATGCTGCCTGAAAGATGGCAAAAGGTCATTGCTCAAAAATATTACAGAACAAAGTTAATTCGTTCCATGAAAAAATTGTCTTGTATTTTCTAAAAAAAATCCCCAATTACTTAGTTGCCAACCTGATATTTCTTATTAGTTGAAAATTTAAGTAATTAGTTATTAACTGCTATATTACTTTATTGCAAAGAATCAAAAGAAATGAAAGACAGAGTACAAAAATCCAAAATTTCTCGTTTTTTTATACATACCTATACAATAACATATAGTTATATTAAACTATTTATTAAATAATTCATTAACTCGTATGTTTTTGTATACATTTTTACATTTTTAAAAAGAGACTTACAGCTTCATTTTGTGTCACGAAAAAGCACACCAACGATAGGCAAGATACGAGAAGCAATAATATTTTCCATAGAAAAATTTATTCCTTCTTGTGTCTTGCTCATCGTTAGTGTGCTTTTTCATGATACAAAATAAAGGGGTTAATTAAATTAAAGATATGTTATTATCTCTTAAAAGCATCAGGTTAAAAAAAAAACATCACTCAATTTATTCCTTCGTTTACGAACAACTTTAAAACGAAGGTAGGAATATGTAATTTGAATAAATCGAAAAATATGAAATTCACTAACATCACCTGCGCAATTGAATTTTTTTGTTTTTTTACATACGATTTAAAAGTGATAAATAAGCTAAACCATAAACGACACAGAATAGATTTTGAACAGCATAAGGTTATTATGAGATGCAAAAGTTATATTTTAAGATTCTTTCGATTAAAAAATTATAACAAGATAATATGCCATAAGTAGCTGGCAAAACAGTAATAATATTACCGGTTGTTATTACTTACGCTGTCAGTAAAAAGTTCTATTACCGAATTAGGAAAAAGTAAAATATTATATTACTAATATTGTATATTCCATCACAACACTGCGCAAGATAGTTGCCTTGCCAAGTTTTTCTAATAATACCATTTTTAAGTTTTTTTTATGTAGAACCAAAAAAATATTCTCTCGATTTTTCTTGTATAATTATTCATACTGTAATCTCACATCATAAATCATGAAAACTCTTATACACGGATGTGAAGTTATTTCAGTATCTTTTTTTACCAATGGGAAAATTGTCTAAAGAGGCATTGGAAGCAAGGAACAAGGCATTTAGAAAAAATCTACTTAACCATACACGTAAATGCTCGAGGACTAAGTCTATTACAGATTTAATGAAAATATTGTTGCTGACATCTGAGCCTCTCTTAGCATCCAAAAGAACTACCCAACAAAAATCAAATCTAATTATTGATGCAGAAGTTGAGAAGGACTTTACCAATTTCTATCATTTTAGGTAGATATCTATTACTCTATTTGCCTAGCCTTCTCATAGAGTTCCGTTAGTATCGCCTTACTTTTGTATGTAAGTTTCATACAAAATCATGTACAAATTTAATATAAGTCCAAGGGTCCTACACCAAGAAACTTCGCAATTTCTAACATTTCCAGTACACATCTGTGTCTCAATTTGTTAAGCCTTATGACCAAATTTTGTCAAGATCGGCCAACTTTTGTATGTATCTCCATACAAAATAATGTAACAAATTAATATCGGTCTAAGGGAGGTACCCCTAGGGACTGACCGATTTAAAAAATGTTTGAAATTTTTCTTAGGTAACTTAAACTTGAACGCACTAAATAGGCTTGATTGATTGATAAATATCAATAGTATGTCTTATTTGAAGCAAAACGCATCGTCGAACCTATTTTAGTTCTAGACAATTCGGCCCAGTAATTTTGTAAAGTTAATATCTAAGTGCATGTAACAACAAAGGTTTATTTAATAGTTTGAGCTGGATTAAGAACCACTCTTTTATAAGGACTGAAGCTTTTTTCCTAAGGATGGTAATTTTATAACCAAAAATAATGAAGAAAATATGTGGTTAAAATTGAACCCATTCATCGTTGCACATTTAAGGTTGTATTACATTCCATACAATATATAGACCCTTAATGCAACACCACCCCCGGTCGGCGCCAGGTATTCCAGCTTGTTTGTATGTAAATATTTAATAACAAGCACAACAGAGAACTGCAAAACTCACTTTTTGCTTGATTAAATCATTCACTGGAATTCTTACTCAACTCAACTCATTCAACAAAGTTCAGCGTTGAATAAAATCAGCACACTACTGGCGAACGCGTCTTTTGTGTCAGTTTGAGTTTGAGTTCGTCTGATCGAACTCACATGTTTGCGTGAACGAGTGTTGGCGTTGAATAAAATAAAATGATGCTGCTGAAGGCATCGTTTGTGTGAGCTGATTGACGGATTGAATTCACATGTTTGAGTATTGGCGTTGAAGTGTATACGGATATGTGTTTCGTAAATGAGAACTCATAGAAATAGTTAAATTTAGTTGTTTGCAGTCAATCCTTATAAAAACTTCACCCTTCTTCTTCTTGTTCTCTTTTTCTCTCTATCTCTGTCTGCACACGAACAAACTCATACGTGTTGATTTTTGCTTTTTGCGTTTCATTCTTGATGAAAATAATCGTTGTTGAGCCCAACGAACAAGCATGAAATACGTATCCGAAGACGTCCGTTGATTAAAAGCACTGAGCCAACACGAAGCACATGGTTTGATTGGATTTAACTCAACAGCGAGTGTATGCATTCGAGCAAGTCTGATCCATTGAACGCAGAGGCATGATTTTTACAGTGTTGATTACGTATGAATATTTTTCTGTGAGTTTTGCAGTTCTCTAAAGCACAACATAATTGATCATAAGAAGTTAGGTCAAAGCTCTTTCAAGTGACCAATTCGTTTTTTATTCGTTCAAAAAAGTATCATACAATATGCATACCGGGTGCTAAATTCTGGCTTGTTGTACTCTAGAGAATCGCTTCAATTGAATTCAATTAAAAACAAAAATAATTTGGTACTGATACTAACATGGATTCGACAAAACACAGCCCTTGGTAAGCTCAATGCAATAGACAAAAATTCATTGTCCAAGGCTGCAAAAACAATCAGCAAATTTATAGGCATAATTTGTTGATAACACAGTTAATTCGCACAAACATGCATAACTGCATACACTCGTAAATGAGCCATTAGCATCTGATGCAACCCACTAGGTACAATTTGTACACTCAAGTATGTAGGTGTCGATAAAATACATTTGGACGTTGAATAATTTTTTACTCGTTTGCATGAAATAACATTAGGAGTAATTAGGAGTATTCAGAATCTGATGTATTTGTGGTAAATTTGTTAAAACCTTCGCATAAGATTGTGCAATTTTATTGATTGCCTTTATGTGCTGATTCTGTGTATTTGATCATTTCCATGGAATTGAATATTAAAAAAAAATTGTATAAAATTTGTTCGTCTTGCGCACAGTGGTCCACACCGAGAAAACAGCTTATGTTAAATTGAAAAAACCTTGTATAATTTATAAGATGGCTTTGGCAGTTTTCAGCCTCCGAAGTACTTCATCAAACGCCTAAGTTTTACATGTTGACTTGCCAATTTTTATTTGGGTGATAAATTAACCAAGGACTTGGTAATTTGTTATGAACTACTTTTTTAAAAAAATTAACTTCAAAAATATTCTTCTTTTCTGGATATGGTTTTTTTTGAAGCTGCCGCCCTCTCGTTCTGTAATTTCCTTGACTGAAATCGGCAACAACACAAATTTTTCTCTTATCAACACCATTTTTTTCTTAGAAATTCATGACTTCTCGGCTTTTCTTACTGCTTGACGTCTATTATAACAGGCCCATTAAATTAAATTAAGTATCAAATACAAAAATTTTACTTACCTCCGCATGCCGTCGAGATTCGAACCCACACCAACCGATATCACTGTGTATGAAGTCACTTCACTACTCACTGAGCCAAGCTCGGTCGTTACGCCGACTGATTTATTCAGTATTAATTACAACTGAAGCTATGCTGCAGCAAGCAGAATAATCTATTAAAAGATTTTTGTTGTATGGCTATCAACAGAATACTGCGACATACTGCTTCTATTAATACAGCATCTATTAACATACCTGCAGTTATGTCAGCACTTAGTAGCAAGGCTGCTTGGATCAGTGGGTAGAGCGATGGACTGGCGCCAAAAGTTCCAGGTTCGACTCCGCATGGCAGGCAAAAAAATTTGTTTCTTCCTTTCTTTTTGTTGATGAAATGTAATAAAATTTACTGGTGTGAATATTAACGCGTGTTTTTTAATTTACTTTATGTTATTTTTGAAATTAAATTAACTTTATCTAATGACGCTGTGTTTTTTTTTTTTTTGCAGAAAAAAACTCAAAACTATGCTTTAGCCATCTATGCTAGTTGGTTTTTAATTTCGTATTTTTGGATTTTGGGCTTAGGTGAATCAAATATTTTTGTTTTTGGCAAGGTATCGAAGTATGTGCTTTCAAAGCAATTTATTAAAAAATAAATTGCTTAGGTGAATAAGCCTACGTTTATAATTCCCAGACAATTCTCTTTAACCAAGCCGACTTAGGTGACTTACCTATTGCTTTTTTTCTCGGTGCAGATACCGATTTTTTGGCATAAGGTCGTAGGAGTGAGATATTCGTTTGAAACTTTGCACGTATACTTTTGGTACTAAATATATGATAGTATACAAAATGGGTAAGATCGGGTAAGAACCGCGCCTACCTCCCATACAAAGTGACGTGATCAATATGGTCTCTCAAATCTCTAAAAATTACACAAAAATTGACCAAATGACTAGTCAGTAATCTGCTTCAGTATCATACGGAATATTATTTGATCTAGTAAATATCTGATTATGAGCATTCTCTTTTGGTACTTCTAAAAGCTCTTTTACATCATGCGGTAGTGTATTCTTTTTTAGATTATTTTTCCCTCTAGCAAAAAAACACAAGATGAAAAGTAATAGTTCTGAAGACTACATTGCCCTATTGAAAACGTCCTTCATAATAGGTCATTCAATAAGTCCACAATTTTAATAAAACAAGATTATATAGGTTGGTCAAATTTGAAGGGCCGATGTTGATTTTGAATAAATCACAAATTGTTTAGGAAATTATTGTCTTTTTATTATGATAATATTGGTATGGTTCAATTATGTATGGAACAAAATATCGGCCAAATGGCCGCCGCGACCTCGGCGGCACACCTCCATCCGATGGTCCAAATTTTCGATGACGCTGAGGCATAAGTGAGGTTCTATGCCGTTAATGTGCCGAATTATCTCATCCTTTAGCTATTGAATTGTTGCTGGCTTATCGATGTACACCTTTTCTTTCAAATAACCCCAAAGAAAGAAGTCCAACGGTGTCAAATCACATGATCTTGGCGGCCAATTCACATCGCCACCAGAGAACTGCACAAGCCTACTTGAAATTCAAGCTTTTTCAAGTACTTGAATTCAAGTATGTATCCAAACTTGAAAAAGCAAGCTTTGGACTGCTTATAAAAATACCAAACAATTACAAGTCATATCCAAGCATTTTCGTTGGCTTGCTTGTTGAGGCTTACTATGTCGGGTAAGATAGTTGAAAAGCTTGAAAAGCTCTGACAACGGATTTGATTTCGAATCTAATATCACAGTTTTAAAATTTAAGATGGAGTATAGGCTTGATTTTTCGACATACAGTACTTTTCGCTTATAGCGAACTTGAAGGGACTGGGTAAAATGGTTCGTTTTAAACGAAGTTCGCTTTAAATGAAGACTTGAAAAAACCTTTTATATAAGTGCACATGCATGTAAAACTCCTTTATTTTAATACAAAAAATTAGATTTTAAAAAAATCAGTTATTTTAGTTTGCTTATTACCAATATTAGTTTCATTTATATATAATTCCACATGAGCCAAGTTGTCAAGAATTTTTTGTGGAGTATCGCGTGACTGAAGAAAAGTTCTTACATAACGTACGCTACACAGTGCATCCAGAGCAGTTGTGACTGGGATGGGCTCTTCGTTGTCCATATCATCGTCAAGGTCGTCATCAGCAACGCAAACAGACTGCAAAATAGCTTCGTCGTCCAATGCTTCCGTAGTTACAAGGTCGTCATCAAAACATATGTAATCATTGCAGCTTATTGTCCCAACTAAATGAAAATAATAAAGGTTAATTTAAAGTGCGATAACTCAGCAAACCCTTTTTATTACCATCTGTAAAAGTTTCCATTGGTTGGTTTATCAATCCTATTAATGGCAGATCATTATCCGAGTCGAACTCACCCTCATTCTTGGTAAATCCGCCGTGCGAAAGCAATAAGCAACTGTTGCCAGTGCAAAAATATAATTTTTTGTTCATATCACCACTTTTTGGTTCGTTTTAACTGAAAAATAAACAAGTTCTGCTTGCAAATAAAGTTCATTGTAACCGAAAGCTCGCTTTAAACGGGTTCGTAATAAGCGAAAAAATTGCATGGTTTATTAGAAATAAAACGCGTACTTTTGAAATTGGTTCATTTTAGGCGAAAGTTCGTATTAAACGGGTTCGTTATAAACGAAAATTACTGTATTTAAATTTTATGTTGTTCCATATCTCGAAAGGGTAGCAAAATAGGTAAAAACTAACCATTTTTTGGGGGATGCTAAGGGAGGAAGCATTCTTAATAGTGAATAGTGAGGGTATGTGCCCCCATTCGCCATATTTTTGGGAGGGGCCGAAACATGTGTTTGACTTACAATTTGACTTACAGTGAACAGTTAAACACGTGTTTTGGCGTTCACCCCTTAAAATATGGCGAATGGGGGCACATAGACCCCCTATTCGTGTGTCTCGAGAACGCTTCCTCCCTTAGCAACCCCCAAAAAATGGTTAGTTTTTACCTATTTTGCTACCTTTTCGAGATATGGAACAACATAAAATTTAAATGATTGGAACAAGCTGATTGACTTTTTTGGATACCATCTTTTATATTGGATACTTGCCTTCAATTTCAAGCTTTCCAAGCTTTTTGCCGAAGGCATCAATTTTTCCTTTGCTTGGGACTTCGTGCCGTTCGCTTGTAAGCTACCATACTTGCAAGCCGCAAGCTGTCGTGGGCTTATATATTTTCAATCACAAGTCAGACTTGATTGAAAATTATCAAGCTCAAGCTAGCTTGAACTTGTATTTTAAGCAAGTACTTGAAATCGATTTCAAGTAGGCTTGTGCAGTTGTCTGATCGCCACCACGTGAGATAACTCGGCCATTGAATTTGTCGCGCAAAAGAGACATTGTTTCGTTAGCTGTGTGGCAAGTGGCACCGTCCTGTTGAAACCACATATCGTCCACATTCATATCTTGCGTGTAAATGCAAGTCCTTATGCATAATGTTCATCAACAACGAGCGTGAGAGGTGCAATTGTTGGGCACGACAATTAGTTAAGGTGGACGACTCTTCAGCAACACTATCGCGAACAGCAGCAATACTTTCTACAGTACGAGCATGCACTGGTGTTTTTACATATCCTACAGACCCAGTTTGCTCAAATTTTTGCACGACTTTTCCGATTGTACGCACATTTGGACGATTAAATTGACCGAAAAAATCACGAATTTGAACGCCCATATTCATAATAAGCCTGAATAACTTTAACGCGTTGCTCGATTGTGTATCTTTCCATGGTTCAAATTGAGTTGGAATGAAATTGAGAAATGTCAAATGAAATGCCGAAAAAAACTTGACGTTTAGATTTGGTTCATATCCAACATCGGCCCTTTAATTTTAACCACCCTTTATTATTCAACATAGTTGCCTCCGAGAGCGATACAACGAGTATATCGATTTTCCAACTTTTCGATAACACTTTTATATTACGATTTCTCTTTCTCGTCAAAATTGACAAATTTACCTTTCGCTCTGCCGCCGATCTCTTCATCGTTCGTCAGGTTTTCATTGCTGTTGTTATTGTTGTGGTGTTCCCTCTATTCATGGCTATAGTTGTTGCTGTTATAGTTGTTGCGAGACGTGATTTTAACGCTACTCTCACAGAAATGCTGCAAACATAGCGTCAGCGGATTTGTGGACGCATTCTATAGAATTTAATGCTTGTTTTGATCTATTTGTTGTTTACTTATATATATATAAGTAATATAAGCATATATATATATATATATATATATTTTTTTTATATGTATATATATATATAATTAAAAATTTCGTATATTTTTTTCAAAAAATACTTTTAATGAAAATAATATCAAATTAATGAAATGTGCCTAATGACAATCAAATTAGTAATTAACTTCCTATTTGTATTAGGAAGTTATATTTGTTAAAGCAAACCGTTCATAATCAAATAAATAAGCACAAAGAAACAAATTCAGTGGGAAATTTCCCACGTTCTGGCAGAAAACGTAAAACAACACGTAAACAAGACCAGCTTATTGTACGGGAGCTCGCAAAGAACCCTGGTTTAACTCCAAAAAGCCATGAATATCAGATGAAAATTTTCTCTCAGAATTCAGTTAGCGAACGCACAAAAAAGAATTCCAATTCGGTACATATTCCGTTAGGAAAATGCCGTATATAACGCCGACAAATAAATTCATACGACTCAAATTTGCCAAAGGTTTTCTCTGTACCAAAGGGTTTCTCTGCTTTGATGAAAGTCAAACGTACTTTCATCAGTATCACGGCTCACTTAAAAAGATATTTGTCCGAATTCCAAAGAAAACACGAAAAGAAGTTACTCCAGTCTTACAAGCAATTCGCCATGGTGGCGGAACGGTAATGTTCTGGGGATGCATTTCCTCTTGTGGTCATGGTGATTTGTTTCCAATTGATGGGACGATGAACCAATGCAAATATTTGGATGTCTTAAATGATCATGCATTTCCATCTGGTGAAAAACTTATTGGTGAGTCATTTATTTTGCAACAAGATAATGCACCATGCCACAAGAGTAAGTTTATAATGAACTTTTTGAATCGAACTGGTGGAGTTAACCGGCATAACTGGTGGAGTTAAACTGCGCACCACAAAGTCTTGATTTAAATATTATAGACAATTTTTGGGCTTATATTAAAGGAAAGCGAAGCGTTTGCTTGACTCTGACTACGAGTGAGACTATTTCTGAAATAAAAAGTCTTTGGGAGCAAATCCCGGCAGATATTTTGAGAAATATTGTGGAATCGGTACCTAAAGGCCTTTAAGGGGAAATTACACCTTTTTTTAATTTATTAAAATGCGTATAAGTTCAATAAAAAATAAGATATAATTTTGAAAAATTACACATATATTTTTAGGTCATAACACTACACAATAAATAAATTTCTGAATTTTTTTTGATCACATATATGACTACTGGAATTTTTTTAAAAAAACGTCAAAAAATCACTGCAGGCGTGATTGCGGCTCACTAGAACATCTGGAAAAAAAAACAAAAAATGGGGTCTTAGTCAACATCAAAACCGCCGTCGACTGAATTAAAAAAATTTGTTCGAAAAATAACGAAATACTGGAGTTTTTTCGAAAATGGCCAATTTTTGGGGGCCAAATCGGCCAAAAGCTCAAAAACTTATTACCGATCTTTCTGTCCGTAGTTCATTCCATGCATTAACAAGTGCAAAACAACATATTATTTCAGTTGGATTGGTCGAGTAGTTTTTATTTTATCACTCCCGCAATGATTTTTTTCAAGTCTTTTTAAAAAAATTCAAGTAACCAAATATGTGATTACAAACATTAAAAAAAATTTGTTTGTGTTGTTTTTTTGCTTTTAAATATATGTGTTATTTTTCAGAATTGTATCTTATTTTTTATTCAACTAATACGCATTTTAAGCCATTAAGAAAAAATTTTTTTGAAGGTGTCATGTTCCCTCAAAAAGTAAAAGAAGGTTATGGCAGATATCATTTTTTATTAAATTGTTCAGCTTTTGTATTAATTTTTCTTATATTTAAGTTAAGTTTTGAGTAAAATTGAACTGTCAAAATAATTATGCCTTCTTTAAAATAAAGTTTTTTTTTAATATGTTATCTTTATACATACAGGGGAACAGGGGGTAACCGCCGTGTCTGACCGCCTCAACCTGGCGAGGCCAGTATTATCCATATCGAAATCGTCTCAAGTCGACTCAAACCTCCAGGTGGTGTTCCCTGGGCAACGGCAAACTGGCATCCATCAGTTTGATGACTAGTTTGAGCGGCGGGTCGCTCCATAAACCTTAAACATGCGCAGGGTTTGGGTCGCGCCACATTACTACTGCCAAATGAAAACTTAAACAGCCTCGGATAAGAACCCAACTACGTTGACGACCACCGCAAACAAAAAACGGACAATGATTTACGGATATGCACCTGGAATGTCCGGACCCTTTATAGGGAAGGTGCTATTATCCAACTGGCGGAAGCCCTCAAAACAGACGATTTTAAGATTATCAAGCTGCACCTGCCGTAAGGCTTAAGCAACTTGGGTTATCTACAACCTAGGTAATAGTTCATGAAACAGACAACCAGAACTTTGTGTTGTACCACAACACGGACCCGTTTATGTTTCAAACAAGTAAAACATACGGGGCATCCGGTGTGGCAGCACGAACATGGAAGCTGTTTCACAAACATAAAGCATCACCCAGTGCCATGCTGATTAGGAGCATTATGCAATAAATTACATGCTGCCTGTAATAGCAGTAAAAGTTTAAACTTCCGTAGCAACGTACTTCCATCCATCTACTGGTGGAGACGAGACCTACCCAATCTCTTGCATATTAAGACAGATATGCCAGCCCGGTCGTACCATTGCGCGAACCCGCCGGTCAATCTAGACCTGTGTAGCATTCACACAACCACAACCAGTACGAGATTCCCCGAAGGGCCAGCCCACGACAGTCATCTGGGCAACTCGATCCCGTCAAATGAGGATCCACAACATCCCCGCAAAAAGACCAAGAACACACAAATGCAATTACGAAAAAGTGTATTCTTATACATGACTGTGCTCAATGAGCACTTAAGGGCTAGTCTAACAATTTGCAGTTGCCGACTTAGCTGGAAACTATTGCACATGACCGGTACCTACTGTGGAGGACATTTGCAATTGCCACTCTTAGTCTGGCCGTTCAGATTTCAACATCCAGACATAGAGTATTGGCCTTTGTTCTCAGGGACTGCCGTGCTCAGTATGAGAACCCTTAGTTATTTCAACCATTGTCAACACTTCCCTCAGTGATTGCCGTGCCAGTTTGAGGATGCGAGTCAAACTCTTTGACAAGCCGTCAAAGTGCCGTTTCTTTCATTATTTTCTTGGCTTGAATTGCACTGAAATTCATCGTCCCCAATTTTAAAAACTGTAGAATCAATTAGAAATTCTTAAAATCTGTCTATATTAAATGCCAAATATATAATATTTGCACGTTGCGTCAAGTTGTTTCCAATACACATTGCACGGACAAACTTACACTTAGATATCTTAATTAATATTCTTAAACAAAAATAATGCAACAAACAATATTAAATAAATGAAACCTTAAAACTATTTTCATTTTCAATTACATTAAATGCCATAGCATATGCATGTTTTCTTTCCGCACACACTTCTTGAAGCACACATTTTAAATGCAATCATTCAACTTTACCAACGTATTCATGAAGTCACCAATGCATTCACGAATTATCGGCTGTGCCGCATGAATGAAGGTTGTACACAATATATCCCAACAACCTATGAAACTGACTGTTCTGGCGAAACCGCACTAAAAACGCCAGTATCTGATTTGCTGGAATGAAAACGGAAGCGTTCTCTATATTAACATTCTCTATGTATTCGCTTCCCAGCGGCAAATGGGTCATACTCTTCATCATTGAAAGGCAATACACTCGTAGGCGGTAATGTACACATGTTCGTATCCACTTCAACTTACTTTTAGAAGACAATGGCCGCTTTGTAGGTAGACGGGCTACATTTTCGATTACTAAATATGCCAACGAGTAGTCGAGCTTCCTTTTCCCATATACAACTTCACGTTCATCTTTCCTTTCTTTCATATATGAAATATAGGAGTACTCCGTTAATTTGCCGCTAGGCTTATGTGCTAGTTGTTTGTTTTTGCCTTTTATGCTCTCTTTTTTTCACCTGCGTTCAATGCAAAACATCCCTGTAGGAAAATCAACTAATTTAAAAGTAGTTGATAAAGTAGTTTTTTGTCAACCACAACTAGTTGAAATTCTGACTTTTTTCCATAGAACGAACTAACTTATTTTGTATGGTGATGTCCGCTAAATAAGTCAATTGACTTTCGTCTGCATATATTTTCAACTACTTGTTAAATTAGTTACATTTAAATTATTTTTTTAATTGCTTTGAAATAACCAATTGAAAACTATTACTGATGGCCTGAAGTTAATAATACTTGATGAAATAACATGGTTAAATATATATAAACTTGTAATCTAATAAAAATTTGCAATTTAAACATGTCAACATCAGAGTAGTTGCTGCCTTAATATAATTAAAAGTAGTTCATATACTGGTTTATTTTAAACTAGTTTTTTAATTAGTTGTTTTTAAAAACAAGTTAGTTTGTTCCTATAGGGATGCACTGAATCTTGATTGAAATCAAAGTAGTTCGTTCAGTTGTGAAGTTGAGTTGCCTTATATTGTTTGATGTATTTTTGCTGCTAAGTAAAAATTATTTGTACTGTTTTATGTGAAATTTTTACCTTTTTCCCTTAAAATTTTCCCACACAATGTATGTTTTGATGACAACGAAACGGTTCGCTTTAAGTGCTTTTAAAAGTGATTATTTTAATAAAATTTTAATGTTACGTTTCTGTACCGATCTGCGAGTATTTTTTGTACACTTTTTCCTATATCTTAACGGATTTTCATTTCATACGTAAAACGTACCGTTTTCATGCCGTTTTCAGTAGCAGAAACGTATAAACACACACACCAAGAAGGTAATAAAACGTGCCGTTTTCAGAACGATTGACTATCTGGGATTGCTTATCATCTCTTACTGTAGTCGTTGCTAGATAGCTCTTCACTTCTTGTTTTCTCTCATGATGAACGCAGTGAGATAGGGTTGTTTTCAGAAGATGAGGCACAACGAAGCACAACATAATTTCAGTGGCTGTTCTCATCAACATTCATGCAAAAGCAATGGGATGTATGAGAATGAATGAATTCATGCAGATGTCTAATCCGAATCATGTCTTCTTTCTACCCAAACTTTAAGAATTTGCCCGTGTTGAACTATGTACGTTCCGGAAAATGTATGATATTTCGAATTCGGGCAAAAACGGGCAAAAGTTTCACATATCACATTAAAGTGCACATTATCACATTTCATCTCATATACAACTTATGGACAATCTGGAACAATCCACATTACTTTTACTCCACGAAAACAAAAAAAATCAAATATTTTGTAAAAGCAGGTACTTACACAATTCACGAAATTTTAAAAACAATTCAACAAATAAAACAAAGTTTTTCATATTTTCCCTAATTTAGGTATCTTAGTTTTTATTATAATTGTAGATGTAGCATATCATTCTTGCTTTTTAAATTATACGCAAAGATGTTTACAATAATATTGGCCCCAAATTTTGCATCGACTTTTATAGCACGTATAAAAAACGGTATTGCCACCTGAGATTTTTTCTTAAATTATATTCTCTAAAGCTTTCCAAATACGCTTGTAAGCTTATATTTAACAAAACTTATAGAAAAATTTTGGAATTTATGTCAAAAAAATCGTTTGCTGGACCATAGTGTTGAATGAGAATGATAAGAAGAATGATTACAAAAATTAAAATTAAAGACTCATAATCATGAACAAAAGAAAAGGCAACTCTAAATTAATTGGAAGCTATTTGACAACAAATTACATTGAAAAACAATCAAAAAGGCTTATACTTAATTTAAAGTCGCTTTTACTTTGTTTATGATTATGGGCCAATGTGCATAAAAAATGAAAATGTTCACTTTTTAACATATACATAAAAGAACTTGAGCAGTGAATGGCCACCAATCAGAATTTGAGTGAGAAAGTTTGAGTGTGCCAAATAAGACGTCTGTATATACCCTATAAGAACAAACTAACTTGTTTTCAAAAACAACTAATTAAAAAACAAATTTAAAATAAACTTGTATATGAACTACTTTGAATTATATTAAGGCGGCATCCACTGCAATTCTAAATAGTTTTTATTGCATTATATATGAAGTAATTGAAATACTACTTAAAAACAAGTGATTGATAAACTACTTTGAATTATATTAAGGCGGCAACTACTCTGATTTTGACATCATTTAATTGCAAATTTTTATTAGATTACGAGTTTATATATATTTAACCATGTTATTTTATCAAATATTATTAACTTTAGACCATCCGTAATAGTTTTCAATTGGTTATTTTAAGGTAATTAAAAAAATAATTTAAATATAACTAATTTAACAAGTAGTTGAAAATATATGCAGACGAAAGTCATTTGACTTATTTAGCGGACTACGGAAAAAAGTCAGAATTTCAACTAGTTGTGGTTGACAAAAAAATGCTTTATCAACTACTTTTTAATTAGTTGATTTTCCTACAGGGTATAGTCTCTATGATAATATATATATTTTTATATATTGTTTTGGCATACATTCTTTTTATAAAATGTGTGCTAAAAGTCACACTTGCTCACTACTTTTTTGTGGCAAGCGTAGAGTTGCCAACAGCAAGCATGGAGGTATAGCCATGGAAAAATTCACAGTCGAGCAAGGCATGGAAGTTGTGAAATTCACTACAAAAATAGTGAACATTTTGCGGAGACGGTTCGCTAGCCCGTCAATTCTCGCTTTGTAGTTCACAGCTTTGTTCTTTTTCGGCACATAGATACAAAGTGAAACGAAGTTTCCATGAAAGCCAAAAAGAGATTAAAGCACAGGACGTGCATAATTCTTCTCCATTTCTTCAGGTAAACATATTTTGTTCGCCCGAATGGTGCCAACGTATGCAAGACCAATTTGAGATAAGCGCTTGGCTCCTTCCAGTGTTGAACAGAGTACATTCGTTCAGAGAGCCAAAAAAAAAAAATAATACATGTGTGTTTTGGCGCGCCATTTTATTATGCGTTTAATACGCACAAGTCATCTGTCGGTCCGAAAGTGATTTTTTTGTCAATCCTTTTTTCGACATTTTAAAGGATTTTTTCAAATAATCATGGTGATAGATCGATAGCCAATACAAATTTAGGAGGGTACCTGGAAGCACAAGTGTCTATCTAAAATATAAATATATTTAATTGACGTCGAAAAACAAAATATGTCTGGCCAGACCCGCCTGTCAGACGGAGGGTTAAAGTCGTTATCAAGTAAACAAGAACTAATCGAAAAACACTAAATTTCGGAAAGAATTTATTAAAATTTTTAAGTTTTTCTGAAAAATGAAAATTTTAAATTAAATCATATAAAAATAGAGTAAAAATATTGATCAATAATAAAAGCGGCCAAAAATTGATAAGCTGTTCCGTAGAAGTATTCTGCTTGAGAGTCAGCAAAAAATTATGTCTAGATATATGTGGCATCGTTCGAAAGCTCTTCAAAACAGTCCCGATAGTTTGCGTTCGGACCAGATGTGTGCAAAATACTTTTTATGTTTTTAACTGTTTTTGCCAATACTGCGAAAGCTGATTTTGCAAGGCTTATTGGGACAAGATAGCAATTTAGCGCTAACAACATGGGTGTATCCAGGATGTTGCTCAGGGGTACGCAAAACTATTTTTTTCATGTAACTGATAAATAAATAAAAATGTGTCAGCCGTAAGTTTGTAATCAGAAATAAATTCAGATTTAAGGGAGTATTCCTGGTTGGCAAACATTTTTTTTCGATTTGTTTTTTGCATATTTTTATAGCTTGGATAGTAAGGAATATCTTACTTTTTTTAAATTAGAAATTAGAAATACTTTAGAAAATATGGCCTTTTTTTGTCCAGCAATGTTTTCGCCAAAATGCGATTTGTTTAATTTGGCTACTTTTTGAATGCAACGGCTTGAAGCAACCACCGAATTTTGTTCAACGCGTTCTTTAGTAGGTAATAACATGTTTGCAAACGCATTTTAAAAATAAATGAATACACATTTTAGAGCTTAGGTATTCGAGTGTTGACAGCGTTTAGTTCACGTTGAATTGAGTTATAAACCGGATGCGAGCGCGCATACAGTTTTGAAAAATACAGTTTTCATAAAAATTTTTGTTTGTGCTAAAGACAATTGAGAGAAAAAGTTATAGAAATAAAAATAAAAGAAACACTGGTAGCAATCGAAAAACTCGTCCCTTGAAACGCCAGATTTGTGGTAACCAACAGGAAAGAGATGAGGACACCGAATTCACAAGTACATCGGCAAAAAAATTTAAAAATAATGAAAATTAATAATTGCATTTTGGAGTTTTAAACAGTTTTCTCGGCGATTGCTAATCTGGTGATATGTGCCAAATGTGAAGGAAAAATCGAGTTTAAAAAAGCATCGCCATATGGAATTGGCTTCAAAATTGATGTTCACTGCGCTTGCCCGACCACTACATACATTTTTTCGTCGTATTTAGTTGACAAATTATATTTGATGAACCCGAGCTTGATTTTTGCCATGAGGCTTTTAGGCATTGGACCAAAAGGCATTAACACGTTTTGTGGCATCATGGATATCGGCAGAGGTGTGGGTAACTCGTTATACCACACTGCTCTGGAGAACTTTCATACAGCTGCAAGTGCGATCTATGGATACACTCTTTCAAAAGCCGCGAAAGAAGAGATATATGCAATGGTCACAGCCGATCCATGCAATCCACGCAACAATGTTTACCGTATCAGGTGATGGTAATTGGAAAAAACGTGGCTTTTCCTCACTATACGGCGCTACAAAGTTGATCGGCAAATACAGTTAAGAAAATAGTCGACTCTGTTGTAAAGTCCAGCGTATGCAACAGTTGCAAGTATTGGGAAGCTAAGAAAGACTGGCATATGAATTTGGATTGAAGACCACGAAGAGGAATGCCGTGCCAACCATCAAGGAAGCTCTGGGAAGATTGAGGTGGATGCGATAAAGGAAATGTTCGCCATATCAGTCCAAAAGCATGGCGTAAAATACTGCAAGTATATCTTCGATGGCGACTCAAAAACATTCAAAGCTATTGTAGACAACGATCCGTACGATGGCGACCCAATCGTCGAAAAAAATAATGTATATCGCACGTGCAAAAAAGAATGCGCACCAGACTCCGCAAGGCCAAAAAAGACAACAGAGGCATTGGCGGCAAGGATGCAGGCAAACTCACAGATAAAGTCATCTCTGGACTAACAACATATTATGGCCTCGCTATTCGTCGTCATCCAGAGTCGGTTGCTGACATGAAGAAGGCTGTTTGGGCAACGTTTTTGCACAAAATTTCGACTGATGAAGCTCCACAGCACCAAAACTGTCCGACCAGTGCGTCGAGTTGGTGTGCCTGGCAAAAAGCGGTAACAGAAGGGACAATCGACAGCTTCAATCAACATACGCATGCCCCACTAAATCGGAGAGCCCAGGAAGCAATTAAACCTATTTACGAAGCACTTTCAGCCGATGATTTTTGAACAGATGCCTTGGCTCCGAAACTCAAAACAGCAACGAATCTTTCAACGCAGTGCTGTGGTCATTCGCACCGAAGCATATGCACACCGGCGCACGTACCATTGAGATTGCCAATTATATTGCAACTGTCATATTTAACGAAGGTTTTTTGCCAATACTTCAAATAATGAACCAAATAGGCATCCCGATTGGGACCTTTTTTTTCGACGCCCAACTTTGAAGGCCGACATCTTTTTGAACAGCCCTCGTACAAAGGAAAAAATAATTTTTATTTAATTTAATATGTTCTGAATACAATAAAAAAAACAGAATTTAAATAACTCTTTGCGTTTTCAAATGAGAAGTTTTTCAAAAAGGGTCCAAAAACAGCCTTCCAACCAGGAATACTTGTTTGATAAATATTTATGAATTCTATGCTTTTTGATTTTAAGAAAAAATTTTTTGAAAATTTTTATTTTTTAATACTTTAATACTAAATTTTTCTTTTTCTAATTTTCAGGGGGCTCTTCCATGCCCTACCCTCGCTATGGGTAGGGCAGAGAATATAATGGCTACGAATATAAAAATTCTTGAAATCTAAGAAAATTATTTTTAGTTTGAATTCTTTACGTTTGTATGACTGTTTTCACATATCGATATTATATGTAAGCAATTGAAATGAACAGCCCTCGTACAAAGGAAAAAATAATTTTTATTTAATTTAATATGTTCTGAATACAATAAAAAAAACAGAATTTAAATAACTCTTTGCGTTTTCAAATGAGAAGTTTTTCAAAAAGGGTCCAAAAACAGCCTTCCAACCAGGAATACTTGTTTGATAAATATTTATGAATTCTATGCTTTTTGATTTTAAGAAAAAATTTTTTGAAAATTTTTATTTTTTAATACTTTAATACTAAAATTTTTCTTTTTCTAATTTTCAGGGGGCTCTTCCATGCCCTACCCTCGCTATGGGTAGGGCAGAGAATATAATGGCTACGAATATAAAAATTCTTGAAATCTAAGAAAATTATTTTTAGTTTGAATTCTTTACGTTTGTATGACTGTTTTCACATATCGATATTATATGTAAGCAATTGAAATGCTGCCTTATCGAAACGGGAAAATAATTTTACTCAGTTATGATTTCAGAGAATTGTTTGTAACAAATATATTATAATTTTTGGAAAAATTGTTTTATTTCTTATACTCATTATTTATTTTTATTAAACATATTACACTTAAAATATTAATATTAATTAATAATAATATTAATATCAAAAGTAATTCATAAATGCGGCCCCACATTTTTTTTTTTTTTTTTTTGGCTCCAAGACTTTTTTAGCCAAAGTTTCGGCACTACAAAAAACATTATATATTTCATTTTAAAAAATTAATAAAAATACATAAAGTATACATTTTTCCTTTCCATTGCATTATGTGTCAATACGTATATTACCTCTTTTTTATCTTGTTCAAGGGAAACCACATTGAAAAATAATTTTTAAGTACTAGATATGGCGTAGAAAATATCCTAGGAAGATGCTTCACATTTTATATCAATACCTATATATATTTTTGATCATAATACATCTTTAAAGAAAAAACCAAAAACTCCGAAAAGAGCTAAATATTATTTTAAAGTTCATACTCTTTTTGGGGATAAGGCACACACATACTACTTAACTTACTACATGCTATCTTACTATGCTTGATTTGTGGACAGAATGTATTTCCCATTTTTATTTCCTGATGGGTCTGCTCGCATGTTCGAAGTGAAATTTTTATTTTTAGTTGCGAATTGATTAAAATTGCGATTTTAACTTTATTGGTAAATTGAAAGCTAGTTATTTTGTTAAAATACATTGTGTAAAATCAATTACTTACATTTATTGCTTTTTAGTAAAATTGTGTATGCTCACTCCACAAAGTGTTATAACTGTAAAATGCTGTTACGTTATAATATTACTCAATAACTATTATTGCACAATGTGGCCAAGTTAAAAACAATGCAATTCATAACGTAGGCTTTGGGTAATATGATTTAATTTTTATGAATTTTTGCAATAAAGTCGTTTAAACCAAAGTATGTGAGGCTCTGAAAAAGATTACATAATTATTAAATTTTTCCGTTATCATTACATGAATTAGCACTCTGTGCAAAATCTTTTTATTTTAATTTGCAAACACATTCTTAAACAGTTCTATCTTACTTTATAACGATCTCCAAAGATTTTTAATCGCAGTCCTCTTTAGCCAGAGTCACATTAAGCGGAGAAAAAGGGTGAGCATTTGCCCCCGGGCAGCATCATTTTAGTAGCAGCAAAAATGAATTAAGGTATCATTACCGTTTCGTAAAGGGAAAATGTAAGAAATTTTCTAAAGTAAATAATTCGGTCCCTTTATTAGATACTAGCAGGACCCAGTTGTCCGCGGCTTCACCACGAACAGTCCAGCAATCATACTTTTTATATTTGTGGGCGGTGAAAGGGGGTGTGGCAAACATTTTTTCCCGTAAACGAACACTCTCGTGCTCGGAAACAATCTACTGCCAAAATTTCAGCGCAATCGGCTCAAAAGGTTTGGAGTCTTAATGATTTATTAAAAGTGGGTGTTATTATAGTGTACCACACCCATTGTTTAGTACAGTTGCCGACTATAAGCATACAAACTTAACTACCAAACTTCGGCCTTATGCGACCAAAACCGTCTGAAATATAGCATTTTCAATGATTTGGGGGCGGTAAAAGAGGGCGTGGAAACCCATTTTTGGTACAATTGCCGAAAGTACAAACTAAATGACCAAATTTTAGTATCACACAATCGAAACAGTCGGAAATATTGCATTTTTATTTATTTGTGGGCGGTAAAAAGCGTTGTGGTTAAAACTAAGTACGCAATAACCTAATCTCGGACGGAAGTAATACATGTTTTGAATTTGAGCGAATCCGTTTGAATCCGTTCAGCCGTTTAGATTTGCATAAAAGTCAAACAAACAAACAAACAAACAAACAGAAAATGATTTTTAATAATATAGAAAGATGTGTAAAAGATTTTATATCATACCAATTAAAATTTAAGTAGCAAATATTTTCTTAAAACATATCGTTATAACTTAAAAACCCGATTCATCAGGAGAAACATTTTAAGATTTTAACATGCATGCAAACTTGAAATATGTCCTTCTCTTGAAAAACTTATTGAAATGAAGTTATAAAAAAATATTCTCTTACGTGGAAAGTAAAGAAGATATCTTTACAAAGATGACGCATAATTTAGTTCATATTCTGTCAAATGTTTCTGCGATTCATTTCAGAAATTCTTAAGTATTTTTATTTCTGATGTGATTGGAGAAAATGAGCAATATCGACTGATTGTTAGTAAATTTTGATTTAAAGCTTTAGTAAATTTTAGCATATATAAATGCGTTCTGGTTAAATTCTGTGTATTACTTTTATTTATTTTATGTTTCGTATTAATAAAAAAATTTTAAAATATTTTATTTAAAAGAAAAAAATATGAGATATTTGCCATTAAAAATATATACCATGTACTTTTGTTTGAACAAAGAGTTTGTAATTATTTTATCCATAATACGCCGCACAGTGGCTCAGAATAGGTTTTCGTTGGCCAAAATGCTATAACTTTTAAACCAATTGAGATATTTGAGTAATTTTTTATCTGACAGATAATTTGTTGTTTTTGTTGTGTTAAAAATTATGTTAAAATCGATTAAGTACTTATTGAGAAATTCAAGGTCAAACTTGAACTTCTGAAATTTTTTTTTCTAATATTATATATATCTTCCAAGAAAAACCATATTTTAATTATTATTTATTTGGTTGGAATATTGCTTGCAAATGTTCCGTACTCAGTTCTGAATAATTTTCGCCCTGTAGTAGCTCCTTCGCTTCTTTATCTAAGTTCAGGTGTTCCACTTTCCATTGATGTCGCATGCTAGAGATGAGCGGATTAGACGTTGCCAATAATATATTAAAAAGATCTTCATTTCTGGTCTTTCTGCGCTGATTTTGCCTGTAGTTTTTGAAGCACTCTGCACAGTAATCTCGCATTCCAGTCATTTTTCGTTATGTTTATAAAATCTTTCTTCCGTGTAGTTATACTGGCTTTTTTAAATTTTTGACGAAAACAGATAATTTCTCTTCTAAGTCCAATAATATATCGAAGTTTATTTTTCTACTCCTCAGTCAATTCTTTATAATTGAATCTCTCCATGATTTTTGAATCAATTATTTACTTCAATTGCAATGGCTGAGATATTATAGCAACTGAGATTGTATCCGAATATCACTTCCTTATAAGCCTTTCCATACCGTAGTGCTTTCCTAAGCCCTATATCTTGTATAAGTACCTGTGTCTATTTACTTATTACCTGCACCAGTTCTATAAAGGTAAAATTTAAAACTCCAAAACTTCACATGTTTCATGCAGGTAGAATGAAATGGGTTAATTAAAAAAAAACTCTAAATGCCTTAAAACTCCAAAACTTGAAAATGGGTTAATTAAAAAAAAATATAGGCACTATTTTAATTACCAGAACCTGTAATTTATATTTTGTGTATGCACCTGTCCTTTAAAAAAAAAAAACTCCAAATCGCCATTTCAGCCCTTGAAAGGACTCTGCCCGAGCTTCTTATGATCAGTTGTGTTGTGTGTGTTGTGAAATGTTTGAACACAAATGATCGAGAACTGGACCTACCAGCTTTATGCCGACTCCGAACGGCTTATGTTCTCAAGAAGTTTTTCATGGCATTACTCTCTGAGGTTTGCCATTGTCTGCAGAGAGGTGAAGGACGAACAGAAAAATTAGTTCAATTGATAAAACTTTCTGTGTCAGATGGGGGATTCGAACCAGGGTTCTCTTTCGTATGAGCCACACACTCTACCCACTATGCCACGGCCACCACCTGACTTATAGAGTTGAAATACAAAGGGTAAATAAAACTGAAAAATCCTTTAAGTTGCATGCAATAAAATACGTAACGTTTAAATAGAATACATCATTGCATACTTATAGGGATGCGTTAAAACTAGCGTCATTCGAATATTTGTGTGAGTAGTAACGAAAAAAACTTCTACGGGAGGATCGTGGGGGGTATAAAAGTATATATGGGGTGAAAGAGGAGAATTTCACCTTTAACTGCATGCTTTCATTTTTTTATCAGTTTTGATCCTTAGAAGTTCTATTTCACTAAAATTAAAATTTATACAAAAAGCAGTTATTTTGAAAACATTTCGTAACATCCCAAATATAAATTGTACACCTTCAATCTCGCACAATAACTTAACGAGTTCAGGTGTTCCACTTTCCAAGTCCAAGTCCAACCAACCTAACAAAAAAAAAAAAAAATTCAACCCTCTATTGATTATAGTTTGCGATCAATGGCCATTCATTTTCGATGTAAAAATAAAAAAACCTCACGTTTTTCTGAAATTAGCGAAAACAGTGGTGTTTAACCGCATGCCATGCCCACAATTTTTGATATTTTAACCTAAATTTTTGGCTACCTAACTTTGGATATATTTACTACAAAATGGCACAAAAATTTTATAAATCGATTAGCACAAAAAATGGGTGTTTTCGCCAATGGATTTAATTCTTTAGCCACAGTGCGCCGTACTACTGTTATAAATTGCATGGACTTATAAGTTATTTAAAGGCCTGTGCGAGTAGTACGGAAAACACAAAAACTGCAAAAACTATCGAAAATAGCTTATATCGGCCGTAGCTGAACTCCTATAGGGGGCAAATATATAAGCTGGTCCTATTATTTATTGCTCTTCAACATTTCTTCCAAGCACACCTACCCCCTATCTACCACCCTTCTTTGGGTCCCCATACAAAAAATACAAAAAGTGTCGAAAATAGTATATATCGGCCGTAGCTGAACTCCTAGAGAGGTAAAAAATATGAGCTGGTCCTATTATCTTTTGCCCTTTAACATTTCTTCCGAACACACCTACCCCGTATCTGCCCCGCTTCTTTGGGTCCCCATACAAAAAACATAAAAACTGTCGAAAATAGCTTATATCGGCCGTATCTCAACTCCTATAGGGGTCAAATATATAAGATGGCCCTATTATTTATTGCTCCTCAACATTTCTTCCCAACCATCTACCCCCTATCTACCACTCTTCTTTGGGTCCCCATACAAAAAACACAAAAAATGTCGAAAATAGTTTATATCGGCAGTGGCTGAACTCCTAGAGGGGTCAAATATATGTGTTCGTCCTATAATTTTTTGCTTTCTAACATTTCTTCCCAAAGCACCTACCCCCTATCTGCCACCCTTTTTTGGGTCCACATACAAAAAAAAACCAAAAAACAGCCTCTTGGCTGAACGCCAAGAGGGGTCAAATACATGAACTGGTTCTATTATTTTTTGTCCCTCAACAATTTTTTTTTCCAAAACACCTATCACAAAACACAAAAACTGTCGAAAATAGTTTGTATCGGCCGTAGCTGGACTCCTAAAAGATCAAATATATGAGCACGTCCTATTATTTTTTGCCCCTTCACATTTCTTTTGAACACACCTACCCCCCCTCTGCCACACTTCATTGGATTCCCAGACAAAAAACACTAAAACTGTAGAAAATAGTTTATATCGGCCGTAGCTGAACTACTAGAGGGGTCAAATATATGAGCTGGTCCTATTAGTTTTTGCCCCTCCACATTTCTTTCGAACACAGCTACCCCTATCTGCCACCCTTATTTGGGTCTCCATACCATTCGAAAAACCAAATTACTCGAATCGAAAATCGAGTCGAGTTGAACTACTCCACTCGACTCGAAGTCGAAGCAACTCGCACAGGCCTACATATTTGTGAGTCTACTTCTACTTCTACTACTAATGTATATTTTCTACGATCGAATGAGCGAACATGTATTTTCTACGAACGAACATCTTTTTTCTACGAACGAAGGAACGAACAAAATAATTTTATTTTTATCTACGAACGAACGAACAAGGCTCTGGCAATAAGCACTAAAAATAGCTGAATTTAAGATCAAAAACTAATTATTTAAAATGAATTATGTCTTTCGTTCAAACTTAAAAATTACTTACTTACTTACTTACTTACTTACACACTTACATAGGTGGCCATAACAACCCGTGTTCGGGTTTCGGCCGACCTCATCAGCTCTCGCCAGGCGCCTCTGTTTTGCGCTCGCCTTCTACATCCTCCTTCATCCATCGAAGGCATGGTCTCCCTCGTCGTTGTTGACCAACGACCCTCGCCTCGATCAGCTTTTTCGCTGGAGCTTCGTCGTTCATACGATAGACATGACCCAGCCAGCGTAGTCGCTGCACAGTTATACGCCTAACTACGTCAATGTCTTCGTAGAGCTCATACCAGTGATGTGATTCTGATTTAGTGAAAAATCCCGATCGAATCCCGAATTTGACCTGCTTATCCCACCAAAATGACACGAAAAACCCGCAAAAAATTCCAACAAAAAACAACTTTTTTTATCCTATTTATGAAACGAAAAAATCATCAGAAAGTTTCTACAGAAAAGTTTATTTATCAACGAAACCAAAGAAAACAAGACAAATTTTTTATACGTAAATAAAAACTTTTATTTTGGCGGCCGTGGCGTAGTGGGTAGAGTGTCTAGATACGCCAGAGAACCCAGGTTCGAATCCCATCTGACACAGAAAGTTTTTTCAATTGAACTAATTTTTCTGTTCGGACGTCACTTCTCTGCAGACCTCAAACCTCAGAGAGTAAAAACTGCGATGAAAACGCTTCTTGAGAACATAAGCCGTTCGGAATCGGCATAAAACATGTAGGTTCAGTTCTCGATCATTTGTGTTCAAACATTTCACAACACACACAACACAATTGATCATAAGAAGCTTGGTCAAAGTCCCTTCAAGGGCTGAAATGGTTTTTTTTTTTATAAAAACTTTTAAATCTGAATTTTAATAACAATTCATTGAGATTAATAAATTTGTAATACCTATGTTACATATGCATAAGGAACTTGTACCACCACAAATAATAATATGACTTATTTAATTTATTACGAATGAGACAGCAAACAAAAAAAAAATCGAAGCAAAGTGTATAATTCTGCAATGGAATGACTTGCCGTTTTTACTTACTAGAAAACTGTGATGTTTTTCTGACTTCATGTAGTATTAAGGGAATTTTTAATTTGTAAATTGATTAAATACGCAGTGCTTCAACTTTTTTTTGTGGAAAATTGATTTATTTTATCGAAAAACATTATTGTGTACATTTTTAAACATTATAATACTCTTTTATTTTAATAATGTACATAAAAAAGTTCATTTTGAACTTATTTAATTTAATTTCATTTAATTTAATTGTCAACAAAAATTCAATGAAAAACTTGTGTTTGTTGCATTCGTGTTAGCAACTTGCTGGAGTAAGAAAGAAAAGATATATTATTAAATAATTTCCTTTCTACATTTCATCTCTCTTTTACTTTTTGTTTGTGCGGTACAAAGTGTTGCCAAAAGCATATACACTGCATTCCTTAACCAATTTTCAATAAGAAGTTAATGGACCTCCAGTTTTTCGAATGAATTTAAAACTAGAAGTGCAAATATGAGTTTCAAGCCCAAAATGAAAATTTTCTGTCAAGCTGTGAGCTTTATTTCAATTTTAAATTTTTTACGAAAAGTCAGTCCAAATGAACTGATCCAAAAAACGAAAGTTGGTCGACCAAGTCGGTGGCTCCACCAGTTTTAAAAAGTTCATATTTTTATTTACAGTTTTCCAATGTATTTGAATCTGAGAACTACTTTCAAAAACTTTTTTTTCTTCTTCTTTCAAAGTGGTGGCCACATTTACTTTTTTTTCTGTATGCATTCGTGTTAACTTATATTTCTCAGCTCCTATTCTACATGGAATGATGAATTAAAAACCATAATATTAAGCACACTTGGGCCTTTAATCTGAAATATAAAAGAAGCACATGAAATAATATCTTCATATTAAAAAATATGTTATATTTTTGTGTTCAAAACGTGATATCGTGCATCTTTAAATTTTTTTTTTAAAGAAAGCAGTTTTTAACATTCTGACTCATTAAATTTTTGTTTGCCGCTTGTTAAAAATTTGAATTTTGAGAATTTGTTGAATTTTGCTGACTTTGGGGACAAATAACTCTGGGTTAAAAAAATTTAAATATATTCGCAATAATGTATATAATAGCATTATAATGCAGTTAAAAATTTAAGTTTGATATTTGCTTCGTAAAAATACAGCCCTTCAAACTTCGTGAAAACTCGCCTCATAGTATGTATATTAGGGTGGTCGTTAATGGCTTTTTCAAATTTCAACGATGGATGGTTGTTGATTAGCTCCAAATGTCAAAAAACTACTCTTTATTTTTTCACATTTTTAAATTGATCCCTAAATTTCCTTATTTGCTCATTTGACCACATCCATACATTCGTGTATTTCAAGCTTGTGAATATACATTTATCATTCTTACATATTTAAAATCAAAGAAACTTCAATTGAACGAACAATTAAAAAAGATTACAAAAACGTGATTCCAACCAGTTTTTTAAAGAATTTAAACTTTTTAAAATTATGACACAGTAGAAAATCCCACCTAAGCATCAGAAATCGCGCACGTTCTCAAATAGGACAAATATCTCAAATGAGAAAATCCCACCAAATCACATCACTGATTCCTACTCTTACTAGCAAACATAAGAAAGTGAGCTCGGAATTTCGCCACCAGTCAGCTCTTAAATAATATTTTAAAAAATTATCCGACGTTGAGTTATTATTTGCATGTCATTTCTTCCGATGAGAAAAAATGGAGTATTGATGGCCCGGATGGATTTCGGCATTATTAGCACGACATACTCCGCGAACCAATTCGTTTTTCAAAATGAACTTTGGTGGAGGTGATGTGATAGTGTGGGGTGATTTTTCTGAAATTGAAAGTTCAAGGATGAAGAGCGCTGGTTACACTAGTGTGCTGGAGAGCAGTTTGGCTCGATTTCTTGAAAAAAACAGGCAGACACAACTAGTTTTCCAGTAAATCGAGAGACTAACAGACCTATTCTACCAGTTTAACAAAGCTCACCACATTAACAAAATAGTAAATATTAACAAGTAATTAATGTTCCGCATTCTGGTCAAAATTTAAAAGCTCTTTTGTTTACAATTTTGTTAATAGTACAAAGTATTTTACCAACGACATCATAATCTTAAAATTTATATGTTTAGCTTGAGAATTGTTGTGTAAATAATAAAAATAATATAAATTTGTAAATTAATTACGACCTTCTTTCATAAGTTTTTAAGTTATGTGTTTATATAACTCCAATAATTTTTCAATTATTAAAGGTTATATTTTATCGAGCTCAAGGTCAATGTTTCGTCCTTTCGTCCAATGTTTTGTCTTCGGAAAGCAACATTGACCTTGAGCTCGATAAAATATAACCTTTAATAATTGAAAAATTATTGGAGTTATATAAACACATAACTTAATAATATAAATTATAATATAATATTGAATTAAAATAAATAAGACTGTGAAAAATGGAAGAATTTGTACGTGTTTTAAGTTTTGATAATGAAGATCAAAGAAAAGAAAAATTTTAACGACGGCGCTATTTAAAACGTCTTCAAAATGAAAATGATTCATTCAATCGATCTCTTTATCTATTTTTTTATTTCTATCCAACTCTAAATACAATTAAATACCAAAATGAAAAATCGAAACATAACAATATACATACATATGCCAGCCAAAAGTTGAGGGTGCTGCCGGCAAAAATTGTATATAAAATAGGAGCTGCTCCTGCGTGGTTCACTCAAAATTTGTTTGGCTATTAAAAAAATGTAAACACATGCTTGCTGATATAATCTATATCTATATATAGCTCCTATCTTCGAAACCGTTCATCCGATTTGCATGAAAATTTGTATATAGAGGTTTTCGGATACGGTGAGTTAGAGGGGTAGAGGTAGAGGGCGCTGTGTAAAAATATTTTAAAAAACGTCGAAAAACTTCTAAGCTGTTCGTAAGATATCGTGGAAAAGTAGCAAGCCGATCATCCGACTTGGATGAAAAATTTAATTGAAGGATTTTCGTGTAGGGCAACTGTTTTGGCGTTATCTCTTTTGCTCTGTTTCGAAAACTCGACAGCTGTTGTACAATTTTTACGTGCGCATGTTATTAAACTGTTCCTAAACGGCTGCACCGATTTTGATGAAATTTTTTGTGTGTCGCAATTGGACTCGGTAGGTGGCGCTGTGATCGGGTTCCACGAATTTTGTTATTATAGTTTATCTCCGAAACTATTCATCCGATTCACATGAAAATTTGTATTTAGGGTTTTTCGGGTACGGAAAATTTTATGACTTATCTATTTTGTTCTATTCTGAACATCAGAGGGCACTGCAGTACAAATGATTTGAAAATCTCGAAAAACTCCTAGCTGTAAATCCGATTGGCGTGAAAATTTTTATATAGGAGTTTTCGGATACAGTGGGTATCTTGGACTTTTTTGTCTGCGCTTTCTTAAACACCAGATGGTGCTGTAGTACAAATCACTTAAGAAATCGTGAAACACTCAAAAACCGCTCATCCGATTTAGATAAAAGTTTGTATATCGGATATATAGGATTAGATTATCGAGTATGGAAGTATGGAAAGGGCTTCGGCGTTATTTTTTTATTCTATCTCGAAAACCAGAAGGCGCTGTTGTACGAATACCGCAAAAAACTCAAAAGAACTCATCCGATAAGTATGATTTTTATAAGTGGTTTTCGGGTGCGGTGAGTCTTTTGGCGCTATGTATTTTGCTATAAATACCTTCGTATTTATCGTGATAAATAAATATAAATAAATAAATAAATATCTTCTTTTCTTCTTTATGTGTATTTATATTCCACTTTCTTTATTCGCAAATCAGGACAGCTGATGCCGATTTCTGTGGTATTTGAGTACACATCAACACATGCGCAAGTCAGCTGCGTGTAAGTTGGCGTTGTTTTGACATTTCAATTCCTCTTTTCAATGCTTATTTATTTTTTGTTCAGTTTCCTCACGAATTGCCAAAAATTCGTTTTTGCTCCGATTTTTTCCAAAAATGTGCAATCTATCGAATACAATATAAAACTTGAAAATATATTTTTGCAAGCGATCGGCGGCTTGCACACTCAAATAACGATTTCTCTAACTTTTCCCATAATTTTTAGAATTTGAAGCTACATTTGGCTCATTTCGCCGAAGTTACCGGTTTGAAAGATTCACAAAAAATTCCTTCAAATCGACGAATGAAATCGAAAATTATTTATATCAACTCCCGAGTTATGCCGGGTATCCAACTAGTAAACAATAAAATTTCATCAAAAAAACAGCTGGTGATTGAATACTGTGAGTTTCCCATTCTCACCACGCATGGTGAACTTTTTAAGCTTTTTAGAGCTTCTAAATTTTAAATGATTTTTTAGAATATGAACATTTACATTACATAACAATAATATTAACATGAGCTCCTTAACAATTCCTTGTTAAGTTAACAAGCAGAATAGAGCTGTAAGGCATGGTTTCAGGCCAATAACATTGATTTATTGGAATGGTTGGCATGCTCTTCGGATTGTAACCCCATCGAGAATTTGTGATGAATTCTTGTATGCCAGGTGTATAAAAATAGGAGACAATTTCACAACGTGTAAGAACTGAAATCAGTTATTCTTGAAGAATGTATTTTGATTCAAATACATTAAAAAAATTAACTGCAAGTATTCACAATATTAATGGGGCCAGTGGAACAGTAATTTAATAATTTTTTTTTTACATTCAATGAAAATCGTTTTTTATTCAAACTTTTGAAGTGGCGTTATAAATATGAAACAGCATTTAAAGTGAAAAAACTGAGAAAAAAAACATACTTTAAGATTAAACAAAAAATTTTAAAATATAAATTTAACACGTTTGTGTTTCTACAGAACAAAATTTAAAACAAGCGTGTTTAATTTTTTTTTTATAATTCTCATTTCATATTGTCACTGTTTTTTACAATTTTCTCTTATTAATTCTTTTTTATAACAAAAAATTCGTCGCTATCTGAGATTGAATTAAAAAATTATGTGTAGTAGAGAGTCACTGAGCAGACAATTGAGACCAAGCTGAGGAAAATCATTTGATTGTTTGAAAATATTTTTTAATTCGACTTACAAAATTAAAAGGTAAGCTGTTTGCTGATGACATTGCCCTCTTTTATCCATCGTACTAACGACTAGCGATGAAAACACATATTGAACACGACATGTCGATCTTGACCGAATTTTTTCGGTATAATCGCATCTCAATGAATGCCGATAAAACTCAATTCATCATATTCTCACCTCGTCGCAAAACAGGCGAAGATTGTGTCCTCAATATTAATGGCACTGAAGTAGTTGAGGAGCGCAACGTAAAATTCCTCGGGCTAACTTTGGCTAGTAATCTAAGCTGGAACGAACACATTCTAACGTTACAGCGCAAAGTATCATCGGGCCTCGGCCTATTGCATAAATTTAAAAGAAAATTTTCAGCTGACACGAAATATCTAATCTACATGTCTCTAATTCACTCACATTTGTCGTACATGCGTATGTCTTGGGCATACAAGAACTCAGCTGAACTTAACAAATTACAGCGCATGCAGAATAAGTCTATCAAAGCTGTTTTTAACCTGCACCTACGCTTCACTTCCAGACAGCTATACAGCCCGACATATAGGAGAATTTTGCCAGTCATATCCCTTCACAAGTACCAACTGATTCTTCAAGTTCACAAAAACATCCAAAACATCAGCTAAAATACAACGCAGCTATCATCGCGCACGCACAGCATCAATACCAGAAATAGAGCTGACCTGGTAGTGGCGAGATGCAAATTCGAGGTGACCAAGCAGCGATACTCGTATGCTGGCCCGACGGCTTATAATAACATACCATCTGTATGTAAGAACGCGACAACTCTAGGCCTATTCAAATACGAATTGAAGAGTTATCTCCTGGATTTAAATCAAAATTATTCTCTGTAAATATTGTATATATAAGCATTGTAAATATTAGCTATTAACGTGGAATTCTAACATGCCAATGTAGTATGCTCCTTCAAAGCTCTCTTTTGAGCACTGGAGCGCAATGTTTTGCTAGAAAATTAAAACCTTGTAAATAAATATCTTTAAATAAAAAAAAAAAAAAAAAAACTAATTAATTATTTTAATATATAACATATTTCAATATTTCAAGCCACAATAAAACAAACGTCATTGAATGGAGCTTAGATTTAATATTCAAGGGGTCCCAGGGGTCGCTGATCACGAATCTGACGTCAAAAACGCGAAAAAAATTTAAAAAATGGCATCGAAAAAAATGGGGGCTTTAAATATTTGTTTTCAATATAAAAACTTTTGTTTTAAATTTTACTTTTAAATTAAAATTTAAACTTAAAGATTTAAAATCTAAACATTTTTACATTAAAAAGATATTCAAAAACATTGTTTTGAAACAAAAGCTTGTGTTTTAAATTCTACTTTACAAACATTTGCGTTTAGCTTAAATGAAATCGTTTAAAGCTCTATTTCAATAACATGTTCGTTTAATATGAACACATTTTCATTGAATTTTAACACATATTTCCCTCAGTGAAGTATTAAGCAATAAACAATGTACCATTATTATAATAGATTTCATTCACTTTTGCTCACTATTGTTGTTATGCATAGATGACCAAATTCGCAAAACATTCTCTTTTTTGTTTAAACTGGCAGTTACAAAAATATTTAAAATTTCGAAGTGGCGGTATATATATATATATATATGAAACACATGGCATATAAGCAGTGCAAGTAATTTAATATGCGTGCGTGTGTAAAAAATCTGCAAAACAACAGACTCAATTTGATGATTAAAAGTAATAAAAAAAACTTGATTTAATCAATTGCAGGCTATATTGATTGCTATCACCGCAAGCGAATTAAGGTGATTAATTAATCAAATGTAATTAATATCTATACTGATATCTAAGTGATATCTTTTAATAACAAAAATTAAGTAATTTGTGCGTGTGTGTGTGCGTGTGAAATAAATCCCAGTAGGCATTGGCTGGCATTCTAAGGGCTACTGGCAGGCCTTAAAATGGATGTAAAATGGATTAAAAATATGTTAAAGACCGATACCAGTTTACTAGTGGAAATGGGGCCCACAGGATTGGATTGCTTAGGGTGTCAAATAGTCTTAATCCGACAGTGTCCATCGAATGGACGACGAAGCTCCAGCGAAAAAGGTGCTCGAGGCGAGGGTCGCTGGTCAACGATGACGAGGGAGACCATGCCTCCGATGGATGGACCAGGCCGAGGAAGCCCTAACCACTCTTGGTGTATCCGATTGGAGAAGGAGCGCGCAAAGCAGAGGCACCTGACGAGAGCTGATGAGGTCGGCCGAAACCCGAACACAGGATGTTATGTTTATTTATCTCAATTTGTACAAATTAAGAATATGTAGTTTCTAGACTGATTATTTTACACGAGTTTTAACAAGACAAATTGTAAAAAGACGAATTTTCCTGCAAACTGAAAATTAATATCCTTGATATTTACCTCCCAAGATTTTTTCCAGATTCGCCTCTGCGCAAAACACAATTGATAATAAGAAGCTTGGTTAAAGAAAGTCTTTTCAAGGGTAAATGGTCATTTCGCATTTTTTTTATAAAGACTTACAAGATTTAATTAGCTCTTTTTACGTTTGCTTAAGCTCGTTTATAGAAAGTTCTTTCAAGGGCTGAAAAGGCCATATCGTTTTTTTTTTTTTTTATAAAAATTCTCAAAACTTAATTAGCTCTTTTTGCGTTTCCTGAGGAAGCTGGTGTTAGTTTAATTTTTATGTATTTATGGAAAGTTCCCACTTTTTGAAAAAAATTATGACATGGTGGTTGCAAATTTTGTTTGATATTACATATTTTTTTAACATCAGATAAATTTGAAATTAAAAAGGGTTCTACTAAATTTAAGCTCTTTGTCTCATTTCAAGAGGGTTTTATCAATTTTTGTCATCTTGGTGCTCGCAGTAATTAAGCTATAACTCATGAAATACATAAAAAAGCATTTTTTTTTAAAATAAAAAATGTTTTATTCATATAAAGCTTCGCTGCAATGAAATAAGTTAATTTGACAATAAAATAAAAAAAAAAATCATCATCACTCGAACAATATTTCTAACTTCTCCTTGTGCTGAAGTGACCAAAATACATTTCTTCAGTACAAAATAAGATTTTCGCTTACGAAAATTTTTTGATGGCTTAATTATGAAAAAACATAAGTCAACCTCTGAATTTCACTTGAGTACGAGAAATGTATTTTCGACTGTTAAAAAAAAAAAGAAAACGATATGGCCATTTCAGCCCTTGAAAGGACTTTGACCGAACTTCTTATGGTCAATTGTGTTGTGCGTCTTGTGAAATGTTTGAACACAATTGATAGAGAGCTGGTCCTACGAGTTTTATGCCGACTCCGAACGGCTTATGTTCTCAAGAAGCTTTTCACGGCAGGTTTTACTCTCTGAGGTTTGACATTGTCTGCAGAGAGACGGCCGAACAGAAAAATTAATTCAATCGAAAAAACTTTCTGTGTCAGGTGGGAATTGAGCCAGGGTTATCTGGCATATGGACCACGCACTCTACCCACTGCGCCATGTGTCACTATTTAAAATTAAATAAATAAATACATACACACTTTTTTAAAGGCTTTCTTCAGAATTGCATAGAAAGGCTTAAAAGGCATATCCTTGGTCCATCAAATATGTTTATGCTTCGACCGTTTATTGTACAGCCACGCTTTAATGAGTAAAAATGCAAAAAATAATAAAATGGAATCGCCTTTTTGCCCCATCCACTTTCTTCTTATATTTCACCAAACGAATAACTAAAAATCCGTATTAGTTAATTCCATATTCTGCTTCCTTAAGCTCACACAAATGTCCGCTTAAACAACATGCAAATAAAACACTTCAAGTGTCAATATTTTGAGAAAACAGAACAATTTATCGATCGACATTAATTAAAATAACAAATGTGTGAGAAATAGTTTGTCCATAACTACTTTATTGACAAGCCTTCTCTAGTCTAGAGACTCTAGCATCACAAATGGATACTCTAATAGCATTTAACAGCATGAAAAGTTTCAGATTTTTTATTTTACCAGCTTGGCTTAGCCGATTGTGATTGAAGGGACGTAGCACACCGACACTCAATTAAAACAACGGTCTACACATTCCAAGCTGAATGGATACAAAAATTAAATTTCTACTCCAAAGTGTGCGGCGTTAATTGAAGTGAATTGATAAAAAATTGCCTTCCGATGCGACTACGCTTCCGATGCAAACAGTCCAAACAGCGACCATCAAAAACTGGAACGAGTGAGGCAATAACTTCAGCTTCGTCTTTCCGAGATTGCATTTGCTTAGATCGGGCTTACGTGGACCATCGAAGAGAGCAATGAGCTAAAGTTAAAAAAAACTTCTAAGTGCTCCTTGCCTCGTTCATCTTTTCTGACGCTCTCTTTCAGCTACTTTATTTGGCTTTCGAAAGTGGTGTCTTGCTTACTGCCATAATTGAACTGTAATTGTTGTTTGTGGCGGCCTTACTGCAACAATGGGCTATAGAATGCGGTCTGTCTAGGGCGGTTAATGTGGTGTGGTGTTTCTGCCACCTTTTCCGTTGCGCAGTATAGCCAAAACCTCAGCCAGCAGCAAGGAGGTGCAAACGAGATAGCAACAAAACAACAATGAATTCTTGGCCGCACGAACTCCAAGGTGCAGATCGTTATGAGGACGAAAAAGAAGTTGAAAGAATTTTAATGTCCGTCGCATCAAGACTTTGACCACGCTTCACTCCACTTCTGAACAACGATAACGTTCCTGAGTGCGAGTGCAATGGAAAACTATTAGCGCACAAGCAACGGTGAGTGCAAAAGAGAGAAAAAGAGCAGTTGCTTTTTTTTTGCTAGCACAGCCAAAATCGAAATAAATAAAAATGGTTTTACTTGACGCAACGTAGCAACACACATGCACATACATCGTTACATTCAAAGAAACACACACACTCTAGTGTTTCTGGCCAATTTACGTGAAGAGAAAAAGAAGCAAATTGGGGAAAATTTGAGCGAGTGAGAAAAATTCAATTAGGTTTTTAATATGCAAGAAGCATCAATTTCCCGAAGAGCTTGCAAAACAAAAACTGAATTGCAGTCAGAAAGAGATGGCAACATCGGCAGCACAGTAACCCAACGACAACAGTAGGCGTGACTTAACAAGGGAACTCAGCATAAATACTGGGAATTTTCATAGCACGGCGAATATCGAGTGAGCTCACCGCAGCTTCTCGGAGCGTTCGTTCAGACAGATGTATTATAACGATTATTGCCTATTTAGTACACATGCCCACAGACACAAACACACACTCACCACTTTGGGTGCTTCTTAGTCGATAGTACACTGGGGCAAGAATGAAGTGGAGCAACGGAGTGAAGCGCCTATGCTATGTTTCATCATCATTGATTGTTTTATGTGATTTTAATGCTTTGCTGCCTAAAACGCGGCTCCTGGAAAATGAATTATTTTCCTGTTAAGGCGGAATTTTGCTGCTCTTTGACATAATGTAAGTCCATGCAAAGCATCAGTTTGTTTCGTATATTTTTCTGCGGCAAGTTGGAGCAACTTGAAGCTTTATTTTGATTGGTGCAATTATTAGTCACAGCTCTATGTTGGGGCTTCCTTGCTCGGTCAGGAGTATTCTTTTGCAACGCCAACTATTAGCTGTATTTAATGTTTGCATGTATTTGCATTTGTGTACATATACTTTTCTACCTGGTGTGCTTGTGCAGAGTACAGCATATTACCCACACCAGGAAATAATTTTTTTATTATCAACATAAAGAATCTGCAAGAGCAACACTCAATTCAATTAATTTTCACTTGCTTCGTGCTTCGCTTATTTGTCCCACCGTCCTTTAACTTTTTCTATTTCTCAAAATGTTGATAAGATCTTTCAATATTTGGATTCCATTTTAATATTTCTATGTGCATGTGTTTGCTCTCTGTGTGTATGTGTATATAAATGTGTAGGTTGTATATTCAGTGGTGGACTGAAAATTTAGAATAAGTATCAATTTAAAACAATCGGTAAGAATTAGAGTTGTTGTAAAGAAGAGGGATTCGTATCGAAATTAAAGCCTTTTCACTAGGTTCCAATTTGAAGTTTATTTCTCTTCAAACATAAAGTTTTGTCACATTATGGTATCGAAACAAAAAAGCGATCTTTAAGACTAAAGACCTTCAAATGACCTTAATATAATTCTTATTTGAAGAGAAACAAACTTCGGTCTCAGTCTTTAGTTTCACCTGTAGAACTGTAGTTGTTTGGAAACAACTCGTTTTGCACAAGAGTGTTTTTTTTCCAAATCAGACATTTGGCCCGTTAGTCACTAACACCAGATGCAACTTTTCCTAGAACATGTTATTGATTTCTTTTTCTATGTCGGCCTGGCTTCGAATTTATAAATATTATCTTAGTGTAGGAACACAACTGGGGCGATAACGTAGACGTTGAAAATGTTTACATGCGTTCTTATGGAATAAGAACAAAAGCTAGTTAGATATTCGCGACGAAAATAACAATTTTACTTTAATGAGAAGAGAAAACAAAAAGTGCATTGTTTATGATATTTTTTTCTAAAACCAAATTAACAAGACTGCTTGCTCACTGCTTGCTCACTGCTTGCTCTGCTTTTTGAGCAGAAATCTACATCTAAGCAGGATGTGTACCCAGATGTAGATTAAGAAGAAGACGAATGAAGGAAAATTATAAGTGATTTTTTTTAATATTGTAAAAACTACCAATAAAATAAATATATTTTCTTTAGGCATGCTGTGCATTAGGGTATCCATATCGCACACTAAATACAAAACAGTACAACTCGAAATTTACAAATTTTAAGTGATTATATACTTTGACTGTAACACATTAAATACGTTTTGTACACATCTTCTTTCTCTATAGTTTAAAACAAAAGTTTTGTCTGATTGCTTTGTTTGGAGTTCCTTCAAAAATTAAATTGTTTTTGCTTCACCAAGAAATTTAAAAATTTTGAGTTGTGGCTGTTTTGTATTTAGTGTGCGATATGTGCCTTTTTCTGATTTTTTCTGCTCCCCGCCCATTTTCCTTTAGATTTAAGCTAAAAAATAAGACTTGCAAAAAAAAAAACTGGACGTCGGTAGTCGAAAAAAGCCAGGCTCCCTGTGCTTTTAGGCCCAAAAACGGTCCAAAAATGATACATGGCTTAATTACTTATAACTCTTTAAAAAACAGTTTAACGCTATTACATTACACAAACATTTTTATGCACAAGAAAAAACAAATATTTTTCATAAACAGTTTTGACCTTGGAATGACCTTTGATCGTGTTTTAATAGGTCAAAGTCATAATCTGGAGGTAAATTATTTTTTGAACAACCCTCGTAAATTTTTGGAGTGGGATATTTCTTGACAACTCAGAGCAGAGGAAATTGAGCTAAGTACATAGACGTGAAAAGGAATATGTAACCTATTTATGTGTCCGGGTTAGAAACTCCTAGCTTACGTAATCTCTGAATAAAATGCAATACTTTGTTATTGCTCTGACAAATTTTATCATTTTTTCAGAGCATAAGTGGCGTAAGTCCACAATTTTACGGACAGCTAATTTCTGAAGGAAATTGCCAAAGTATGTGCCTTGCCGGATTGCATGTGCAAATTATGACATTTCTTATTGAAGCAATGATGAAAATAAGATAATTTTTTAATTTTTATATATTAAAATACAACTAGTGTTTCACCAAAACCGAATATTCGGCCGAAACCGAAAGTGATTATAGATATAAATTCAAGTTTCTTACAAATACTTTTTTTTTTATTAAAAGAAAACAGAAAAGAACATTTCAGACAAATAAGAAAAAGTTAAAAAAATTTTCTTTGAATATTAAAGTTTCAATTTCATATAATACATAAGTGATAATTTTATATTACAAAAGTGCTTCTTTGAATGGTTTCGGCAAAAAGTTTTGGTTCCGGCCATATAGTCGAATAGTCAAAACTGACAAAAAGCGCTGAAATTGCACCACGGATTCTTTATGAATTTGGCAACGCATACATCATTACTGGAAGTAGGTTTAGTTAATGAGATCTCAATGATGACAATGATGAAAACTTATATTTATAAGGTAACATTAAAAAGATTTTCAATCCTTTTTTTTATATTAATAAATATTGCAGTTCCCACTTAACAAATAGAAACAACTGTGTTTTATTTAAACTGAAGCATTTATAAGAATAGTTGCATTATGGCTTGCTCAATTATTCAGAAGAACACAAACTGATATTCTAACCCAACTTCTGGAATTAAATGCTATAATTCTTCATCAAAAGATTCTCAAAAATATCTTACATTAGATTTTTAGAGCGAAAATGAGAAATTTCAAAAAAAGTTCAGAGGACAAGTGGTGTAAGTCCATTCATTTTGTATCTCCGTTAATAATGAAGATAATCACTAGGGGAAAGATTTGTTTGACTTCTGGAACAAAATGCTACAATTCCTCATCAAAAGATTCTCAAAAATATCTTACATTAGATTTTTAAGTCTAATTTAAGTCTAATAAAGTGGCGTAAGTCCATTCATTTTGTATCTCCGTTAATAAAGGATATATTCACTAGGGGAAAGATTTGTTTGATTTCGGGAACTAAATGCTACAATTCCTCATCAAAAGATTCTCAAAAATATCTCACATTAGATTTTTACAGCGGAAATGAGAAATTTCAAAAAATGGTCAGCTTAGTATGCAAAATTATTCATTATTATTTTGTTTTATTAAGTTAATTTTTAACGTTATGAATAGCTCTTTTTATGCTCTTGACCGAGCTTATCAGCAAATCTGAGTTCTTTATATATAGAATTTCTAATAAGAATTTTCCTAAATATTCCATTTTCTCAAAACTAACAAAAGTGGACTTACGTCACTTGTGCTCTGAGCAGCTCAATTAACATCACGTCATGGGGTGTTAAATTAAGTTTATTCCAAAGTTTACCATTTTTAGAAATATTAATTCTTAGATTCGTGAGAGCGTTTTAAAGTTTCTTTCAAGTCTGATTTACTTTACATCAAGCAGACTTCTAAACAGATTGAAGAAAAATTGTAATATTTTCAGAAAAAGTGGTTACCGTTAGTAGAAAAAATCCAGTGACCCGTAGTCTTAAGGCCTAGAAGAATGCATTGAATTTGCTACTGCGCTCTTAGGGCCTATTGTTCACATCTGAATATTTATCACTATCCAGCCGATAACTTACCCAGGGCTTTAAATTTAACCAGAGGTTAAAATCTCTGGATAAAAATTGGTATTGTTCACCTCTGGATATTAACTTAACAAGTCTGGATATCTTATCGGCTGGTTAGTGATTTTTCCAGTTTTTTTCCAGCCAAACTTCAAAGATTCGGAGATTTTGACAGTCTGTCATATATTTTAATTAGGATCTGTGCCATTCAAAAAATGTACACTCACGACATGTGCCAATGATGAATTTTTGCTGCAGCTTTTGTAAATTTGTAGCTTTTTGCTATTTTTTTTGCATAAAATTGGCAACAATATTTTTCTGCCACCCAACAAATATAACAGCAATATTCTTCAGCAATAGACAATTACCTTTTCTTATTCGAAAACTGTTTTACTATTTCCTTAAAATTCAGAAAATTGGCAGCTGCGCGGTAATTTATTAATTTTTGTTGTCTGCAACACAAAATTCGCACGCACACTACAAAATACCAAACACAAAAAATTTTTTCCCAACCCCAAAAAACAAGTCAACAATACGAAATATGTCAAAACGCCTGATAAACCTCTGGATATCTTAGTTAACCAGCCGAATTCCAGAGGTGAATCCAGAGGTGAACAATGCGTAATGTGTAATGTACCTGCTAGTGAACACTATATTCCTAGAGTATGAAAACACGAAATCTAAAAAACCAGAATGAAAGAAACATCATGTTGAAGTGTTATTAATAATTTAATAAAACGTAATTTTTTTAAGTTTTGGTGTTCTTGGGCGTGAGATTATATGAATATTTAACTAACTTTTATTTAAAAAACTTTTTGATGGGATATTCTTGTAATGCTACTCCATTGTATACAAACAAACTGTTTTGCTCCTCCTGGTGCATGTAGACAGCATTAAATCGTGTTATCGTGTAAATTGCGTGGCGGCCGTTGAGCAGTGGGTAGAGAGCGTGGCCCATACGCCAGAAAAATCCTGGTTCAATTCATACCTGGCACAGAAAGTTTTTTGTATTAATTGTATTAATATTTCTGTTCGGCCGTCATCTCTCTGCAGACAATGGCAAGCCTCAGAGAGTAAAAACTGACATGAAAAGCTTCTTGAGAACATAAGCCGTTCGGAGTCGGTGCAAAACTTGTTGGTCCAGTTCTCTATCATTTGTGTTCGAATATTTTAGGACACGCACAACACAATTGATTATAGGAAGCTTTTTCAAAGTCCTTTCAATCGTGTTATGAGCACAATTCCACTTTCTGCAATATAATTCACAACTAATTACTATCTAACAATTGCTTTTGGAGCAATGTAGCTTGCATTTTCCTCCCAAGTAGTCGGATCCGTCATAAATTTTTTCATTTAAAATAGTATTGATAAATAAGTAAGTGTTGTTAGTAACAAACTGACCTAATTCGACAGACATGACCTCTTTATTAGGCCTCTGAACTCTTTTTGGTAAATCAAGATAGCCTTCATTGTTCAAATTAGATGCCAGTATCTTTTCATTTCGACATATTCTTCATCAACGGGGAAAGCAAATGTAGTGTTGGCTTCACTGAAGTACCATAGACGTCTACGTAGTTTCTTTTATTCTGTTTCTCCTATATTTTTGTTAATTTTCTTATCTTATACCAATTATAATATTCTAGTATGCAACGAGTTAAGCTACATGAGTATTGGAAATTGGACAATACAAAATTGTTTCTTAATATTTACCAATTAAGAAAGCAGTTTTGGTTGCACTTTTATCTTCCATGTTAAATATTTTTTTCACAAGAAAATCACCTTTAACTAATTTTACCACCTATTAGTACGATTACTCTGTCATTTTCTATATTTTTAAATAGATCATTGCTGATCTGTACACAAAGTATTAGCATGACCGTTAGGTGACGACAATTATGTTACATACTATTGCAAGTAGAAACTATGAGTTTTTTCATTTATTTGAGAACACGATAAATTTTAAGAAAATTGACATAAAAAATTCATTATATAGAGAAGATAATAACCCGAATATTGCATTAAAAAAACAGCTTAAAGTAACCAAAGTTGCACTGGACATTTAATCATTAAAATTAACTGAAATGTTATTAAAAGGTGCAAAAGAAAAATTAGAAAAACAATTATCATCGGCTAGGCTGAAGCATTGATACCTTATACTAAGTTAAGGTAAGTTAGGTAAGTTAATTTCAAAGATTTTGTCGCCTTTACGCTAACTTTTCTTTTACTATCATATCTTAGTCTCTGTTGCGGTAAACCCACTAGTCCACACATATTCAAAAAAATTCAGATTTTAAAGTAAATTAAATTCAATAATTTCAATTTTATTAATTGTCTTTTGGTTAACATTCAGTTCGTATGAATTCAATAGTACCTTAAAATTCCTGTAATAAAGGGAATTTATTATAATATAATGGAAATAACAAAGGACTTCTTACTTTTTAGTAATTGAATGTGGACAAATTGCATCAATTTTAAAACTTAAACTTTTTTTTTTAAAACTAAAAAAAATCTACTTTATCTGATGCAATAATTTGCTTATTGGATATTACTTTAATACATAAAATATATAAAGAAACATAAATATATGCATGTGTTAGTTTTATATGCAGACATGTAGTTGTGTTATATTGAATTGTAGAAAAATATGCACGTATGTATATGTATGGCTTTATAAGTGTGCATGAATGCTTAAGCGATTAACTTAAGCGGTCTTTAGCCACTGTCTTAATTTGGTATTATAATAGGGTTTCCACATATCCTCGTTATAGATACTTTGTCTTTGTGTCCTATTAGGTTTCCGGTTTTGCATTGAAAAATACTAGTCTTTCGCTATGCGTAAAAATATTCTTATTTATTTTATTTTTACTCTAGGAACTATTCATTAATTCAATGAACGTTGCACATAAAATTAATGAACTACTACTGGTTGTATTTTAATAAACAATTCTTAAAATCAATGAACCGAAATACATTGAACGAGTACTGGGGCGGAAAAATAATGATTTTCTCGTACTTTTACAGAACAATGATTTTTTGATTGATTTTTTTGTATCTTTTTGGTTCAGAATAGGTCAACAACATACTTGCAGAAAAGTTGAACGTAGATGTAGAAACCCTAGAACTACATGAGCATATAAGAAACCTATAATCCGCGTCTAGATTTACACATTCTAAACGTACGTGCAGAAAAAATGAACGTAGATGTAAAAACAATTGTAGATGTAGACTTACAATTTCTAAACGTACGTGCAGAGAAGCCACACGTAGATTTAGAAACCGTAAAGCTACATGCGCATCTAAGAAACCTGCATGCCGCGTCTAGATCTACACTTTATGCACGTATGTACAGAAAAGTTCGCAATTTTTTTTGAGATTTGTTCTACAGCGCTCTCTGCAGTTTGACCCGAAAATCTCTATTTACAAATCTTCATGCAACCTATGACATTCAAGTTAGTGCAAGAAATAAATTGACAAAACTTTTAAACAATCGGGTGGACAGTATTGGAGCGCATTAATATATAATATATTCAACACTTTTATTTGACCCTGTGTTTGACACCACGCTCATTGTCCAATGCCTGTCCCTGTTTATCGGTAGCAAGACATCACTGAATAGTAACTCCATTCTGAGTTTCAATGTTCTGTGAGTCTTACTTCCAAAGCTATTGGATATCAAAACATTGGCTTATATGAGTTGAGTCACACCCCGTTGTCCAATCTCCGTCCATGTTTTCTTTTAAAAAGACATTACCAAGTGGTTACTCCTTTCTGAGTTTGAACGTTCTGTGATATTTACTTCTAAAGCTATTCGATATCAATTGATCGATTTGGTTTATATGGGTGGAGCTACACCCGAATCCAATGTCCAATGTCGAATGTCCAATGCCCGTCCAAGTTTTCTATAAGAAAGACATCAGTTAGTAGTAACTCCATTCAGAGTCTCAATGTTCTGTGGTTTTTACTTCCAAAGCTATTCAATATCAAAAATTTGGCTTATATGGGCGGAGCCACACCCCCTTTTCCAATGCCTCTCCAAATTCTTTATTTGAAAGACATTACCAAGTGGTAACTCCATTCTGAGTTTTAATGTTCTGTGGCTTTACTTCCAAGATAAACTGATTTTTAACGATTTTATATGAGAAATAGTATAGGCGAAAAGGGATCCAATATTTTTACAATATCTCGAGAACCACTCGTCCGATGTTGTACAAATAATTACTTAAACCCGTACAAAGACTGGCCAAACACACCCTGAACAACATCACTGGAACGGTTCAGATTTGATGAAGTAACATACGGACACCATTAGATTTTTATAAACATAGATTGTTGTTATAATATTGCTTGTTTTTTGTTTATTCGTATTTTATGCGCTGCAATACCGTTCATACGAGTGCGATAAAACTTTGTCAACTTATTGCTTGCCACATTCTCTTTTACCGCCAACACTCAATTAAAATCAATCAATGCTATATTTCAGGCGGTTTCGGTAGTACTGGACTAAAATTTGATATTTAAATTCGTTTCTTTACTGTGGGCAACTGTAACTGAAATCATTATAATTCCTTAGTTGTAAATGCTTGCATAATAAATACATATACTTTTTTTATAATGCAATATAAATAAAAAATTATTCATAACTTGCGTTACAACAACATTTCATTCAATTTAATCTTTTTCAATAAATAAACCATAATAAAAACAAGTCGAAATAATAAACCATATTATGGTTTAACCATCAATATATAAACCATAATAAAAACAAGTCGAAATAATAAATGCTCTTTAGCCATACAGTGATTGCAATTTAATTATTAAATCTTTATTTCTTCTCTTAAAACTACGCCCACTTTTCAGGGTATACGCGCGGAGCGAAGCGAGGCGCGCCGGGTATAAGCTAGTATTAAAAAAAAAAAAACACTAACAAAATTATAAAACATTTTTTAACTCATTCGTTGATTTGAAAAGCTTTTCACAAACTTTAAAAGGAATATTGTGTGCATTTTTCAAACCAGTAACTTTGGCGGAATGAGCAAAATTGTAGCTTCAACCTATGAAGATTATAAGAAAAAGTTAAAAAATGGTCGTTATAGCTTTCAAATGTGTATTTTCAATTTTTATATTTTATTCGATAGATTGGACATTTATGGAAAAATTTTGTAAAAATCAGATCAACAACGAATTATTGGGAAGCATTTATGTGCATAATATTTTTATTTGAATATATAGTCATTAAGATAGGTAAAACTAAGCAAATGTAAAAACCGTTTTTTTCCCAATGGGACAATGAGAAAGCAACAACAAAATACATAGCGGTACAGCTCTATCAAACATTGTTGCTGTAGCATACACGAGCAAGAGTAGAATGCGAGAGAGTCGCAGACACTTCAAAAGAGCTATACATCATTATTGTTGTTGGTGCTTTCTCTTAATTTCTCTCTCAACAAAATAAATTTGCCACCATTTTTTTCAGCGTTAAACAACTGTTAAACTACTGCAAAGACATTTATAATTGCTTATTTTGTTCAATACTTCTGTTCAGACTATGTGTTGGTGGGTTCAGCAAACAAACCAAAGAAAAACCAATTTTGATATGGCCAAATTTTGGCCACAGGCGATACTAGTATGTATAAAAAACCCACAGGTGCGTCGTTAAACACGCGAGAGAAGCGAAGCGAAAACATTCATTGTTATTTCAACGCACTTGTGGACAATTGTTAATTTTTCCTTCGCACTATGCAAAAACAAAACAAAAGCCTGTACCAACAACAACACAAACGCATTCACTTAAAGAAACATTAAAATATTTTTTTGCTCACCGTGAGGATCGATCATGTACCCCTTCGATTCATACTCCTACAGTCTTCACTTTGATCCAAACGCCTCTGTTGCGCAGAGTCAATTGATTCAATAAAAGAGGGTAAATACTAAAGAGATTTCACCCGTCAAGTTTTCCTCTTTTGCAGAAAATTTTCAACCGGCCTACAAGAGGAACTTAAAAAAAATATGTTCGAATGTCGAAATGCCGAAGTGCCGAAGCGATGGTATAGTATACAAACTGAGCAGCAACAAAAATCAACTCAAAACAGATTTGATTTATTATTATTTACATGTATTTTGTTTGCTCTCAGTACTTGCAAGTAGGCATGTGTGTTTTGTTTTTAGTTGGACGCAGTGTTCTGTTTGGTTTGGATAAGTTTATTGAGTTCTGAAATTGAAAAAAAAAAAAAATTTTTTTAAATCTAATTTTGAAATCGACACATTTTGCACTAATGATTGTTTAGTCAATTCTTCCCATTGCATAGATTTTGCTCTATATGGTATCTCTGAAAAAGATGTCATTGATGCAATTAAAACTTTAATAAAAATGAGTACTAAATGTGACTTTGATGGTTTGTCTGTTATTATAGTAAAAAACTGTTTGTTATCTCTGGCAAATCCGCTGAAACTTATTTTTAATAAATCTATTATATCTGGCACGTTTATTGATGACTGGCAAATTTCTTTTGTAATTCCAGTTTTTAAATCTGGCAATAAGAACAATATTGCTTATTACATACCAATCACAAAGCTTACAATTGTGAGTAAAATCTTTGAGCACATAGTGAAAGAAAAAATATTTTTTGCTATAAAAAATTATATATCACCAAATCAACATGGTTTTGTACGAGGACGCTCTGCAGTTACAAATTTAGCTTTGTTTACTGAATACTGTATCGATGCATTTAAAGAAGGATATCAAGTGGATGTTGTCTATACATATTTATCCAAAGCTTTTGATAAAGTTTCCCATAGTATTTTAATTGAAAAACTTACTAATTTTGGTTTCTCTTCACTTACTCTTAAATAGTTTGCCTCTTATATATCAAAGAGAATATGTTATGTAAAAATTGATGATACTTATTCTAATCCTTTTGTTGGAACTTCTGGTGTGCCACAAGGTAGCATACTAGGTCCTTTATTGTTTTTAATTTTCATTAATGATATATCGTGTTCGGTTAAATATGCTGAATGCCTAATTTTTGCTGATGACATACAAATTTTTCTTAAAGTTAAGAATTCCTCGGAAATTTCTAAACTTAAATCTGACCTAAGTTCTGTACATGATTGGTGTGCAAGAAACGGTTTAGTTTTAAATACTGCTAAATGTGCAGTAGTTTCATATTATAAATCAGTTTGTCCTATTTTGGCTATCTATCAACTAAATACTTTTGAACTTAATTAATGTTAATGTTTTTAAGGACCTCGGAGTAGTATTTGATTCAAAATTTACGTTTGTAAACCATTTGAATTATATTATCCCTAAAGCCTATCAAATGCTAGCTTTTATTCGTCGTAATAGTCTTAATTTTACTAATCCATATGTGCTAAAGTCACTTTTTACTTCATTTGTACGCTCAAAATTAGAATACGCATCGTTTATATGGAGTCCGTTTTATGCCTCACATATCTTGCGACTAGAGCGTGTACAAAAATCATTTTTAAGGTTTGCTTTGCGTTTCTTGATTTCTGAGGAACCGATTCCATCCTATGATGCCCGTTGTGGTCTTTTACATTTGAAGCCTCTACATAAAAGAAGGACGTTATTATCACTATTATTAATTTATGATTTTATAGTTGGTACTACAGATTGTCCAGACTTATTAAGGCTAATAAATTTTAATGTGCCATGTAGATTATTTAGACATACGGATATGTTTTATTTAGGCACTTGCTGAACAAATTATGCACTCAATTCGCCTGTTAATAGAGCATTAAGTGAATTTAATAATATTTCAAAAATATGTAATATTGATTTTGACTCCTCAAAACAGTCTCTTAAATGTTTATTACAAAATGTTATTTAGAGGCTATGTATCTTATGTACTTTAGGAATAATTGTTCGAAGTCAGTAAGAATTGTTAATATTCATTGACTTAGAAATAAATATATAAATAAATTTTACATTTAATTAATTCGTTCAACCATTTTTCTATTAATTTTGAAGAACAATTTATGATACCTAATTTGTTAACTGGTAAAGAAATGATAGACATTTTTTTTAGTTCAAAAATTTTTCCTCGCAATTTTTCTTCTAAAACTTCTTAGCTACTAAAGAAATGATAGAAATTTTTTCTAGTTTAAAAATTTTTTTTCTGATTTTGAACAAAAATTTTTGATCTTTATATTTTTAGCTACGAAAAAAGTATAGCATTGGTTTTTTAAAAAATTTTTAGTGCGATTTTAAAGAACAGTAGTTTATCTATAAAATTAACCTGCTAAAGAAATGATTAAATTTTTTGTTCAAAAAATGTTTTCTCCGATTTTGATGAAAAATTTTTGATCTGCTAAAGAAATGATGAATTTTTTTTCAAAAAACTATCTTCTGATTTTGAAAAAAAATTTTTGATATTAAAATTTTAAGCTACCAAAGAGATTATAGAATTTTTGCTTATGTTAAAAGATGTTTCCTCTTATGTTATGTTCCCGCTTATGTTAAAAAAAATGATAGACATTTTTTTTGATCAATAACATCTCTACCGATTTTAAAAAAAAAATTTGTTGGTTTTAAATGTTTAGCTGCTAAAGAAATGATGGAAATTTTTTCATTGTTCCAAAGATTTTCCGCCGATTTTGAAGAAAAATTTTTTATCTATAAAATTTTAGCTGCTGAAATTAAGCTCTTATATAAATTTTATTCTTATTGAAAACTTTGTTATCAAATCCTTCCTGCACTTGGACACTTCGAAAAGATATGAATTTCGAAGTGTGATGAGAGGCCGTACGCAGTGTTGCCAGTTTTTTGCCATTTCTGCCATTTCTCTAAAATGAAACTGCCAAAACCCGCCAAATTTTTTTGAAAAAAGTAATTAGAACACATAAAATTTAGACAAAATATATTAATAGCAGTTTCCCAAAAAATATTGTTATATTTTTTAAAAATGTTACATAAGCATGCCATTATATTCTTTCAATTCTTCACTATCTTCAAGTTCAGAATCCACTGCTATTGGGTACACTGAAAAAAAAAACATGCTTTAAAATTAAACAAAAAATTTTAAAATATAAATTTAATGCATTTGTGTTTCTACAAAACAAAATTTAATACAAGCGTGTTTAATTTTTTTTTTATAATTCTTATTTCAAATTCTCATTTTCATACAAAGCTTTTTTTTTTTTTGTTTAATTTTCTCTTATTATTTCTTTTTTATCTGAGATTAAATTAAAAAATTATGTGTAGTAGAATTATTTAGCAGACAATTGAGACCAAGCTGAGAAAAATCATTTGATTGTTTGAAAATATTTTTTAATTGGACTCACAAAATTTTAAGGTAAGATGAAATAAAAACTAATTAATTAGTTTAATATATAACATATATATTTCTACATTTTAAGCCGTAATAAAACAAACAAACTTCATCGAATGGGCTTTACATTTAGTACTCGAGGGGTCACAGGGGTCGCTGATCACGAATCTGATGTCAAAAACGCAAAAAATTATTGTTTTTAACTTTATTTTTAAATAAATGTTTTTAAACTAGAAATTTTTACTTTAAAAGTAGATTTAAAAACATTGTTTTGAAAACAAAAGCTTCTGTTTTAAATTTTACTTTACAAACAGTTGTTTAACTTAAATGAAATTGAAACTAAACATATTCGTTTAATATGAACACAATTTCATTTAATTTTAACACATATTTCCCACAGTGTACATAATTTAAGTGGCAAAACGTGTTATCATATCTTTTTAGGCTTAGAACTTTCGTGAGTTCTCTGAAAAAGTTTTTGTCTACTCCATCCACGTATTTGTAGATATTTACCCAGAAACTAGTCATATTCTTTGGAACATTAGAAGTCTCTTGTGGAGACTGTTGGATCCCAAAAACTTTTTAAAAATTTCAGGACACACAACCTTAAATTTTCTGGAATCTTCAACGTTTTTTGGTAACCAAAAAGCCATGTCAACCAGCAGTTGGGGCAAGTATTGAAAACAAGACAACCTCAAATTTTAATTAACATTAAAAATTTAATTTCAAAAATTCATTCCAAAATAAATTAAAGCAATTGGTGGACAAGCACAATCATTGTAATCATTCCTTCAAAAATCTGATTAAGTATGATTTCATAACTAGCCCTTTTAGCTAAAAATTAACATTTAAAAATTATTGAGATAATCGAAAGGATTGTTAAACAAACATAGTAATACGCACTACTAACATCTATAGAATTACTTTGAAAAGATAAGCTAAATTAATTCTTAGTTTATAGAATTGGATTTTAGGCGGTTGCCTTTCGAATAAAGTATGAGAGACGGAAGAATTGACGAAAGCAATATAAGTTATCAAAGTAGATAATTACCAATAAAGAATTAAAGACTGAAATATTTGTTTGAGTTTGTGATACGACGTTCTTGCAGAAAAAAAATACAATTTTATTTAAATATTATTTGTTAAGTCGTTATAACAAATAAAATATTGCCAATCAAGTCAACAGTATTTTGCAATACAAGATAATGTGACGTTCTTTCCAAAAATTAAGCGAAGTTTGATTGAATACGACTCCAATAATTCGAAATAGCACGATCTTCTTGATAAAGCTTATGAGATCAATAACAAAAAACTGTTCATAAGTACATGCAAATGTACATGTCAGATCACCATAGCATAACTAAACTCTAAACTCATTCTTCTTCCTCATCATCATCATCATGTAGTTCAACATTTATAGAAGAATGCAAGGATTCCGTAATGGACAAAACTTAAATTCCAGAAACTCCAAGAAATGATGGCACCGACAGCGATGAAGGTAAAACCAAGACATGTTAAAAACATCCAAATGTTAAAAACATTATAAATGCTTAGAGCTCCAGTTGAAACAGTTGGTCAAGATTCTTTAGAGTTTCCCTTTGGCAGCCAGGAACCACTTGCTGATGCCTCGAGGTCGAGTGAACAATTAATTTTTAGAACGACAAAGGCAATTTATCGCAAAATGCTTGGAAATAATTGAGCCTAGATATCGTTATGTGGCGGCCGTGGCATGCTGATTGAAGTGCGTGGCTTGTATGCGATAGAACCCAGGTTCGAATCCCATCTGACACAGAGAGGCCGTCACCTCTCTGCAGACAATGGTAAACCTCAGAGAGTGAAAACTGCCATGTAAAGCTTCTTGAGAACATAAGCCGTTCGGAGCCGGCATAAAGCTTGTATGTCCAGTTCTCAATCATTTGTGTTCAAACATTTTACAACACGCACAACACAATTGATCTTAAGAAGCTCGGTCAAAGTACTTTGAAAGGGTGAAATGGACACTTATTTTTTTTTTTTTAGATATTGATATATTCGCATTGGAGGAACTATAGCTCAACGTGTAAGCAATAATGCATATTATTTCCGAAAAGATAATGACAACACGCACAACACAATTGATCTTAAGAAGCTCGGTCAAAGTACTTTGAAAGGGTGAAATGGACACTTATTTTTTTTTTTTTTAGATATTATTTTATTTAGATATTATAGATATCTAGTAAGGTTTTGTAAATTGTTTTTTAAAAATACCCTAAACATAGATGATCGTCTAATTCGGACAGTTTTAGAAAAAAACTAGTAAGGAATGGAGCTTCGGCAGGGTATCGAAGCTAAAATACCCCTCCCCGCAACCGTATTGAAGTATATTTAAAGTCTTTAGCCGTCATTAAAATGTTTATGCAAAATCTGAAAAAATATTTGTGTCATACGCTTAATTTTATTTTACCCTTAGCTGCCTCAGAAAGTTATTTGTAGACTGCTCGTTATGTTAAAGAATATATGTGATAAATTTGATTGGTAGCATGTGCAAATTCATACCAACGGTGTAAAATAATTTCGCTTAATATTAAAGTGCCACGCCCCCCGTTCAATTCCACCCAAATTTCTTGACTACTGACTGCTCATTATTCCAAAGAATATGGAAAATTTTGAAGAAGTCGGACAAAGGCAATAGAAGGGGTCGATTTAAATTAAAGTGTCACGCCCTTGTCTAATACCGCCAATCTTTTAGACTAATCACTGCTCATTATTCCAAACAATATATTTGTAAAATTTGGTTGATTTCAAAGTGGTGAAGTGGTTGAAACTTTGTAGAAGGCGTTTGATTAAAATTGAATTGACACGCCCCTTGTCCAAACCCACCCACTTTTGTATGCTTAAAACTTTTCATTATACTAAAAAATATATGTGCGAAATTTGGTTAAAATTGGGGAAACGGTGTAGATGGAAATTTATTAAAAATAAAGTGCCACTTCCCTGTCTAGTTAGCCTACTTTTATGAACTATAGACTGATTCTTATGCCAAATAATATGTGAGCATAATTTGGTTTAATTCGGACAAACGGTGTAGAGGGAATTCGATTAGAATTAAATTGACACGCTCCTTGTCCAATCCCACCCACTTTTGTAGGCTTAAAACTTTTCATTATACTAAAGAATATATATAAGAACTTTGGTTGAAATCAGACAAACGGTGTAGATAGAGCTAGTCTAAAAATAAAATGCCACGCCCCTGTCTATTACCGCACACTTTTTAAACTTAAATTGCTCAAATTTCCAAGGATTATGTGTGAAAAATTTGGTTGAAGTCAGACACACGGTTATAAGTTATAAGTTATATCTTGCCACAGTACAAAAATAATTAAAAAATATTTGTTCAGCAATAACGGCGTATTCGTACTTACGATACCATTGTCAAGGCTTTTGGCAGCAAGATCTTGCCACAGTACAAAAATAATTTAAAAATATTTTTTCAGCAATAACGGCGTATTCGTACTTACGATACCATTGTCAAGGCTTTTGGCAGCAAGATCGTCATTATTCGAAACAATGACAGGTTTTGACTTGATACGGAGCTACCAGTCCTTAATGGTAAAGGATTTGCTTATTTTCATACAATATAAATTGTCATAAGCCAGTGATATCGGCATTATCAGCAAATGTATTTAATACTGCAGAGTTGTAAGCTGTAACGCGTATTAGTTGTCAAATTATTGTCAGCTGCAAGGAAATTGTCTGATTATGACGTAGGTGGGCAAGACAATAAATGACATTTGTTTCATTATTTGACATTTCTTTTGAAAGCGGAAAAAAGATTAAAAAAGATTAAAAAAAGGAGATTTTTGGTTGTGAAAGTTAAAAAAGAATAAAAAAACGAGGTTTTTCGATGTGAAAGTTGTGAGATTAAAAAGTATAGTTTTACGCACAAAATTTAATTTTTCTTCGCTGGCCAACGATCTCCAAGTGCCACCACAAGCAGCACTAGTGCAGCGTTAATTTTTGATAATATCCTCCATGTGCCGCTACCAGCAACACAGCAAGTGCAACGCATTTTCCTTGCTCCTTTCGTTGCACTTGCTTCTGTTGCTGGTGGTGGCAATTCGAGGAAGTTAACAAAAATTACGCTGCACTATTAAATTGTTAAACACTTATTAAATTGCTATTTAATAAAACACTTATTAACATAACTTACTTATGCTGCTGGTGGTGGCAATTGGAGAACGTTGGCCAGCGAAAGAAGCAAGAAATTTGCGTTGCACTTGCTTCTCTTGCTGGTGGTGGCATTTGGAGAATGTTAAGAAAAATTTTTAACAAAAATTTAACTAATGCACCGGGAGATCATTGGCCAACGAAGAAATTAAATATAGTGCGGAAAACTGAACTTTCAACTTTCTCACTGCGTCTCTGTTTCGAAGTGCTTTTTTTAAGTTTTTTAAAATTTCTCAGCATTTTTTCTAAGGAAACGTTAAAAATTGTCAGTATACGTCAAATCGTTGTCAGCTCAATTGAAGGCAGCTCAGCTGCCTAACAATTGAAACAATTGAGCTGCCGACTGAGAAAATGTGAGTGTGTTAGTAAAAAATATGTGAGTGTATTGGGATTGTTAAGACAAATTGTCTGGTGTAGACGCTGCGTAAGAAACTTAAAATACGCATACTAAAAACTGATTTTCTTGAGTTATGACGTTATTGAAGAAATCGAGCGATATATGTATGTAAATATAAGATAATATTAGGGCAAGGCCCGTAGCCAGGATTTACCCAAGGGGGAGTTTCATAAAAAATATATCGATATTTTTTGATATCGATGAATCAAAGAAATTTAGTATAATACTTTTATGAGTTTTTAAAAAAACTTACTTTTATTTTTTTTTATGTATTTGTATTAAGTCTTCGGTTTTTTTTGCCAATTCTAACAATAAATCATCCTCTGTGACTTTGCTATCCCTATGTATTCTTAAGTATGCACAATCATTTAAGCGGTACTCACCCATAGAACTTCTAGAAATTTATTTCAAATATCAATTGCACTTCTTCACCTACCACCACACTTTTCTAATGTTTGCACCAGCATACGCTGCTGAATTTTGATGTAATTTTTTCCTATGGTTGTGTTACCAGAGCAAGGTAAAATTCTTACATATTGTTTAATTAAAAATTTTGATCGTTCCTCGTTTTCGGATGTCATCAAAATCAAGTTGAACGATGACAAAAGCCAATTGTGCTTTGTAAATAGTACTTTCATGTTATAAAGTGTTGCACAGCATTAGAAATGTGACCTAAAGGGTGCGCCAAATAACTTTTTTTTTTGTTGAAAATGCAAAAAAAAAACTGCTGAATATTTTCTCAAATTTCTTTTTTTATTTGAATGTACAATCCTTCCGGTTAATAATGGAAAATAATTTCATTCAAAAGGCTGCCTCGGCTGGCCATGCAGTATCCTACACGATCGGTCCAATTTTTAAGCACATTATCGATTGTGTGCAGCTGTATTTCATCAATGGCTTCACGAATATTGTCCTTTAAAGCGTCAGTTGTCTCTGGCTTGTCGGCGTAACACTTATTTTTGAGGGCACCCCACAAATAATAGTCCAACGGTGTCAAATCCGCGGTCAGCTCCGAGGTGGCCAAACGACATCAGCTCTGCGGCTGCGATCTTCAAAAACAGGGCGCAAAACATCGAGTGTAGCTTCGGCTGTGTGGCACGTAGCGCCGTCCTGTTGAAACCAAATGTTGCTATATCCTCCTCTTCAATTTTTGTGAACAAAAATTCGTTCAACATGGCCCGATAACGATGGCCATTGACTGTAACGGCAAAATCGGCATCTTCTGTAAGTCTGTATGTCGCAATATTTCCCAGCGTTGTTCAAGCGTATACACAACCATATTCGTTCAGCGGAAGGATAAAACTAATTATCTGTCAAATCAGACATGTGCTAAGTGTTACCGTTCACGAAATAAGCACTAGTTGAAAAAAAAAACGTTAGATGGCGGACCCTTTACAATGCAATTCCTTTCAAACGATATTTTCGTAAGCGTCTTATTATAGTATTCTAACAATTTACCTACAAGCTGCTATCGGGCTAAAATCCTGTATAAAGCAATGTTGAACTATAAGCCACTTGTTAGCTACTATAAAAATTACCACGATAAGAAGACATTTTCTTTATAGATGTATATATTTGTATATATTTATACATATTCTAAACATTTTCTTATAAGAAAATCCGTAACCAACTCTTAAACTTTAACAGATCACTTAGCAAAATTCTTAATTTAATTGACTTTTTCGACAACATTCAAAAGGTTTGGAAATTTTATTTTTAAAAATTTTTGTTATCCCAATTTTATTTTGTCAATTTTGTTGAGATCCCGCGTCAGTGCTAAAAAACACGCAAAACTTACAATATGCTCCGTTTTTCAATTTGGAGTAAGCTAAATTATGCCAACGGTTCAACCAAGACTGCTTAAATCGTAGGTTACGCGAATCACTGACAGGAAAAAAAATTGGGGGGGGGGGGGAGGGGAAGGGGAATTTTAAATGTTTTGTAAACTTGAAATGAAATAAAATTGGAAATATCGTTGTTTTCACCTTTATGCACTGCCGATGTATCAAACGAAATTTCTGTTTCTGAAACAACTTCTACAATTATACACGCAAAACGCACAAACTTAGAATTATTTACATTAAAAGTGAAATATTCTTATTAACACTACTTATACGACCGCTTTTAACATTACTGTCAATACTACCACCTCCTGCAACTGCCGGTTCCAAAGGCAGTTCTGGACACTTTTCAGGCTCTAAAGATTCTTGAACGCTTTCTACAATGCAAGCGAAATACAATATTACGTTATTATGATTTAGCTAAAATCGTAACCATTAAATAATTATAACATAGAATGGACACCGCACACATTGACCACTACACCATTCTAGCAGCGCTGGACTCGTTTGGTACATCAGCAAAGTAGTTGTAATGTCGCTTCGACTTCGGCAGTCTCATCTTCTTTTTATAATTACTCGAATTTAATTTTGTAACATTGGATCAAAGTATTAAAGAATATCAAGAAGTCGCCATAATAAGGACGGAAATTGATAAAAGAAAAAAATTCTTTAAAAGCAATGATTTACTTTCCTCCTTTCTGGCCTTTTTTAATGGCGGTTTCTGCAGCTAATTAAGTGGAATCGTTTTAGTATTTTGACACAATAAAATAAGAATAACATTTAACACAAATGGTTTAAATTTTAGAAAACCTCAATGAAAACAATTATAAAAGGAACATTTTTTCCTCACTTTTATTTAATACTTTCAATCGCAATAGATTCTTAAATCGCTGTTGATGGACAAGGCTCAGTTGGATGTATCGAACTTTATTCGATATCTTAAGCGTGTTGCTGTTGCAGTTTATAGTGTTACTGATGAGAAACGTAGGCCCATTAAGTATGCGCATATAAAAAATGTCATATTAATGATTATATTTTATTTTTTTTATACTTTCTGGACCCTAAGTGGGGGTTTGAACACCCAAAACCCCTCCCTTGTCTACGGGCCTGATTAGGTCTATGTTCGTACTCACTTTAAGTAAAATTCGAGTAAAGTTCAAGTAATAGAGAGTATATTGAGTATCTGTCAGAATGAAAAAATTTGTCAAAAAGTACGGAAACGACTTCAGGTTACTTCAAGTACAACAGCTGTTTTTTGACAGTTGAAATTAAATAAAAATTTAAATTTGTTGGCTGATCTTTCTAAATTCAAAGAAGGTTTTCAGATGAGCTGGAAGCATCTGGTAGCAGTATGTTTAAAAGATCGACACTTCCATTCCCGTTAAGTTTTCGTATTTGAACTATATTTTTATTAGCTTGCTAACACAATGCATACATTATTTTAACAACAAAAAACAACAATTAAATTTTGTGACTTTTAAGCACGATTTTTAGCTGTTTGAAGTTCGAGATTCGTGCTCGCAGAAATTTTTCAAGTAAAGTTCGAGTAATAGAGAGTGATATTTTGCTTGTTCTTCTTCTCTCTCTCGTACTGGAAAAATGTGTGAGGAAACGCTTTCTAGTAACTCCAAGTTACTTGAAGTGAGTACGGAAACAGACCTATTCACATAAGATAAACCAGCAGTTTTAACTGTCAAAGCTAAAAAAATTTCGGTTGCTCAAAAAGTAGTAAAAAGTAAGGTTTGCACTAAAATGTACTCCAATGTGAATACATATTTCTAAAATGTGTGCCAGAAAATTTAAAAAAAATTTTAAATAGTGCCATTTTGGCACCTTGTGCCAGTGTAAAAATATAAGGTGCCATTTGAAGCAAAATAGAGCCAAATCTGGAACGTTTAGCGCCAAGTTGGCAGCCCTGTTTAACACAATGTGCATGTGTTTTATTTCTAGCTAATCGCATGCTACGTTTGCTTATGTTTTTACTAAATCTATTGAAATTTCGTCCATACATTTTTCTTCTGATTTTGAAGAAAAATTTTTCATCTAAAAGTTTTTAGTGACTAAAGAAAAAATTATTTTTTTTGCTCATTTTGTAGAAAAATTTTTGGACCTAAATTTGCTTCTATGTATGGTAGAAGAATACAGGTAGATGCAGCGTTGATTGTGCTCTCTTCGTTACTGCCGGTATTGTCAATGGCGCTTCCTGCTTGCAGTTAATATTTTATTTAAATAATTTTCTATGTTGTTTGCCTTGAAGCAATTTTTTATTGCTTAAATATCAATAAAAACACGAAAAATAACAATTTTTCACAATCTTTAATTAAATAAATTAAACAGTTTCAACTATTTAACTTCGTTTACAATTCTTGCTTTCTCACATCTTTCTCATTGCTTTGAGATTTTATATGAGTTGTTAACTTCGTGTTGACATTCGCGGCAGTACGCCCTCTTTTAGTGAGTTTACCTGTATTAATTCTACCATGCTTCTATGCATACGTATAGAAATGTAATTGACAGCATTTTTGGAGTTATTTATTTTATTTCTTTGTGTTTTTTTATTTATAGCAACGCTGCGCTTGTTTATGTTTTTACTAAATTTATTGAAATTCATAATATTATTACGTCTTCCAAACATTTTTCATCTGATTTTAAAGAACAATTTTTGGTCTCTAATTGTCGCTGCTTAAGTAATTTTTTTTTTCAGAAGTGTTTTCTTCCGAATTTGAAGAAAAATTTGTGATCTACAATTTTCTACCAACTTAAGAATTGATAGATATTCAGTTGTGTAAAAATTTTTTGTTTGATTTGGAAAAAAAATTGTTGATGTCTGTTATTATGTCTATGATTATTATGATTTAAATAAGTTTTGTGGAAATTTATTCTTGATTTAAAAAAAAAAACCTGAACACAATAATAAGACGCTTTGGATGTTTTTTAACAAAGTGTGACATTTTTAATTAAATTTCTTGTTTTTGGTTTTTGGTTGTGTTTACATTTAGTTAGAATTTATTTTCATTTGATATTTTTTATTCGAAAATGTTTTCGTAAGTTTGAATTTATTTTAATTATGTATTTTTTATTCAAGTAGGTTTACACATATACCAAAGAAATGTATTACTTTATGATTACATGCGAAAATAATAGTAAAAACCTTTCGTTACTGATGTTGAATTTGAAGTGTAAAAAGTTAAATTTGATTTGTAAAAAAAAATGTAATTTTGTGAATATATGTATACAATTATTATTTTTTTTTTTTTTTAAGGTGGTCCTTATTCCTAAGAAAAATAATTTTTTTCTTTTAATTTTACAGGGAAACACATTATTTGAATACATACCATAAGAAACTAGTAAATTTGTTTTCTTATTTTTAAATGATGTTTAGAGGTCCATTGGTACAAATGGCATGCAAAAGTGGCCAAAACTAGAAGGCGATCTTGTAACTATATGAAATCAGGAACCTATAGATTTTTGGGGTCGATAAACATGAATCTGGAGTCCAAAAGTTGAAAATTCAAAATGGCGCCTCCTATATGGTGGAATGGCAAAACAATGCATTTATATAAAATTCTCTGACGTAATTTTGAACCTTTTAACCTGAGCTTCTGCACCAATAAAAAAATACGTCTTCAATTTTTGTCCTCTATCACATATATCACATATCTGAAGCTCATTCAAGTCGGCGAATGACACCAAGGGAAAGCATCTGACGTTTCTGTTAAATACACGTATGCTTATGGGATCATGCTTAATATGCATGCATAATTCACACTTGTTTGTATGTGAGTTACCTCATTAGCTAACATGTGTTTAACAGAAATGTGAGATGCTTTGATGCATGCATGCCTTTTATATGCAGGGCACTTTACAGAATTATGGTTTGTGACTTGAACAAACTAGCAAAAAACTTCGTTTCAAACTACTAAGGTACTTGACGCATGTAAATAAATAAAAAATTATGAAGAGTTACGCAGCTTGTAACATCCAAAGATTTTTTAAAAAACCTTAAAACCTAATGGAAATGAAAAACCTCCAGACGAAGGCTTAATTTTACTTATAATTTTACTTTTATTTATATATATTTATAAACTTATTGGTGCAATATCTTTTTGTGGGGCTCGAATGGCTTAGGAGATAAAAATCGTGAAAGTTTGAAAATTCAGTGCAAATTTGTAAGTACGTGAAATACTATTTCACAAAATTTCCACATGATCAAATTTACAAGGAAAAACAGTTTAAAATTATCGTTCAAATACACCAGCATTAACTCTCATAGGTTGAAGTTAAATTATGACAAAATTTGTACATTCATAAGCCCTGGTGGTTTTTAAAAAAAAAATTTCGCCTGTGACGCTAATTTTTTTTTTTTTTTGATATCACATTTCATTATAAAATTTTATTAAAAATCGCAGCGATTTTTATAAATAACTTGTGAAAAATTATTAGCATTTATCTAAAACGATTTATAAATATCCCTTACCATGAAAATAAATGTAGTTTATTGTAGTTTATTTATAAATTGCAGTTTGTATTGAATTTAGTCGATCATAGTTTACCCTTTTAGTTTGTATATAATATTTTTATAACAGCTCTTCTGTATAAAAATATGGATATTTCGTATACGAGAAAAAAGATAACTTTTTCAATTTTCAGAATTTATGTCACGTAAGCCATTTGAGACCGGCTTTTTTTTTGCAGCGTAAGATTTAGGGGCTCCAAATACACGTTCAGAAAAAAAAAAAGAAAACGGCGTGGGCCCTATTTAAATTATTCCCAATCTCCATTTCATTACCTATCGCTAGCTAAAGAACAAAACAGTATTTGTTTAATGGTTCCGCTTCGTTCTGGAACTCATTGTAGTCATACACATTTTTTTAGTATCTAGTTTGATTCTAAACAACTTTGTTTTTATATTACTAGCTGAAAAATAATAAAATATCATAAGGAGCACAAAATAATAAAATAATAGGTACTAAAAACTACAAATTGTATATGGTATAATTTATAAATTTTAAACACAAAAGTATTTTGTATGTTTTTAAAAATTGCAAAATTAAACAAAATATATGCAAATTTTTTTAAGTACATAATTTTTACAAATATGTGAAAAACGTCCGATTTGACATGGAATCACCGATATACGTACATATATAATTTGGAATTTTTTTCATTTTGGTTTTTCTTTTTTTTTGCTAACTTAGCCTCCTCTCCCTCTGGCGAATCCTAGACCCCCCACTGATCATAGGTATTGAAGAAACATACCAGACTTATGCATAAGTTCTTATCGTTTTGACGGTTTGAGTACGCAGCGTATTATTTTGACACATACTTAATTTTGTTCATTCTGACATTTAACTACAAATACACAGAAGTTGAGTCTGCCAAAAACTAGCGTATTTGTTTTATCGTTCAGTGAGCATGTCGAGTTTTGTGCCTGAAAAATAATATTTTCGGCACGCATTGCTTTTATTATTTAATAAAAAAAAAAAAGGCTGTTGAAACTCATATTTTGTTGGTAGAAACAACGGGTGAACACGTTCCATCAATTGGACATGTGAGACATGATTTCGACAATTTATAACTGGTCATTTCAATGTGGAAGACAGTAAGCGCTCTGGTAAGCCACAAAAATGCGAATACGAGCAATTGCGGGAGTTATTGTATGATGATGACCTAATTAAAACTCAACGGCACTTGGCAGAAGCATTCATGTGTCACAAGAAACAATAAGAAGACGTTTACGAGTAATGGGGAAGATCAATAATATCGGTAAATGGGTCACACACGATTTGAATGAACGTCAGTTGGAAAATCGCAGTCACTTGTGAAATGCTGCTTCAATGCAATGAAAGAAAACTATTCTTGCATCGAATTGTGACGAGTTACGAAAAAATGGATTAATTTTGAAAACCCGAAGCGGGAAATATCGTGGTTATTAAAATTTGCTGTGGACCTTTTTTATATATCCTTCTATGACCCGGACTAGAATTTTTTAATAAATTTTGTTTTTTAATGTATTTAAAAAATTCAAAATTTAAAAAAAAGGGCAAAAATTATTTCTATTTTTCAAACAGTCGTCTTTTTGCGAAAACAAACTTATGTTTCTTTCCCTAGTATAGGATATTCTTACATTCTTACTAAGAATATTTTTTTTTAGGCACCCTTGTGTTTGCACCTCCCACACTCTACCTGTATTTTGTATTTTTGTATTTGTATTTATTTAAATGAAAAGATTAGTACAGCGAGATACTTCAGTACTCTTGACGTTAAATGGCCATAAAGGAATTGTCAATAGACTCATTACAAAAATTAATGCTAACAATTATAAGGCAATTTAAAGATAATAATTTAAAAAATAAGTTTACAATTTTACTTAACTTAACGTGAATAGAGATTTGAGAAAGAGAGAGAGAGAGAGAGAGAGAATTACAGAGAATAAAAGAAAAATAAAACTAATCAAAATAAAAAAATCAAATAGAGCGAAAAAAGGCAAACACAAGTAAGGAGAAGAAAATTTTTAGTTAGAGAAAAAGGACATGACTGAAAGCTTAAATTTGTTCGTGCTGACTAATGTCTTAATATTAAGAGGAAGTGAATTCCAGAGCTTAATGGCGTTGATGAAGAAGAGTCGTTTAGAATGTAGACATGCATATTTAGGTATTATTAAATTATACGGTCTACTGGAGACACTGAAACGTAGTTTTTCAAAAAGGTATAATCGCGTCCTGTTATTTATTAACTTGTGCAAAAATATGCAGTTTCTTGCCTTTAAGTAGCCAATTATGCTACATCCCAGAATGTCCTTTCTTCTTACAGACACATGATCATAGCGTCTTAAGTCGTAAATATATCTAGTCAAGTCATTAAAAGCAACAAGAATTTTATGTTCAGAGTGAGAGTTCAGGTTACTATACACGAGCTCCGAGTAAGTTTTTAGCGGGATAATGAGTTGAACAACAAGTCTTTTCTTGGTCAAAGTGGGAGTAAACTTAGAGGATAGTCGCAGGCATCTTAGTGTTTAATAGATTCGTTAAATAATGTTATTGACATTGCCAGTGCAAGTCAATTTTGAATTGACATAAAACCCTAAATTTTTCACTTTGTCAACGATTTGCAAACGCTTGCCATTAAGATTAATTGTCGGCATTTGTGTAAAGTCAAGTTTATCCTTAGATATAGGAAGAATATAAGATTTATTAGCACTAAGGCATAGGTCATTATCAAAATCCCACTTAGAAATAGCACTTAAGCCTTCATTTAGTCTAAAACATAAGTCCTCGCTTACAAGGAAAGGTCCTAGGTGTCACTCGCCGACTTGAATGGTTTTCGGATATGTGATAGAGGACGAAAATATAAGGTTGACGTATTTTTTTATTGGTGCTCAATCTATGGCTTAGGGTTTCAAAATGGTGTTTTAAAATCAGCGGAAATCTCGTTTTTTCGCCATAATTTAACTATTTTCCATAAAAAGATACACATATTTGGTATCAAACGGAAGGTATTGAAAAGGCGCACATGATGACATCTAATTCTTCGAAAGAAATTTTATTGTTATTTTTTTTGTTGATATTTTTAACAGTATTTAGTCGATATCATTGTTGTTTCATTGTTTGACAATAGTTTTCAAGTTTTTAGAAAAGACAGATACACTGACAATATTTCTTCTGTCGGTGGTGGTGTCCTTTTGGATGTAAGGAACTGCTTTGTCAGTTCTATTGACATTCCCTGCTCTTCTAATATTGAACTAATTTGAGTTAAAGTTATACATTGTAACTCTAATGTATATGTTATTAATGCGTATGTTCCTCCTAAGAGTAGTGTAGAGGTCTATGCAAGCCTTGCGGAGTGCATAGATTACATAATTGATTTACTTGACGTTAATGAGGACATTTTATTATTGGGCGATTTTAATCTACCTGATTTGTTGATAATATATATATATATTTGTTGACAATATATGTTCAGACATACAACAAGTGAGTTGTATTTATAATAGTCTTGAAAGACATCTTGACGTGGTCTTAACTACAGACAGTAACAATGTTGTTGTTAAGAGGGCCTTTCATGCTCTAACTACTGTTGATGAATATCATCCACCATTGAGTATTTGGTACGAATCCGACAGAGCAAATATAGTAAATTCTCATTCAGCAGATAAGCTTTTTGAACCCAATTTTAAAAAAGCTGACTTTTTGAAGTTGAATCAGTTGCTTCATGGTAAACTTAATTCAATTTTAGAATATATAAATGGAAATTGCCTTGATGACTCCATACATTTTTTATATATGGAACTCTTTGCTGTGTTTTCTCAATCCGTACCTTATAGTCTCAAATTTGCGAGGAATTCTGCGTACCTGTGGTACACAAAGGATTTAAAGACTCTTCGCAACAACAGGAATAGGGCATGGAAGAAATACGTCTGTAGCTTAGGTTCAAACGACCTAGAAACTTACAAACGTTTGTTTCTGGAATTTGAAAATCGCTCAGCTACATTATATCACGAATATTTAGATAATGTTAAGCTGAGAATATTGACAGATCCAAAGAAATTTTGGGGATTCGTAAACACAAAGAAGAAATCTGATGGATTTCCTTCTTCATTTAGAACTCCTGAGGGATTTACTGACAATCCCGTCAAAATTTGTGGCCTTTTCGCCAATCTTTTTTATTCTTTTAATCCTGATGGAGAGTACTTTGAATATATGAATTCCGAACCCAGAGTATCTTTGGAACATATATCCTTCACTCCAGAGGATATTTTAATGTATATTAGATCGATCGATGAGGAGTTTGGTGCTGGACCTGACGGTGTTCCTGCCGCAGTGTTAACACAATGCGGTTCCGTTTTGAGTCAACCACTTTCTTTATTATTCAATAAATCTATTAACGAAAGTTATTTTCCACTTTTTTGGAAAAAATCATTTATAAGTCCTATTTTTAAAAAGGGTTGCAGGAACGATGTCAGTAACTATAGGCCTATCGCTAAGCTCTCATCGATTCCAAAACTTTTTGAGCGGATGGTGTATGATCGGGTGAAAATTCACTGTGGGGAAGTCATAACAACTCGTCAGCATGGTTTTGTGAATGGCAGATCCACTGTGTCTAATTTCCTCGATTTTACAACATTCTGCTTAAATTCTATTGATTCTGGTAACCAGGTCGATTGTGTTTACACTGACTTTAGTAAGGCATTTGATAAGCTACCACACAATCTAATCTTATTTAAACTTGAGTTAATGGGATTTCCACAATATTTTGTAAACTGGATTAAATCGTATTTGGTGGAGCGATCTTATCAAATACGTTTCCGAGGCGCATTGTCTTCTGAATTTATTGCTGGATCAGGTGTTCCTTAGGGTAGTCACCTTGGTCCTCTTCTGTTTATTTTAGCTATCAATGATGTAACTCACGTCATTGAACACTCTCATCTGCTTATTTATGCCGATGATATGAAAATATACAGAACGATTAATTCTAGAGATAATTCAGATCTACTCCAGTCTGATCTAAAATCCTTTGAAGTTTGGTGTTCTAAAAATAATATGTTTTTAAATCCAGATAAATGCCAAACTATGACCTTTTCGCGAAAAAGGAATAATTTTATTTTTGATTATAAGATTAAAGATACTGCCTTGAGTCGTGTAGACACCGTCAAAGACCTAAGCAAATGCATGGATTCTAAGCTGTCGTTTAACATTCATATTGATAATATTTGTAAAAAAGCATCTTCAATGCTTGGTTTTGTAAAACGCTGGGCCAAAGAATTTAATAGCATGATTACAACTACAACGTTGTTTGTTTTATGCAATCGTGCGTCCTCACTTAGAGTATGCAAGTCAAGTTTGGTCCCCAAGTTACAATGTGCATGTTGATCGAATAGAAAGAATCCAAAAACGTTTTGTTCAGTTTGCTCTATGGGGCTTAAGTGGAACTGACATATTAGACCTTCCTCCTTATGAGGATCGTTTAAAACTATTAAAATTGCAGTCTTTAGGTGATCGAAGGAAATCGGCAGATATCGTATATTTACACCAGCTCATAACAGGTGTATTCGATTCTCCAGAACTTCTTTCTCACATAAATTTTAACACTAACCGTAGAAGCAGTAGAAACGCTAACAACTTAAATTATTTGCCATTTAGTAGAACAAATTATATGGCTACTGCTCCTTTAAGTCGCATGAGTTCCTTTGTTAACAATTGTAGCGTTTTTGATGTTAATTTGTCAAAAGGTCAACTCAAAAGTAGATTAAAATTAGTAGTGCAAATAGATCTATGTATACGCATGGTTAGTTGTTACGTCTTGTGTTGTCGCTGAGCCCAACCCATTTATTGGTGGGTAAATTTTTCCCACATTAACTTGTTTGTGGTCACGGGTAGCCATAACATTGATATTTTTCAATGATTACTGGGTAGTGGCCTTAGATGGGTTAATGCTGAGGAAGTGCGATATAGCTGTAGTAGCTGAACTCTATTGTTATTGCATATCATGAAGAGCCCGAACTCGAAATTGTTCCATTTTCACTTATGTTTAATTTCAGCTAATTCTAAAAGTTACCTTTTTTTGGTTTTTTTTAACTTTTACCTTTTTATATTAAAATTTTCTTATTAGAAAATGCAATAATCTTCTTAAAAATAAAATATTTTGTTATAACGTCTACATTATGGGTATCAAAAATTTGGTTTTTTCTCGAACTTTCCGTAATGTGTAGATATTTGATCCGAAACGTTGATATTTTACAGTGCTTCCATTAAAACTGTGTTCTTCTTACTTGTTTGCCCGAAGAATGAAAAAAAATCATCCGAAATTTAAAGATATGACTTTCGATGCAAACATCTCCGCTGGTCTTAAATATATTTCACTCAATTCTCTTTTGTCAAAAAACTCAATAAAATTACTTCATAAAAACTATTACTAGAATACCATTTGCTGTGCATAAATATTTTTAATCTTTTTCTCAAAAATGATTCAAAAAGTTACATAAAAGTTGTTTTTGCTGTAAAAGATATTTATAGTATTATAAATTATTAGCAAAAATAATATCAATTAGCACAAATTGTTTCAATTTTACACAAAAATTAAATAGCCTTTGATTTTTTTATGAAATTTATTTTTTTAAAAATTTTCCTTTTACATTTTTTTTTTGTAAATAGTCTTTCTTAAAAAATAATTTATTTTAAGAAAAACCCCAATCAAGCAAAAGTTATTACTAAGAATATATTTTCATACCATGTAGATCTGTATTCACAAAACTCATTTTCTGTTAATTATGAAATTCAATGTATGTATGTCTCTTGCTCATTTTTATTAGAATCGCCTTGCTTATTTTCAAAATTTTAGGAGAAACAAATATATTTGCATTGTTTTAACTTTTATAATACTTTTTTTAAGAAACTAAAATACAGAAAAGAAGGTTGGTTACAGTATCTTTGATGTAAAGTGTAAAGTAAAGGTTTATTGTCGGAGCCAAATAATAACCCTGAATTAATAGCTACGTAAAATTTGGGACCCACTTGGTCCCTCCAACGGAGATGCGGTCGTCCTCTTCTGTGTTGTCCGCCGCTGGATACCGAATTGAATATTTTTTTCGCTGGAGCGTTGTCTTCCATCCGCTCAACATGACCTAGCCAGCGAAGCCGCTCGATTTTTATGCGCTTTACTATGTCGATGTCAGCGTATAGCTCATACAGCTCATCGTTCCATCGTATTCGGTCCCGCCATTGACGCAGATTGGTCCGTAGATTTTACGAAGGATCTTTCTCTCGAACGTTTCCAAAATATTTTCATCAGAGCTGCTCAACGTTCAGGCTTGTGCTGCATATAACAGGACGGGCATGATTAGTGACTTATAGAGCGTGACTTTTGTTTGCCGAGAGAGGGCTCTGCTTCTCAATTGCCTACTGAGCCTAAAGTAACACCTGTTGGCAAGAGTTATCCTTCGTTTTATCTCTCTACTGATATCGTTGGTGGAGTTAATGCTGGAACCGACGTAGAGGAAGTCCTTCACAACCTCGAAGGAGGTGTTATGAATAGTGACGTGGGTGCCAATACGCTGGGACTGTTTGTTTGTTGACACCAGATATTTCGTCTTATCTGCGCTTACTGCAAGACCCAGTTTTGCATTCGGAGTAATTTGGAGAATGCTGCATTGACTTCGCGTGTGTTATGGCCAATGATATCAATATCATCGGCATACGCTAGCAGCATAACACTCTTATAGAATATTGTGCCGCTTTGTCTCAGATCAGCAGTTCGAACGATCTTCTCCATGATTAGGTTAAAAAAGTCGCACGATAAGGATAACAAATAACGTTTTTGGTAACAAATGGTGGGGAGAGATCCTTCCCGATTTTAACTGTGCTGCTGGTGTTGCTCAGTGTCATCCTGCATAGATGGATTAATTTTGCAGGTATACCAAATTCCGACATGGTGGAGTATAGGTGATTCCTTATTGGACTGTCGAAAGCGGGTTTGTAGTCGACAAAAAGATGGTGGGTGCCGATTTGATTCTCTATGGTCTTTTCCAAGATGTTTATAATATAATAGAAAATTAATACAACAAATATTTTTAGTTATTTTTTTTTTTAATTTTAAAGGACGCTCAAAATTTTTCCCTCCAGAGCAGGAGTGCGCAAAAGGCCGCGGAAGGCTTTCACATGCAAACAAAAACTTTAAATTTAAAAAACTTTTTAGTAGAGGCGAGCAGGGCTGCCAACTTGGCACTAAACATGCCAAATTTAACTCTGTTTTGCTTCAAATGGCACCTTATTTTTTAATTTGGCACAATGTGCCAAAATGGCACTTTCTGAAAAATTGTTTAATTTTCTTGAACACATTTTTAAAATATGTATTTACATTTAAATACATTTTTGAGCGAACTACTTTTTGAGCAAACGAAATCTATTTAGCTTTGACAGCTGGTTTATTTTATTCGTTATTGCAGTTTTGTTTTAGCAACAAAAATATTTGCATCGGAACCGTGCTCACTGTAAAAGATCAGGTATATTAAAATTGGCCCTTACTTATATTTTATTTTGCACTTTTTGCACTTTTTATTCACAATATAGCACGTTATACCTAATTGAAGTTGGCAGCCCTGGAGGTGAGAACTTATTACACTGAATAAAATAATACGATCAGTCGCTGTGCGAAATTCATGCTGTGAAGTTGCGGCCGCTCGCTTCAGCGTTGCCCTACCCCACGTCTCGACAGGTAATTCTTCATTGCTTAAAATGGAAATTTTAGCAATCATTGCCAATGGAGACCGCTCAATTGCCATAGTGGGCAATGCAGCAGTCATTTTGGTCTTTGAGAGCTATTTTTAATTATTCTGCGAGTTTCGAAGGACTACAATAAACTGGAATGGTGTGATACAAATATAAATAGCTTATGAATTAATATAGGCAGTTGTATAGTAAATGCATATAGTAATTTTATAAAAATTAAAGCCCACCTTCGATCATTGCCAATGTTTTGGAATGAAATTTGACAGTTGTTTTGAAATGAAAAATTGCTTGTCGAGACGTGGGGTTAGTGAACACGGCAACATATCATTAGCGCGTTTGTTCGTTTATTCGATACGATCAGTCGTTCACGAACTTCATGCTATTACATTGCGGCCGCTCGATTCTGCGTTGCCTAAGGTTGCGAACATAGAGAAAGCTTATTGCTGAGCCGAGCCAAAAAATACATTGGAGCAATAAAGAAACCAAGTCATGCATGTCTTTTGCTCCAATGTGTTTTTCGGCTCGGCTTAGCGATAAGCTTTCACTATTTTTGGAACCTTATAGAACATGACAAGCTATCATTCTCGCGTTATGCTCTCATCGTACGAATGAACAAACTCGTGCTTTTCGTTCAATGCATACTCTTACAACAAAAGTTTTGCAATACAATCACAAAACTGTGAATGTATAATTTTGCACACCCCTGCTCTAGACTATAAAACTGCCTTAATATACAACACTATCGACCAGAAATGATTACTTTAAGCCGCGCATTAATCGAAAGACGACCGGAATGTGTTAGGAGAGATGGCAAAGTAATTTTGTTACACGACAAAGCGCCGTCTCATACAGCAAAACTAGTGAAAGACACCTTAAAATCGCTTGGATGGGACATCCTTCTGCACCTGCCGTACTCGCCAGACTTGGTGCCATCTGAATATCACCTCTAAGCATCGCAGAGCAGCACTTCAGCGATTTCGAGGAAGTTGAAAAAAGGTTCGTCAATGGTTTGCCGCAAAAACAAGCAGTTTTTATGGCATGCTATTTATAAGTAAAAATTATTTTGAATACAAAAAAGCTCATTTTACTAGGAAATTACTATTTTTTTACCAAAAAGATTTCTATGGAGCGTCACGTGGGCCAATCGGGCAACTACATGGACATGTTTGCCTTAGAGTATTGGGTCCCAAAAAGGTTATGTAATACTTCATCACACTAAAAACAAAAAGTCAAGCTTGCATATCTTTTTATAAGGATCACACTCCAAGTATCAACGAATGCACTCAAGATGCAAAACGCCAATATTTACTACACTTAAGTTTTCAAGAAGACGCCTAGACACACAATTAACATTAATACCATATTTAGTAAATCAGTCTTGATACTTGATAGTCGCGGATAGTCCCATTAAAAACCTTCACATCACAACCCTTACAAGAGTTTCAAATTCCGTTCTGATAACCATCATTAGATACTATTTGTGGTCTATCAACTGTCAGTTGACATCAGCAAGGTTGCAACTAGCGTCAAACTCATTGTCACTTGAATATGCATCCCAATTGCACATCAGCAGCAACCAGCACTGCCTGCTTAGACCACCCTTCCATGAAAGTCAGTTCGTTTTAGAAGTTTTGAACAAGGGTTGCTCGCTTCATAATTTGGAAAGCGACAAATCATGACAAAATCTACAGGAACCCCTTATATATTAGCACCATTCACAGACAAAGCAAGGCTGCCCAAGAGCCCCTCTCCATGCGTTCTACTGTATTGCGGACCGGCTTTTATTTCCATCGTGTTTATTATTGCATTATAATAACACCAGATAATTAAATGTCGATTCTGCACACAATACGAGGGACACGTGTGCAACGAAGGCATTAGGACTTAATTTAAGCGTTATCTGTAAACAAATCTGAGATAAACGAAACTGATTTGATGTACTTGCGAGGACGTCTGACAGTAATCGTATGTATGGATATTTTTTTTTTTTAATTTTCATACATATTCATTTGATTTTAGTTCTTTTGATCGAAAATCTAAATGTATAGCCAAAATGACATGTTTACGGGGCGATTGTGACTTGGTGTCAGGTACAAAATGAAGTTATTAAAAATAGTTTAACTGACAATGAAATGAAATTGACAATTCAGTTCGGTTATTATTTATTATTAATTTGCTAATAGTGAATACTTTGCAGTTACTGTTCTGGTATTTTGTTTATGTCGGTACACTTAGAAAAAAAAAATTGTCATTTATGACTATTTTTCAGAGACCGTACCAATTATGCATTTTATTATAAAAAGCAAAAAATAATAATTATATTTTTACTTTTAAGATTTTGACCAAAAAATAATAATTATTTCTGCTTTTTATATCAGCCAGATTTTTACGGCAAAAATAAAAAGCAGAAATAATTATTATTTTTTTCTCAAAATTTTAAAAGTCAAAATTTTAAAAATCAATATGAAAACATGTTTTACAATGTGAGAGGAGTCTAATGGTCTCTGCAATTTTTTAACTATTTTCATAGTTCGAATCGTCTTCACTAATTAAAATAGTTACAAGTAGTTTCTTATGACTATTTTGATTGTCAAATGTTCTTTTTGTGTAAAACAACTTTTCTGCAGTTATTTTTTACTATTACAACTGTAGTTTTTTTAACTACGCACGTAGTCGTTAAGTAACATTTTCATTGGTCGTTTTTAACTATGAAAATAATACTTACATAACTATTTCAATAGTTGTTTTTACCTATGCATGTAGTTTTTATATAAGTTTTACGATATTTCCCATAAACTGTGCACGTAGTTAAATTATACTTTTAAATAGAACCGAAATCCGATATTAGCACAATGTCGAAAGTGATTACTATACTTACTTATTTTAAAGTATTTACTGCCCATGAATATTCCTTAATGGGCAAATTGATTTTCCGATTTCATGAAAATTTTTTCGAGTATTTCAAGAAAATAAATTTTCCAGTCCTAAATAATCGCCGAAAATCAAATCTTAAGCAAAATATACCTATGCATAGGTCCTTCAAAATTAATATATATTCCCTCGTTTGCTAAGCTTTCTATTTCTTCAATTAAAATATTGAAACTAACGTCATTCCCATATAGCGCATTATTTTTGGATTCAAATGTCATAAGCAGAAAAATGTTTTCCAGTTGTGAAAGAAATTCCTGTGGTAAAACTGGAAGTGTATTTCACTGCAGTGAGCTTTCGATCTCCTCTATGTGCTCCTAAGTGGTTGTTTCTTTCAAAATCGTCAACGAAGATGAAATAAGGTACAATAATATCATCTTTGTCATAGCCAGAAGACTTAACTTTTCATAGCTTTCCATTCCACATTTGGCAACTCGAAAATTTTTTTGATTTGAAATTTAAAGGCCATAAGCACACCTTTCCGGTTCTTGGCGTCAAGTACAGCTTTCGATTTAATATGGTATACGGATGTCTACTTGATTATGTATGAGATAATGAGTTGGTCAGGTAAAACAATTACTTTCTTCTAAATAGTTAAGAAATTTGTGCTCTGAAGAAAATGTTGCAAATGGATTCTTAATAAGGTAATTGAAAACTTTTAAGTCATTTGTACATTCTTTGGAAAAATTAAAATTGCAAAGGAAAATACTGTTCATGTCATCAGTAATCGGTTCAATTAAAAATTCTTTAACATCTGATGCAATTTTTAAAACATGTTTACGAGTAAAATTTGCAGAAAAATTTTAATGAAGAAAGCTGAATATATGTTGTTGAAAAGAACAGGCGATAAATTGCAATTTTTAGACCCAGATAAAACGTTTGTAGAAGAAACTAAGAGGTTATAGTACCTGCTTATATCTAAGCAGGTACTGTAATTTTTTGGAGCTGGCATTACCTTTCGTTGGGTGCGAAAACGCACCCGTGGCACTTAACCTGATTTTTCAATCATAGTTTTTCGTTGAAAAAATTGCAATGTGCCTCTGCATTATAAATGTTTTAGCGCTTGGCATAACATATGAACTAATTTATGGTTTTTTTTTTTTAAATAATTGTATAACTATAACAAAGATCTTGATTTTTCATATCATTTTTATTACTTCTAAATAATCTTAGTTGCACCAGGTGAACAGAAAAGCAGAAACATGTTTTGACCATTTTAGACCCAATTTTGGGAACACACAACCTAGCCATAATAAGGGTTTCCCGGGAAATCGGTAAGTAACAAATTAAATTTTATTCTTTTTATAATTTATTTAACTTACCAAAGTATATCCTAATGAGTGTCGAACAATTGGTCAATCCTCTAAAATTGTTTTTAGAATTACGTCAGTCTTATCACCCAAATATTTTTTCTGTACAGAAAGAGTTGCTCCAGCTTCGAAACACAAGCATTCCAATCTTGATTGTACTTTAAAAATGTTTTTGCGTTCTAAATTTCAGTTCCTAGTTAATTTAAAAATGAGAAATTATGAAATTAAACTACGCATACGTATGTATCATTGTATTATAAATACCATTTAATGTGCAAACTGAAGAATTTTCTTCACATGAAGTTGTTTCAAAATTATGAGATGTTCTCCTTTTTTTGTGACCTTTGATATAAACGGTCGTGGCGCAGTGGGTATAGTGTGTGGCCCATACGCCAGAGAACCCTGTTCGAATCCCACCTGACATAGAAAGTTTTTTCAATTTAATTAATTTTTCTGTTCGGCCGTCACCTCTCTGCAGAAAATGGCAAACCTCAGAGAGAAAAACTGTCATGAAAAGCTTCTTGAGAACATAAGCTCTTCGGAGTCGGCATAAAGGTTGCTGCCCACTTACGGCACGTAACGAAACTACACAATATAACTACACTGTGTTCTTATGTATTCATGCACACTAACCGACGACGAAACGGCAACGACCGACGAAAAAGCCGGTGGCTATAAAACCAAAGAATTCTGACCGGCTTGTCGTTTCGTTTCGTTACGTGCCGTAAGTGGGCAGCAACCTTAAAACATGTAGGTCCAATTCACGATCATTTGTGTTCAAACATTTCACATCACGCACAAAAAAATTGATCATAAGAAACTCGATCAAAGTCCTTTCAAGGGATGAAATGACCATTTCGTGTTTTCTTTGATATAAACTTTTCTTTCTAAGAAGCTTCAAGCGGTTGTCGTATCGATGATATAAAAGCCCACCTGGGGGGATTCCACTTTGCCGAGGGGTGTAATATAGTCCCTGTTGAATATAATAACAATTAGTCGAGATTTTGAAACTAAAAACAACAGTAACATAACCATTATATGTATACCTTATTTTCTGTAGGAAATTCTAGTACTATCTTAATCGATAACAATTCGATTTCACTTATTTTTAAGGTAAAATCTTTTAGAAAAACATTTTCTTATAAAAGATTTACTAATCTTTCTGTTTGAGTCATTTAATGACTTATTTACTTCGTGATATTCTTGAATGTTTTTCCAATGCTACAATTTAATATTTCTTGAAGTGTCTGTGTTATGGTTTATATAAGTTTAACTTATTTAATCAAATAATAAAAATTTATTTCTTACGTAGTTTTCTGTAAATGTTAATGCAATATTTTTTGTACTATTTGAATGAATTAATAATGAATTAATAATTCCACTGACTGTGGAAGCACAAGCAATTGAATGTGTTTAAAGTCCCTATAAAAATAACATGGGCAGGTACAATAAAATTAAATTATGTTGGAGCAGAGTTACCTGAGACTTTTTCCACTCCAACAAACTTTCCCTTAATTGGACAATTTCTTTTAAGTCGTCGTTGTTTAAAAGCTTAAGCTTTTTAAAATCGATACACAGTTCTAAAAATACATTTCAATTGGCTTTAAGCAAATTTAAAGTAATTGTACAATTCTTCCAGATCCCACGCCAATAACTTGGCGTAAAGCTGTTGGCCGAAGTTTGTTGTATCTGCATCTGTTGCTTGAAGAATATCTGGAGATTGGTTTGATGTCTCCAAATTCACAATTCTAATTTGAACCTGCTGCCAATCTATATTCAACACATCAAATTGTTCACTTTCTAGGGCATCACTTGGACAATCAATGACACAAATAAAATCGTTACTCATTATAGTTTTTTGTTTATATTACTTTAAAACTATAAACATTTACAACACAAAATAGAACTATTCTCGACCAACATTCAATACTTAATGATCGAATTTGTCTTCGATCGAACAAAGCGAACGTGTTTCATCCTGTTCATATATATTTTAGTACGTTATTAATAACTATGCAATAGTCATTTTTTTCTATTCTGTCGTCGTTTGTTACAAGTATAATGGTATTAAATAATTTATACACATTTTGACTACTTTAAAGTAAAAAGTTATCATTCATTAGTCAGTATCGATTATTGTATTGTTATCTTACAAATTATGTAACTATTTTTGATGTACTTTAACCATGCACAATAATTATTTTAACCATGCACAATAAATATTTTTTATAATTATTACATGGAATCACTACTTTTTACTATTTTATAACTTTGTAACTATTTTTACTACTAATTTTTATTAAGAAATAGTCAATGCATAAATTTCAAAGGATTTTATGAAATGACTATTGAAATAGTTACAAAAATAACAATTTTTTTTTAGAGTGTATGAAATAGATTAAAAACAAATTAGTCAACATGAATACGAGTACAAAGCGTAAACAGACGCAGACGTATCACATTACAAACATTCTTGCATAGTTGAAAACAAATTATTGGTTTTAATGATGAAATGCATCAGTGATCAGCTTTTAGATATTTTTTCATTGTTTTCCAGTTATTGAATCACAAAGTCAACTATATACCAAGTATATATATTGTTATTTTCGCATTAAGTCAGAGCTTTCATTATAATTTCATATACTAATTATGAATTATGGATATGAAAAAAACACATTTTTATTAATATTACTTTCTGTTCAATAGGGCACTGAAATACTTTAGAGATAGTTTGTGAACGCCCATATCTGAATACATAAACATATATCTAAATTGTGTGTCGGTTTAATCTGATGTAAATCACTCCCATGAAGAAATATCTTGAAAGTTTCCTTATTTTTATTAAGAACTAGCTGAAATACCCGGCTCCGCTCGGGGGGTGTGTAGCATTCATACAACCAACAATACACAATGATCAATGGGTCCAATCTCAACTTTAGATTTTTTCTCAGCAATACAATTTTTCATTTTAGGACTAATGCTTCAGTCTTTATAAAAAAGACGTTATTAATCTGATTAAAATAATCAAATAAACTTTTTTTTATCACTTAGATATCAATTTCACGGGCACTTTTTGCATGGTACTTTCAAAAGAAGTTGCTCACCCGGCTAAAATTGTCACACTGTTTGTGAATCAATTTATGAAGAAAAAAAATTTGTTGTTTGTATATGTTTGTAAAATTCTTTGATATTTCTTTTCCTTATCATTGTTAGACATTTTCTAAACAATGCCAGTATTGAGGTAAAAAAAAAATTATTTATTTCGCAAAAACGGTACCTGAAAATTGTTTTGGAAGAAAGTTTCAAACTCAAATTCCTATTTGGTTTCCTTTAATATATGTATTAATATAGGATTCACTTAGAGTTTCTATCGTAAAAAATTGGAAAGTTTCATACGTTCGAAAAATAAAGCAATGCAATAAGAAAAAGTATTTATTTTTTTTGTTAGTGTTGAGCGGTTTTGGAATTGCTCACGATGTTTTAAGAGATTTGTACTATAGCACCCTCTGGTTTTCAATATACATAAGAATAGATAAATTCAATCACATAATAAACAATCACCGTATCCGAAAACCCAAATATACAAATTCTATGTAATTCGGATAAGCGGTTTTGGAGTTTTCGAGATTTTTTTAAAATATTTGTACAACAGCGCCCTCTGACCTTTAAAATACATCACAACAGATAATTCATCAACACTCACCGTACCCGAAAACCCCTATTTATAAATTTTCATGCAAATCGGATGAGCGATTTCGAGAAAAACTTCCTGTAACTCGATCGCAGCGCCATCGCTTGGTACATTTAAATGGCCAAATTTCACACTTGGACATGGAATATTGAACAAATTTTCAAAAAACTACTAGCGACGAAATTTAAATTTGCCAAATAACTTTAAATGCCAATGTTGTCCATTTTTCTATCTTAAATTGATTGAACAAATTAGTGATTTTTTTCTCCTAAGCAGAGTCCAAGATGTATATAAAAATATGTATTAATTTTTATTTGTTACTTGCTTACTTACTTAGGTGGCCGTAACAACCCGTGCTCGGACTTCGGCCGACCTCATCAGCTCTCGCCAGGTGCCTCTGCTTTGCGCGCGCCTTCTCCAATCGGATACACCAAGTGCGGTAAGGGCTTCCTCAGCTTGGTCCATCCATCGGAGGCATGGTCTCCCTCGTCATCGTTGACCAGCGACCCTCGCCTCGAGCACCTTTTCCGCTGGAGTTTCGTCGTCCATACGATGGACATGACCCAGCCAGCGTAGTCGCTGCACAGTTATACGCCAAACTACGTCAATATCTTCGTAAAATCATACAGCTCGTGGTTCATTCGGATGCGATAGTCATCGCCGACTCAAGCAGGACCGAAGATTTTGTGAAGAACTTTTCTCTCGAACACCCCCAGAGCGGCTGCGTCAGTTTGCGAAACTACCCGTGCCTCAGCGCCATAAGGCAGCACAGGTAGAACGAGCGTCTTGTAGAGTGTTAGTTTTGTCGATCGAGAGAGGGCTCTGGAACTTAGTTGCTTACTGAGCCCGTAGTAGCACTTATTAGCAATTGTTGTTCTTCGCTTTATCTCCAGGCTGATTTCGTTGTTGGTATTAATGGTGGTGCCAAGCTATACGAACTCCTTGATTACTTCAAATTTATAGCTGCCGGATGAAACGTGGGAGTTTAAACGCCGCACTCCCTTGTTTGTAGACAGCATATAATTTGTTTTGCCCTCATTTATCGTCAAACCCACTTTGGCTGATTCCTTTTCGATATCGGCGAAAGCAGCGGTAACACCCTCTCTTGGTTCTGCCGACAATATCAATATCATCAGCGTGCGCTAGGAGCTGGACACCTTTATAGAAAATATTGTTGGTACGAACTTACTATGAAAGAGTGGCCTCACTAAAGCTACACCCACTTTTAGGGGATAATGGCTAAGCGCAGCGAAACGCGCAGTGTATGAGCTAGTAAAAAATATAAATTCAACTTTCATAATACAGTTCTTTGTGAATTGCAAAGAAAAGAAGAGATAAAAATTATAATTCTGCTGTCTTACAATACAGTATATGTAATTGCAATTTCTAATTAATTACGATTTCTGCAATTGTAATTACAAATAGTTCGATTATGATTACAGTAATCGTAATCTTTATTCTTTTAAGATTACGATTACTATTAAAATTAAGGTTTTAAGATTTATGTAATTGAAAATGTAATTTATATGTAATTAATTACGAAAGTATTCTACTACATTCCAGCAAAAATACACAAGCAAAAACAATTCTTAGCGAAAGTACACAATAACAATACTATTAATATAATATCATGCATTTGTTATTGTTTAAGCGAGTTTGGAAATGTGCTGACCATCGAGAGCGACAGTTGGCATTGGCAGGTATTTGAAGGGCTCTAGCAGGCCTTAAAATGGATGTCGGAGGCCTACCCTACTCATATACTTTTTTATATGAAATGGCCAAATTGTCCATGCCTTCTCCTTTAGAATGGCTTAAAGAAGAGGTTAACCAAAACAATTAAAAACGTTTTTTTATTTTTATTTCTTTTTATGTATTTTATGAATTCTGTGATTTTATTTTATTTTACATATTTCTATCTATTTCTTTTTTGTAAGATAAGAATATTTCTAAGCCATGACGTTGTCTATTATTCAGAATTTTTGAATTAATATATATTTTAATTTTTTACGAAAAAGTAGCCCTGAAATATAAGCAGAACCATTTTTTGTATGAAAAATATAATTGTTGTAGTGCCCTGGCCAGCGACAAATTATGCCTCATAGAAACGCTCGCAGAAGCAGCGAGGAAGTCATGTGTCTTACCACCAAAAAGTAACAGTAAATGCACGCCTTCGTTAGAATAGACCTAGCTTCATTGCCTATTGGGTTGTGTTGTTGCTGTTTGTACATGTTTTTGTTTTTGCGCTAAGCGTAATCCGAAGTTCGTAGAAAAAAGAATCACAACTGATGCTTTTGTAAAGTTTTAATTGTATTCCCGTTAATACCTTTACTGAAGAAGCCAACGCTTTAAAATCCTTTTATATGTAAAAACCCGTAAAAATTTCTCGAAAAAATTATCTTTAACTAGGGAAAATGACATAAAAAATAGAAATGTATGGAAATGCCCTAAAAATATTTGATTTCAGTACATGGAGATAATGATCGATGTATCTGCATCATCAGAAAATGTCCATGTTAGAACAGAAAAAAGTCCGAGAAAATCCGACTCTGATCATGAGTATACGAGTACCGCCTTGATGGTGAAATAATTGCTATTATATAGAACACCAAAAAAAATTGACCTACCTCAGTAGTGAAATTATAAATAATGAAATTAGGTTTGATATACAACTAGAATCTGCATTTAGCGAACACACTTGCTAATTGGCTTAGTTGATCGGGTAACAGACCAAGGGTAATAGTTCATGGAACAGACAACCAGCACATATGTGCATACTTCAACAACGGACCCGTTTATGCTTTGGTGGAGCAACACGAACTGGAAACCGTTCCCCAAACACAAAGCACTACCCAATGCCCTACTAGTGAAAGCATTACGACTCCAATATATCATACAATTTTATAATTGTATAACCATGGTGCCACACTGCTTTTAGTAGCAGTACCAGTTTGACTACCGGTAGTGACGTACCTTCATTGTCTTTTACTGATGAAGACGAGGCCCATCCAATCTCTTACATATTAAGCGGATATGTCAGCCTGGTCGTACCACTACGTGACCTCGCTGCGTAGCATACACACAACCACAGCCAGCACAAGCCACCCCGAAGGACCAACTTATAATAGTCACTTGGGCAACTCGTTTTCGCCAAAAGAAGCTCTACAACATCCCAGCAACGAGACAAAAAAATTCATGCATGCATGAATATTCTATAACTAGCCGTGCCCAGTTTGAGCACTAAATCGTGCTTGACCGGCAACTTCAATCCAAGGTATGGATCTTAAATCCACTAACCGTTGGAAGATGTGTATAATACGCCTTGTATTATACAAAAAAATACAATCCTAAATTATTCGTGTCGATGACACCATATTCATCCCCCTTTTCTACAGCCTTAATTTGTCTCCTTGCCGTGGATAGATGAGGTCGTCCTCTTTTGCCGGGTATGACTATTCCCGTGTTAACAAATTCTTATGGGACAAGTGCTATTCCCCCGCTGGCTTTTTGCATACCGGTGTACCGAATATGACCTGCTACCAGGATGGACACTACTCCGAGCTCTTGGTGGGCGCTACCAGTTCTTACGTGGATAGGACGTATCCTATCCACAACCATCCTCTTGTGTTCTGGCTTTGGACAAGCAAGCTTGTATCCGAAGATACCTCTCCTTGCGGTGTTAGCTTGATATACAGATATAATATTTTATTGCTTGCGCTAATTTTTTGTGCAGTAAAGTTAACACAAATTTTTTTTTAAAATGCTGATTTTAAAAATTACTGAGTTCCATAAGTAATTTAATCAATTTTATTTTAATATATTTTCCCTGCCTAAAGGTATGACTACAAATTTTTTTTTTATTTCAGATTTCATGGTATAAGTTCTTTTTTGCAACAAAGGTATTTTATACCTGTTTATAAAGGAACTTTTTTTTTAAATAAAACACAGAAAAATTAATGGAATGAGTTATATGCAATATTCTGTCTTTATTAGTTCGCACATTTTGTGGCATTTAGTGTTTGAACACAATTTCGGGCATACGGCCACTGAGAGTCAAATCACTGAACAATATCAAAGCAATGATTTTACGTTAAGTGCGGTTTAACTTCCATTTGATTTTCAGAACATTCATCGAACGTATGACGCAAAAGATGGGCTGATGGCTTTAATTTCTGCACCAGCTAGATTTAATACGGGTGTTGGCCAAGGCCAACTGTTGTTCAAGCTGTTGAAAACGACGTCGAACCGGTAAATTTGGTCACAATCACCTTAGTCACAATCATCTCTACAGCGGCACATTTGGTGTGCACATCATGAGCTAGTATTAGATGAATATTCTCCAACAGAGAAAACATAGACATAAAATGATCTATCGTTTTGGGTATAACTTGCTCAGATGGATAATTATGCGAACCGTAATATGTGCGAAGTGCTCTATAAGTTTCCAGTACAGAACGCGAATTTTGGAAATAAGTTTCCACGATTTGTAAAAGTTGTGCAAGTCACGATTTGTAAACGCGACGAGCGGCAAGCGCCAATGGTCACTTTTCATTTCCATGTATTTCTTATGGCACGAGTTTTGGAGATTTGTCGCGCAACATTGTCGCCTGACGTTGCAGTCGGCTTCAATTTAATTTTAATTTGACAGGCAGCAAAAGCAAGTTTCTGCCATTGTTGACATTCGTTATTACTGGTCGCATTCAGCAAACTATACTGTTGTAAAATTTATGGTTTATAAAATTTATTTATAAATAAAATTTTTAATTCACATTTAATTTTAAGAAATTGATTAATTATTCATTTCAAATATTCATTTTTGCTATTGTAACAGTGGCGAAATGTTATAACTCCGAAAGCTTCGATGTTCGACAATTTGTCGAAAATTTGTGTGTTGCAACACTTTCGACAAGCGATAATTTCGATAAAAAATTACTTTTCTTTTATTTTTTCATACAATTTTGTTGTTTTTTATAACATGCTGCCACTTCGAAAATTCGCTCCGATGTTCGTTTTGAAAGTGAAATTATAACATGTCGCCACAGAATAATTAATGAATTTTTTATTCATTTGAATGCTTTTCACACAGAATTTGAGAATTTTCAATTATTCTTTTTTTACTCATTATTCATTTTTATTCATTATTCATTTGTTATTTATTATTAATTTTTAATTCATTTGCACCGAAGCCATGAATAAAAACTTAATCATTTGCACCGAAGCTATGAATAAAAACTTAATCATTTGCGCCGAAGCCATGAATAAAAATTAATCATTTTTTACAAAAATTAATAATGAATAAAAAGTGAATAATGAATAACAAGTGAATAATGAATAAAAAATTAACAATGAATCAATTTTTTATTCATATGAATACTATACACAAAGAATGCATTTCGCAAAGAATTTCAGAATTTTCAATTATTCATTTTGTATCCATTAATCATATTTTATGCACTATAAATTTCCTATTAATTATTCATTTTTTATTCATGAATTTACTAATTTCTTATTCATTATTGATTTTTTTATTCATTAGTTGATATAAATTAAACAAATAATTAATGAATTTTTTAAAATTTAATGTGAAATAACATTATGGATTCTCATTTCGTCATTCACTCATTCACCTCTTTGAAAATAACATAAAATTGTACAGCACGGTCTTCCGTTTTGATTATATTTCAGATTTTTAGTATATGGTTACGTTTTAATTATTTTAATTAATTAAGGCGTTATTTAGTAACCAAAATCTATTGTTTTTTAAAAAAATATTTTAAAAACAAAAACATTTAACAAATTTAAATTTTTAGTTTTAAAAATTTTCCAACGTTTCTCAGATTGTTTGTCTGCTTCATCAGGGCGTCCTTTATTAACTATAAAACTATTAAAGGCGCCCTGATGAAGCAGACAAACAAATTGCAAAACGTCTCCAAATTTTTAAAATTAAAAATTTAATATTGTAAAATTTATTTGAGTCTTAAATCTTTTTTAAAAAACCAATACATTCTGGTTACTAAATAGCGCCATAATATATTAAAATGAAATTGAATGTATTTCCTTTTTAGCTCAGTGTTGTTATTCTAAACGCCTACTGTTGAGTCGGCTGAATGCAGCCATTGTTTTTTGTTTACTATTGTGTGGCTGTTGAAGTGCTCATATTTTCGTTTACTTTGTAAAAGAAGTTTTTATGAGTTAAAGTTTTGAAGGTAAGGTCATAAATTATAAGATAAAGAATCTAATATGTATTATGTTTCTTCTATTGCAGTATGGACTTAGATAAACAAATAGTTGGAAAGCAGCTGAAGCTTGCTGCTGTCGCGTTTATTATAATCAAGTTGCTCAACATTTCTCTACAACGACAGAGTGGTGACATGCTGCTTGCCGCTCGTCGCGCACATTGTGTTCGGCCTATAAGGGACTAAGAAACTGCCATGTAAAGCTTTTTGAAAACATAAGCCGTTCGAAGTCGGCATAAAGCTTGTAGGTCCAGGTCTCGATCATTTGTGTTCAAACATTTCACAACACCCACGCACAGTTGGTCATACGAAGGTCGGTCAAAGGTATCATATGTACGTACAACGTATATATAAATAATATGTAGTAAAACTCTAAAATATTACTTCTTTTTTTTTGAGTGTACTATTTAAGTGGCTCCTTTTTTGCTTATCAATATTATTCAGTTCATGCCACTAAGTTTGGATTTCTATCCAACCAATAAAATGATTTCAATAATGGTTTATTGAAATGCAAATTTTTTGCTGATTTTGAGCTTTTAGAAGTCAATTTGACTTTTTGATTATTATTTTTCTCAAAGGTGTTCTTTTTCTGGTTGATTTTCCTTTTTATGGAATCCAGATAAAAACGATTGCAGTCTAAATTTAAGATTCCGACAAACAAATAAGTATAATATACGCACGAAGGGCTTAAAAGTTTTTTTATTTATTTGTAGGTATGTTAAAAAAGGAATGGCAATTTCAGTCACAGTTTTTTATCTCTTTGGGGAATATTTTAAACAAGAGATTGTTTCATTTTTATTCCCCTTTTTATTGTATTGGCATATTTGTTACGATTTTGTTTATTTTACACCCATTTAAGTGGATGCAACTAAGAGCCATCGTGCGTAAGATTGTAAAATATTTACGAGTATGTTTAAGCGGAAGAGTAAAAGTTTGTATTCTCTGACCGTCAACACGTTCTTTTTTGTCTGAAGAACAAACACAGTTATATAAACCTTTTTTAGTTTTGTTAATAGCGTGCTTCTTGATCAAGTCTTTTCGTAGATATTCTGTAGCTTGATTTAAACGCTACTGTGATAAACTAGAGAAGGTAAAAACTTTTTTATCTTGTGCTGATTGAACCAAATTTAATTTAATTTTTTTTCAATCTCTTGAAAGTAGTTATAATTTGTTAATGCTTATTGTTTAAATTTCAGCAAATAATTTTACAAAACCAAAGTAGTAGTAGTAGTCACAGGAAATCTTTAAAGTGTATTTTTTTAATATCATTTCAGGAAAATATTTTGTGCGCATTTTCTGTAGCCGCATATGCAATGCTATGAGTAGATACAAATGTATATGTTGTTCATTGAGCATTTTTTATAGCTTCATTATTTATTGGCCATCATTCACAACTGCAACATTCACAGCGCACTCGAATTTAAACGTCAAAAATGACGAACGATAAGCAAGCAATATGCGAAATGTTGATAATTTTCGGCTGCTCGATGTAAAATGGACATCATTTGGCCGGAAACGTCAGCTCAATATTATTAATATGTTCTCTCGTTATCAAATTGCTATTTCGTGCAAAATGAACAAGATTGTTTTTCAACCTTCGCAAATGCTCGCCATCAAAAAGCTTTTTTATGGATGAGAGCAAAAATAAAATGCTTAAGTTTGTAAGAACTGCTATAATGGTCCATATTCCAAACTGATGAAAGGCGGCTAACTGAAAAAAAAACAAAATCTTGTTTGATGGAAACTTCTACATTACATTGAGAATGAGGTTCCATGTACGTTTTTTTCTTGTAAAATTGATGGCAAGGGCAGCGGAATAGCGTGGCATTTTGCCGACCGGGTCGGATAAAAAAAAATGTAGTTAAAAAATATGTATTTATTTTTATCTTGGGATAAGTTTTTAAATTTTTTATTTGTTTATTGAATTACATATTTTCAAAGACCTGCAACGATTTAAGTTCTTAATAAATTGTTTTGTTCAGAAATTCACAGAAATAAATTACCCACTGAACCATAAGCGAAGGTTTTGCGGAAGGTGAGAGTTTTGCGAACGTTTTTGGGTAGGAAATCTTTTTTATATTCCTGATTTTTTATTTTTGTCTCTTAAAAGTGCTTGCTATAGAAGATTAAATTCGTGAAAACTTTTCCTATAAATAAAAATTGCACTTCTTTGGTGAAATTAATAAAGAACTTATTTTGAGTCGCAAAAGAATTATTTTTTATCATTTTAGTAGGTAAAAATTTCTCGTAAATGAAACATTTTTTGTTCAGAAATAAATGATGAATGTTTTTTTTTTTTGCATTCCTAAATAAGTTCAAAAGAGAATAATTTTTTTATCAGTTGAAACCCATTTCTCATAAACGAACCATTTTTTTCATAAATGAGTTTAGAAATTAATCATATATGTAACTTTTTTATTTTCTAAAATGAGTTAAAATTGCAAGAACTTAAACCTTTGTTGATATTTTTATAATATTAAATTAGAATGCTAACTTTCATACCAACGTCATATGAACTTTATTGCCAGTGCGAATAAGAAGAGAGAGATGGATGTACTGATCGTATCAAAAACTATTTGCCTTTTCATCTATCAACATTTCAAGATTCCTATCAAAAATTATAATCATGCCCAAATAGAAAGTAAACCACGATAACATTCCATGCAAAAAAGGAATCAAATAACTTCTCCAATTAATAACTCAACTATTTTGATATTTCACACATAATTGTGAATTCCTGCTTAGACTTCGAGCGGCAAACAACAATTTTGTAAAGTGCAGAAGCAATCGTATATTATATAAATACATGTATACATTTCAAAAACTGATAAAAAATAGTTAATATATAGTCAAATAGTCAAACAACTTTTTAAATAAAAACTTCATGTTTTTGCTGATTTTCGAACGAAATGTATTAAATTAAATTTAATATTGGAACAGAGTGTGATGAGAGTGCAATGAGTTAAGTCTCCGGAGCGAGAAAAATTCTCTTCGAAATATATACTCATTGTATATACCATTGGTGTAGCATTAGCGGCAGTGTTGCAGCGGCGATAGTAAAAAAAGTATCCACGAAAATGTCAAAAAAGTATCCAAATGTATCCACTCCAGAGAAAAAAAGTATCCACATATTGAATTCGAAAATGACAAAAGAGTATTATGGTTTGTCACAAATAGAATTTTATTAAATTAAGATAATAAAATACAACTAAACATTTTAAAGTCTTACATATTACATATTGTATTTTTTATACCCCAACGCGTACTGCGTAAGGGGTATATTAACTTTGTCATTCCGTTTGTAACGCCAAGAAGGAGGCGTGGCAGGTATAGAACAATATATATCTTTTTGATCAGCATCATCTCCTGAGTCGATTTCCGTGTGTCCGTCTGTCTGTCCGTCTGACCGTCTGTCGACACGATTACAGCCGCAATTTTAAAGCTATCGCGCTGAAATTCAAAACATAAGTTTATTTTTAAAAAAGGAAGATCAAGTTCGAGAATGAAGTTCCTCCTATACAAAGTGACTTTATTTTTATTAACCGTAAAATGTCTTTAAAATCCACAAAAATTAAAGAAATGCCTCGAAATTTGGCATGTAAGCTTTGCTCTTCTGTCTAAATCCTGGCTATTAAATTTGGAAAAATCGGATGAAAACCACGCCTACCTCCCATACAAAGTGGCTTTATTTTAAAAGTAAAATCTCTTAAAAATCTGCTCAAATTAAAAAATGTCTTGAAATTTTGCATATAGGCTTTAATGTATAATATAGACCATCACTATGATTTTTGGCAAAATCGGATGTAAACCACGCCCACTTCCCATACAAAGTGGCTTTATTTTAAAGGTAAAATCTCTTAAAAATCCACAAAAATTAATGAAATGTCTTGAAATTTTGCACATTAGCTTTAATATATAATATGAACCATCCCTATAATATAAGGCAAAATCGGATCAAAACCACGCCTACCTCCCATACAAAGTGACGCCATCAAAATAGGAAAACTTTCGTTAATATATACAACTGAATATCATCGTGTAAGTCGTGGCTAAAGTCTTATATGGCCGCGGGGGGGTATTTTAGCTTCGGTACCCTGCCGAAGCTCCATCCTTACTAATTTCCATATTATTATATTTCAGTTGAAGGCTTACATATAAGTTTTGCAAACAAATTTTATTTAAAAATATGAGAAACAAAAAATTGTCACGGTGAGCTTGAACTGAGCTAAAGTGGGAAAAATCTATGCTTGCAAATTTTCCGAAGGAGTCCTCTTAACAACGCTTAAGCATCATAAAAAGCTCAAAATTGAAATCAGCTGTCGATATCTTTTTGAAAGAACTAACTTTTATATTTTTTTAGAAAATAAAGTTTTTTGAAAAATACATATCAGTATACCTATTAATGTTATGCATTATATGTCAAGTCAACTTTAACTTTAAACGCTCATAACTTCTAAACGCTACCACTTATCAAAAATCTACTAGCTTATCTGCCGCTCAAGGCCTTTATAATGATATATCAAGTTTTTCGGTAGTGTTTGCAGATTTGCTAGAATAAGCGGATAAATATATTGATATAAAGATTACAATTAAAGTGAAGTCGGTTCTTATATAATTTATTTTCAATATGGCGCACAGTGTAATAATTGCGGCCAAAACTAACTTGTATTTTTAATATATCACTCTTATTATTAATATATCAGTCGATTTCATAATTTAAATATATCAATCGACAGATAATTCTTCAACTAAAAGAATTCTGCAAAATTTTGAAAATACGTGAAGATTTGAACACACGTATTGGATAATTGATTATTTTTTCTGTGAATTTACAAATTTTCGTCATTCCATATACCTTCTACAGAGAAAATATCATAACTCTCGAGCGAGATGTTCAAAGTATATGATATTGTATATTTTTATTATTAAAAATATAGAATCTAATGCTTTTGATGGTATTTTTTTTAAAGAAATCCTTCAATTAGATCATATATAAAAGTAGTTTGAAAAATATAATTTTTCTAAAAATTATTTAAAAATCTGAAAATTTCAGCAGTGAAGAGAAAAAAAACTATTTTTTGATTTTGCCTAAGCTTACAAAAAGTGAACTTTTATTTATTAAAAACTGAAGGATAAAAAGAAAGAGGTGCGATTTTGCGTTTTTTGTCTTTAATTCAATTATATGTGATGTCCGTTTTTCGCCTAAAAATAAAATTTGTAAATTGAGTCATTTATACATACTGTGTGGCTCTGCTGTGGGATATATTTTGAAAGAAAATGAATCATGTTTGATAGTTTTAGAAATTTCTGAATAATTGCGTTTTTAATGACGTTAAATTTACTGAAATTGAAAAACCGGAAACTATTTTCCAACTTTGAGAGTGAAAAGCTCCAAAAACCATTTTTTATTTTTTTTTAAATTTTTTATATGTTATTTATCAACTTATTTAAAAATATGTTGAAAAAAGATACAGGTGCGATTTTGCGTTGTTTTATTTTAACGTAATTTTTCGTAAAGGCTATTTTTGGGTAATTTTTGGTAAAATTTCTATAGAAAATCACAATATATCATCACATATCACAAACGAACACGCCCACCCATACAACCCACAACTGTGTAAATACTATAAAATGGCTTATAATTTGTAAAAAAGCATCTTCTAGGCTTGGATTTATAAACTGCTGGGCCAAAGAATTTAATAGCATTATTACAACTACAACGTTGTATTATGCAATTGTGCGTCCTCTTTTAGAGTATGCAAGTCAAGTTTGGTCCCCAAGTTATAATGTGCATGTTGATCGAATACAAAAACGTTTTGTTCAGTTTGCTTTAAGGGGCTTGAGTGGAACTGACATATTAGTCCTCCTCCTTATGAGGATCGTTTAAAATTATTAAAAAAGCAGTCTTTAAGTGATCGAAGGAAATTTGCAGATGTCGTATATCTACACCAACTTATAACAGGTGCATTCGATTCTCCAGAACTTCTTTCTCACATAATTTTAAACACTAACCGTAGAAGCAGTAGATGTTAATTTGTCAAAAGGTCAGCTCAAAAGTAGATTAAAACCGGTTGTGTAATTGGATCTATGTATATGCATGGTTAGTTGTTATGTCTTGTGTTGTCCCTGAGCCCAACTCATTCATTGGTGGGTAAATTTTTCCCACATTAATTTTTTTGGGGTCACTGGTATCCAGAACATTGATATTGTTCAGTGATTTTGGGATCGTGGCCTTGGATTGGTTAATGCTGAGGAAGTACGAAAAAGCTGTAGTAGTTAAACTCTATTGTTATTGCATGTTAATTGAGGTACATAACATATATAAGATTTGGTATGTGTGAAAGCTGCATCGAAACTGCGAAATATGTAAAAAATAGGCGCAGTCCGTCCACAAATACGACCACTTCCAATACAACCCTCAACGCTTAAAGCTATTAAAAGTGTTATATAAAGGCTCCGCCAATAAGTTTTTTTTTTTTGAAAATGCAAAAAAAAACTAATGAATATTTTCTCAAATTTCTTTTTTTATTTGAATGTACAATCCGGTTAATAATGGAAAATTATTTCATTCAGATGGCTGCCTCGGCTGGCCATGCAGTAGCCTACACGATCGGTCCAATTTTTAAGCACATTATCGATTGTGTGTAGCTGTATTTCACCAATGGCTTCACGAATATTGTCCTTTAAAGCGTCAATTGTCTCTGGCTTGTCGGCGTAACACTTATCTTTGAGGGCACCCCACAAATAATAGTCCAACGGTGTCAAATCCGCGGTCAGCTCCGAGGTGGCCAAACGACATCAGCTCTGCGGCTGATAATGCGATCTTCAAAAACAGGGCGCAAAACATCGAGTGTAGCTTCGGCTGTGTGGCACGTAGCGCCGTCCTGTTGAAACCAAATGTTGCCAAAATCCTCCTCTTCAATTTTTGTGAACAAAAATTCGTTCAACATGGCCCGATAACAATGGCCATTGACTGTAACGGCCACTCCTTGCTCATTTTCGAAGAAAAATGGCCCAATTATGCCTTTGGACCAAAATCCGCACCAAAGAGTGACTGGTTTTGAGTGCATCGGCTTTTCAATGTATGCGTGCGGGTTTTCTATGCCCCAAATGCGACAATTTTGCTTGTTTATATACCCGCCAAGATCAAAATGAGCTTCATTTGAAAAGATGATTTTTTTGGCAAAATCGGCATCTCTGTAAGTCGATCGCTGGCAATATTTCCCAGCGTTGTTCCAGCGTATACACACCCATATTCTTTCAGCGGAAGGATAAAACTAATTGTCTACCAAATCAGACATGTGCTAAGTGTTACCATTCACGAAATAAGCACTAGTTGAAAAAAAAAGTTAGATGGCGGACCCGTAGTATATGAGTTAGAGAGAGAACATTTTATATGAGAGTATATATGATCGAATCAAGTTTTTTACCAAAAAATCCGCTCACGTAAAACATGCGTAAAATTGGGTGCAGTTATTTCCAAGTTGGAATTCCAATTCATATTGCATGCAGGATGCCTCTCAAATGCTGGCAGGTACGCGGCGAAGAAAATAAACGAATTTTTAAAAGCAAAAAATAAAAATACAAAAAGAGTTTAGAGATAAAATGGGTCTTATTATTGATAAAGTAAAAACAGGATATGGCTCTTCAAACGATGGAAATACTGTCAGATGGTTTTTTTTTCAAATATTAAAATGGTGTATGATATAACAAACATAAATATTTGCTTACTAAAAAAATTTCAGTTTGATTATGAGAACAGCCAAGCGGCAAAAAAATAAATACAAGGTACGCTTTTATAGGATACTTTTAAAATATATGTGGATAATTATCCCTAGTATATGCCAATAACTGTCCACAAAATATTGATTCATGGATACCAATTGGACTTTTATCTGGAGACGCATTAGAATCTAGTCATAAGGAATCTAGAAAATATCGATTAGGTCACACTAGGAAAAATTCAAGGGAAATTTGCAATCGAGATCTTATGGCTGCATTACTTATAAATTCGGAGCCTCTCATTTCTTCGAACAGACATATTGCCAAAACAAAAGGAAATTAGTACAAAGATTTATTGCCATATATTATAGAAGAAAGTACAGATACCGATGTTCATAATAGCTTAATTTCTGATATTAATTTTGAAGATTTTGTTTCCAGTGACATTTCGGATGAAACAAATTAACTACAGAAATTCTTATACATTAGGGTGTATCGAAAAATTAACACCCAATTCCACCCCTAAATAATGAAATAGGACGGAAAGACAATGCAGAAAATATTTTTTTTTTTTTTTAAATGAATTCCTGGTTCCCCAAATAGCGGTTTTCTATGAAAATCGTGTCTTTTTGTACTGGAGCCCATCTAACGGTAAATTTTTTATAATAAATAGTATAGATATCGTTTCACTATTAAAAACAACTTATGCATGCAAATTTTCAGAGAGATCGGACTACGTACAAGAGCGTCAGCATAGAAACAAAAAACCATTATTTAACCTATATTCAACTAATTTTGTACTGGAGCCCATTTTGCAGTACAATTTTTTACAAAAAATAACACAGATATTGATTAACCATTACAAAAAACTTATTCATGCAGATTTTTAGAGAGGTCGAACTACGTTCAGAAGTGTCAGCATAGAAATAAAAAAACTATTATTTACCATATTTTCGATTACTTTTGTACTGGAGCACATGTTAAGGTACACTTTTTTACAAAAACCCTCATAGATCTCAATTAACCACTTAAAATAACTTATGCATGCAAATTTTTCAAGAGATCAAAGACGTACAGTGGTGTCAGCATAAAAATTAAAAAAACATTATTTGCAATATTTTCGACTACTTTTGTACTGGAGCCCATCTAAAGGTACACTTTTTTACAAAAACCCTCATAGATTTCAATTAACCACTTAAAATAACCTATGCATGCAAACTTTCTAAAAGCTATAACACGTACAGTGGTGTCAGCATTAAAATTAAAAATCCATTATTTGCAATATTTTAGACTACTTTTGTATTGGAGCCCATCTTAAGGGACACTTTTTTACAAAAATCCCCATAGATCTCAATCAACCACTTAAAATAAATTATGCTTGCAAATTTTCCAAGAGAGCAAACAGTACTGTGTTGGCAGGTAGAACATTCTTTCTTTTAATTAGGGTCCAGTTTAGCTTAAGTTCCTGATCTGCCTGTTATAAAATTTTACAAGTAGCTGTTCTACCTATTAGGTTTATTTGTAACTTTTGTATCTTTAAAAAGGTTTATTTATTAGTTTATTATTATTACTTTATTAGAACCGTCTCTTCTGAGAATACCTTCTTTAAGCATTCACAGAAACAAATTGAAAAACGTTGTGAAAAAGTATCAGTGATTAAATTGCTGCAGTCAAAATAGCAAAAGTCGTAAAATTATTGCTTTTTTAAGCACTAACTGTTTTCATAACTTCAAAGCATATCGACTGCCCTAACTTGTGCTTTCGAAAAATTAAACAGTCGCAGCAGAAGCAGAAAACTAGTCTCAATAGTTTGCAAAGTGCTTTGGCAGTCGACAACTTCGGCAGTCGTCGTTTTGACGGACTGAAACTGTCCGTCGAAGTAGCATAAGTTTTTAAACAGTCGCTTTGCGCCTTTTAATTTCTGCTTATTCTTTCTAACTTTTGCACAAATCTAATAATAATGCAATCATAATCATAGCAAAATTTGAAAAAATTTAATAAAACGAGCGATCAAACAAAAATTAGAAATAATAAGCAAAAATCATAAGCGCTAAATAGTCTGCTACGACAGTTGAAAAACTGCTGCTGCGTCGACTTACGAAAGTTGAACAACTACTGCTGCTTCGACTTTCGATTTTTCGAACAGTTTCAGTCAATTAAGGCGGTCTTCTCATTCAAAACCCGTTTTTTGGACACTTTTTAAAAAAATTCTTATTTGAAAACGCAAAGAATAATTGAAAACTGTTTTTATTTATTGTATTACAAAAGGTTCAAAGTATATAAAAAAATTTTTTTGCCTCGATACGTGGGCTGTTCAAAAAGTAATGAGACTTCAAAGTTGGTGGTGAAAAAAAAAGGTGTCGTCACGGCGGCCACGATTCCGGGTCTCCGGAGCGTCTGAAATTAAAAAAAAGGGGTTATAATCAGTATAGATGTAATTCTCGGGTGAACCTCAAGCTTAATTTTGTGATTTTTTTTGACAAAATGGCGGCCAGTCAAAAAAATAATTTCAATTTCGGGTTTTTTTTTTGTTGTTTAGTGTAAAAAAAAAATAGTAAAAAATTTTTTAAAATTATGGTCAAGGTTCACCCGAGAATGGTGACCATTCTGCGTCGATTCCATTTTGTTTCATGAAAATCGATTCAGTTGAACTGGAGATATCATGGCCGCCAGTTCGAAAAACGTGGGTTCGAGATAAACGCGTTTAAAGTTTGAAGTCATTTTTTTGGGGAAAAAAAAAAAAATCAAAAATGTTTAAATGCAGTTTTAAAGAGCTGACAATATTTACTTACAAATATTAGTCGGCGATGCCAGCTCCATACAGGCCACCTTCCTCTTTTTCGTAGAAACTGCTTTCTGCTGCCCTCTCTGCTCTGCGAGCCGTTCTGCCAGCTTTTGATGATGCCGCAGCTCGAGTCTCTGATCGGTTCAATCTGTCTTCATTGCGAGATAGTGCGTATTCGTATGCGTTTTTGCCAATCGCAATACCCATCAAACCCATAATTTTAAGTATGGGTATAAAACCGTCGTTGAAGAGGCACGTTGCAATGAAATTGGCCACTTCGATGGTGCGTGCGCCTGAGTTGATGTGTTTGGGCGAAAGTGACCAAAGAACAGAATTGTAGGACTCATTGGAATTCTGAGTTTCAGATCCAAGGCATCTTTCAAGCAAATTATCTGCCGACAGCGCTTCGTAAGCTGGTTTTATTACCTCCATCACCTTCTTGTCCATCAGACCTTGCTTCACAAAAAAGGCTGTATCTTCTAAAGTATTTCGAATTTCTAAAAATCCTTTTAGGGGCATATTCACAACTACCCAAGCTATAAATAAATGCAAAAAAAAGTTGAAAAAAAAGTTGCTCAATGAGAAGACCCCCTTAAAACGATGACTGCCGAAGTTGTCGACTGCCGAAGAACCTTGCAAACTATTGAAAGTAGTTTTCTGCTTCTGCTTATGCTGCGACCGTTTAATTTTTCGGAAGAACAAGTCAAAGCAGTAGCAGGAGCCTTGGAAAAAACTGAAAGTTTTTAAACGCTGAAAAGTATATTTATAAAACACAAAAACAAGGAACACTTTAGCGAGGATCTTCTGTACGAGAAAATAAATACACTACATTTAGGATCATCTTTTTAGTGGAATCAAAAACTTTGGAAATAACGAAAGTTAACCATTCAGGTTTATAAAATGATACTGAAACAGTTGGAAAAGTGGCATATTCATTTGTGTGCAGAGTGTGTTAAGAAAATTAAAAAATCCATGGCGAGAAATGAAATAAAAATTATTAACACTGAACTTAATGAATCAATGGCTTCGGCATCTAGTGGAACAATAGCAACGGCGGTTGAAACTGTTCTCTGTGAAGAAGATATTTTTATTCTGGGCAAGCCGAGTATTTTAAACAACGAAAAATTGCCAACTAAAGCAGATATCTTGCGTCGAATACAACTGGCATCAAGTGAGGTTCGCGGCCAGGCATCAAATCAATGGATATCGTTGAAAAACTTTTCTAGCCTCGTCTCATATGAAATTATCGATATATGGAAAAAAACTACAATACCAATTATATCATCGAATGGAATCATAAAAAAGTCAACAAAGTCGTTGCGACTTATCAGGATATAATAAAACATAAAACTCGTGCGAATATTCCACATTTAATAAATAGTCTCAATGATGAATTATTTGACATTGCTCATTGCAAATGTGCCAGAAATGAGTGTTTGTGCAGCGTTCATTACCAAATTCCAGAAAAGGAAATCGATTTCATTTTTGACCGACGTGGCGAGCGTTGAATGTTAATTTCAACGCGTATGGAGGAACTAATATCAGCAAACTTGGAGGATTACACTTTAAGAGATAATTTTGAGCTGACCAGCGAAAGCGATTACTTACCAAGCACAAGCGCGTTTAGTACCCCACAACAGGCTCATAAACAGCGCCTGCTTCCGGCAAGGTGATTGCCAAAACTTGCATTAGAATGTGATAATACAAAAATACAAAATTATATATGTTTATAATTATATAAAAATACAAATGTGAAAATACAAAATTTTTCATCGAGTAGCTGCTGCTTTAGCATCATCGCTTATAAAGGATTTGTCAATGATTTGGCGAACTGGTGAAATTGTTTTGAACTTTTTCAAAACAAAGGATCACAATATATCGGACTTAATTGGTGTTTGTTATGATGGCGAAGTGAAAAACACCGGCATCAACAATACGCTGTTTGGAGGTTGATCTGGATAGACCGTTACATTGGTTCATTTGCATGCTACATTTTAATGAATTCGCATTTCGCCATTTATTTGGAAAAATTGATTCTTCGTTTACAACTTGACCAGCTATAACAACCGGCAAGATATCCAAAGCAATATAAACGTAGAAAATACGGTGCGTACTAAATAGTTATTCTGTCTACACAAAGTAGGGCATTAAACCTTTTTTAAATTATTTCTCATATACTAACTTAGATACTTTTTTATTTCTATTTATTTCTTTAGATTGCAAATTTTAAAGCGATTCCATTTGTTGGGGGAAGTATGCCACCAAATATCGGAATTACTGTCGAAAGTACCGATCAAAATAGCAATTGATATTGCAACTGCAGTAGCGACAGGCATTTGTTCGACGACTTTAGCTAATAAAAAACCGGGACGCATCCATCACGCGCGTTGGCTCACAAAAGCCAGTAGAGTTTTGGGCTATTTCGTGTCACAAGCACAACCAAGGCAAGACTTTCAGGAATTGGCAACATACATTATTCGGGTGTATGTTCCAATGTATTTCAACATTAAATATCAGTATTCCGTCACGCGCGGCAGCGTCCACTTTTTTAATTTTTTAAGAAATTCAAGATATTTGCCTTCAAATTATCGGAAAATTGTTGTAAATGTTTGTAAAAACAATTGCTACTTTTCGCACCCAGAAAATTTGTTGCTGGCTATGATTTTTGATGACGATGGTGATATACGATCTATGGGCTACACAAAAATTTTGCAAGCACGTGAGAAGTCCGAAGAAGAATTCGGACAAATTCGCACTTATCGTCTTCCAAACATCAGGTTCGATTGCGAAAACTACTACAGCATGATTGAAAGCATAGGAAAACTTGCAAAGATTGGTGATGCTACCTTGGACAACGAAATAATTGAAACACCTTGTCATATTCAAGACACGGAAAGACATGTCAAACTCGCCACAGAATCATCAACCGTGTCTGCTTCGGAGGCACGTCGAGTAGGAATTATATTTTCAACTCTGGAGTCAATATCAAAGCGTCCCATATTTGATCCAAAAAAAGAGTTTTGTTAAATTGAATTTAAAAGGTATATTCTAATATGACAGCTACTTTGTTAAATTAATTCATTTTGAAATAAACTACATAATGTTTACACACGACTTTTCATACATTTTTCAAGGCAATTAGTTATAGGTATAGTTTAACATAATCAACTTCTAGTGTTTAAGCTAAGCTAAGGTAGCTTCAGTGCGAAAGTTGTCAAGAAATCGGAATACCAAAAAACTGTCTTGCTTGAAATCTCTAAAAATTTGCTTCCATATTTTTTTTTTTTGCAAAAGCAAACAATAATTTATGCTGCTTCAAACATACACAGATTAGGTACTTGTGAAATTTTATAACAGGTAGATGAAGAACTTAAGCTAAACTGAACCCTCATTAAAAGAAAAAATGTTCTACTTGCCACCACTATCCGTGTTTGATCTCTTGGAAAATTTGCATGCATAAGTTATTTTAAGTGGTTAATTGAGATCTATGGGGGTTTTTGCAAAAAATGGTACCTTAAGATGGGCTCTAGTACAAAAGTAGTCGAATATATTGCAAATATTGGTTTTTTAATTTTAATGCTGACATCACTGTACGTGTTTGATGTCTTAGAAAGTTTGCATGCATAAGTTATTTTAAGTGGTTAATTGATTTTTGTAAATTGGTTTTTGTAAAAATGTGTACCTTAACATATGCTCCAGTACAAAAGTAATCGAAAATAGCGTAAGTAATGGTTTTTTTATTTCTATGCTGACACTTCTGAACGTAGTTCGATCTCTCTGGAAATCTGCATGAATAAGTTGTTTTTAATGGTTAATTAATATCGGTGGTGGTAAAAATCTGTACTGTAAGATGGGCTCCAGTACAAAATTAGTTGAATATAGGTTAAATAATGGTTTTTTGTTTCTATGCTAACACTCTTGTACGTAGTCCGATCTCTCTGAAAATTTGCATGCATAAGTTGTTTTTAATAGTGAATGGATATCTATAGTATTTTTTATAAAAAAAATTACCATTAGATGGGTTCCAGTACAAAAAGACACGATTTTCATAGAAAAACGCTATTTGGGGAACCAGGAATTCATTAAAAAAAAAAATATTTTCTGCATTGTCTTTCCGTCCTATTTCATTATTTAGGGGTGGAATTGGGTGTTAACTTAGGTCCATACATTTCGATACACCCTATTATACATAGTTTTTTTCTATTTATAATTTAACTTTCATCTTTATTTTCATTTTTATAAATGAATATATTAATTTTTAAACATTTTTTTAATAATTGTGTTATAATATATAATATAAATAATTTAATTTAATAATTGTTTTTTGTGTTGAAAATTTGGTGTTTTGAAAATTTGGTATAAATTGGGGTAGCACAAAAGGAAGTTAGCATATTTTGTAAGGAATCTTTATTGGAAAAACGCCATTTTTATAAAATGTTAAAGAGAAAAAGTTTCGAAAAATTGGGTTTTACGGGAGGTATCCCAAACAATGTATCAATTCAGGCTATTTTAAGCAGACTTAGTTGGGATAGAATAAAGTTCTCTATGTTATTTTGTTTAAATGAAATGATGATAAAACTACTCGGGTTCTAAAAATTGAAGTTTTATTAGGGGTAGTCCAAAAACTGGTCTGACCCAGCCCATTTTTAGTAAATACCATTGCTATAATACTGAAAATATTTGCGTGTGATTATAATAAATTTAAGTATTTATTTTTAAAGAAACGAGATATTTAAAATTCGGGTTATATGGAGGGTAACCCAAATAATGATCTGATTATAGCCATTTTTGATACGAATGTTTTTTGAAGTGATTTTTGACCAAATATGAAATTGCTTTGGAGTCCAAAGAAACATCGATGTCAAACTTTGTCTTACATGGGAGGTAGGCGTGGTCATTGTGCGATTTGGCCAATATTTGGAAAATTTTTTTAACTATGTAAAAAAGACGTCCACACCAAATTTCGTTGCTCTGCGGCAACTGCAAATAGTTTTGGCCACAGCTTATATGAACACTGTACGTCGTGGCAAAAAGATCGAATTCAGCTAAATATTCAGATAATCGACGAAGAACATTTGATTTAGGTAAGCAATCTATTCCAAATCTCGCCATATTTTATAAAAAAAAAATTGTAAACCGTTCTCAATGTATGAAGGCCCTATCTAAACTTTTGTTGCTTTACAGAAAATTGAAAAACCTTAAAAAAGGATAAAGTTTCGTTGCTTAAAATTTTTGACGCAATTTTTTATTAAAAACTATATATATAAAAGCATAAAAAACTACGTTTAAAAAGCGCACAGCAGAACTTTATTTTTTTCCATCTCGTGTTATTACAAAAATTGAGATAGGCACTTTCTATATTAACCCATTGCTGCATGGAATCGTGATATTTACCATGCAAGTTTAGGTACAGAATTTTAACAGAAGGAGAAAGCCAATCTATTCAAAAATCACATATGTAGTACTTTCAAGTATGCTCTTTCAGAATCTGGCATTACTTTTGTAAACATATTTTAACTACCTATCATTTTTTGCTTTAAAAAAATGTGATTTTTGAATACTGAATATTGACTATCTTTCTGTTAAAATTTTGCACTTGCATTCACAAAATCGCGATTATATGCAACAATGCGTTAAGATAACAATATTAATATTGCATGTATTCAGATCCACTGGAGCCCAATGCGGAGGAAAGCGTTGAGGAGATTTTGTGGCACAATTGTGATTGGGCTGAACCGGGAAATCATTGGGTTGCCTGAAGAAATTTCAGACTATCTGAAATTATTAATGCTGAGAGCACAGCTGATGTTTTAGCCAAGTGAAAGCAAATTGAAAAACCAATTTTAAATTGATTGGGTTTTAAATTGATACTGAGTTTTTTTATAAACTTATTAATAAAAAAAGAATAAATATGTTATTCTCATACAGATTGACATGGATTTTAAACAGCTTTACGATAACACGGGCAGCTTACTTACAAATTATGATGCTTTTCCAAAAAACATTATGCCGATCTTGGAGGAACAAATAAAGGATCGAAACAGCAAGGATATTCTTTTGAAACTGAAAGAATATACCTGCATTAGTGAAAGTATTTTTTTATTATTAGAAAATTTTTTTTTTACCTTTTAATTACTTATAAAAAAATAAACTTTTTTATTTCCACATGGTCGTTGCTGCGGAAAATTCTACCTGATGTATAGTGTTCTTGCCCCGACAGCAAAAGTGTTCAATAACAAACATGACGGGTCCATGTATGAAGGGTCCATACACGATTTTCTGTTGGAGACTCCCAGGGCAGTTTTTTCTTATTTGGGAATACCGTCACAGAATGCGAGGAAGAGTTATTGAGGAAGCAGAATTGTAAAGAAGCATGCAGCCCCTTTTATTAATATCGGGTACTATTTTGGACCCAAGTCAAATCATTGTTTATTTTGATTAATTCCATCAAGCAAAATTCTGTTTTATCGGCAATAGATTTATGTTTCAAAATTTTTTATCTTTTTAATCTCTCTTATCCAATTCCATCCAGTTTACTTTGGAATTTCATTCAACAATTTTTTTATTATATAAAAACTGACTTTGATATTGCAAGTTCAAAAATATCAACACTTATATCTGAACTTAAAGATTAAAAGAAAAAAAACTTTATAAATATGTGCAACATATTTTTTGATCCTTTATTTTTTCCTTATAAATGAATTGAATTTTTCTTCTTCTGTTTTGATTCAAAAAATATTTTTATTTACTTTTACATTTACATTACATTAAAACAAAAAACTAATTTCAAAAGAAGTTGTATTAAAAATAAATTAAAAAAAAAACGTTGAATGTTACACATAAAAACTTCTTAATTTTCGTAAAATTACTTTTAATAAAATTAACTAAACCAAAGCTAACTTCTATCGGTATTTCTTTTGAATATTATTTACAATTTATTTGTAAATTAATTACGACCTTCTTTCATAAGTTTTTAAGTTTTGTGTTTATATAACTCCAATAATTTTTCAATTATTAAAGGTTATATTTTAATAATTACAATATTATTAAATATTATTATTTACAATATCTTTTATAGGAAAAGATGCATTTAAAGTTAAAAGGATTCAACAAAATTGTATTGTATTTTATTTTGTTCCTTATATTTACAAGAATGCCCTTATACAAAAATAACAAGAATAAAATAATTCATATAAAATTATATTTTATACATAAAATAGATTTTTTTTTTTTGTAAACATGAAGAACAAAATAGTTCATATTGAATATTTTGAAGAATATTTGTCAATATGAAGAAAACAATCATTTATACATCAATCATTCATATTGAAGAACATTTTGTTAATATGAAGAAAAAATTTAGTCATACTGGAGATTTTTTCTGTCAATATGCCAAATAAAATAATTCATATTGACGAATATTTTGTTAAAATGAAGAAAGAAATTCGTCACACTGATTTGTTTAAATTAACAAAAGTTTTGTTGTATTGACAGATAGGAGGTGTTGACCGTATGTTGCTTTCTTCATATTTACCACCATAATTTTTTCAGTGTGGCGAACAATATTAATTTCTTCGCAAAAGATTATAGCATTTGCAAATAATTTGCCCTTGAAATTTTTTTGCACTAATAATTTTACCACTGGCTGTTGGATGCTCTCTGCCGCGCTCAACATTTGCGATGTTTTCAATCGCTTTAAGTTTTACTTACCTCATAAACATTACAACTTACCAGCACTTTCTTCTTGCATTTTTCCAAATGTTATAACTTTAATCAATGGCCAAAAACAAAAGAACACCTGCACAACTATTTGCAAGTGAAAATCAGATCAATACTCACTCTCAAAACGTTTCTCTGTTGACACTCGCATAATAATCATTATTGCTTAACCACCAAAGCAAATAAACAAGACAACCATCGTGCTCGAAAACAATCTACTGCCAAAATTTCTGCGCACATGGCCTAGAGGTTTCTTAAAAGTGGACGTAATTATAGCACCACCACGCCCATTTTTAGTACAGTTGCAGACGGTAAGCATACAACGTAATTACCAAATATCAGTCTTATACGACCAAAACCGTCTGAAATATAGCATTTTCATTGATATGTGGGCGGTAAAAAAAGGCGTGAAAACTCATTTTTGGTACAATTGCCGAAAGTAACCATACAAACTGAATTATCAAATGTTAGTCTCATACAATCGAAAATATAATATTTTTATTGATTTGTGGTTGGTAAAAGGGGGCGTGGTTAAAACTAAGTATGCAATAATCTTATCAAGAACGCAAGTAATACACGTCTTAAGTTTGAACGAAATCCTTTTAGCCGTTTAGATTTGTAAAAAAGTCAAAAACACAACAAACAAAAAACAAACAGAAAATGATTTTTATTAATATAGATAGATAGATAGATTCATTAATTAAAAAAATATTTTAAAAATTATTAAAACTAACTACGAAATAGCCAACATAAACTTAATTTGATTATATAACATAAACATCAAAAAATTAATGTATTTAAAGAACTGAATGCAAAATTACATTTATAAAAAAATTACAGCGAAATAACAATCAACCACGCCCGCGTTGCTTGTCGACCAAAGCCGCAGCAAAAAATAATAAAATAGACTCGATTATAACCCAGTGGGCAAAAGCAGGGCTTCGAAGCGCTACTAGCAGGGCTTCTAATGGATTTCGTAGTCCTTCCACGCTCTTATCCAAGCCAAATTTTCCAGGCCTTCCGCTCTCTTTGTTTTAAAGAGGCCTGCTAAAGAAAGACATTCCAATTTAAAAATTGGAAAGACATAAACAAAAAGAGGTTAAGAAATAGTGGAGAAGCATATACTGGTAGAAAAGAACAAGGTGGACCCAATAAAATTGCTCCAAAAACTATAATGCGGAAAAACGTTGTAAGCGCCATCAGCGAAGATGTTATGCTTACTGGAAAAACGTGTTATCATCCGTCGTGCTTTGGATATAAAACGTTTTTCCATTACGAAAGTATCTAAATGCTTCTTTCTTTTCTTCTTAAAGGATATATTTTGTTTTCTATATACAGGAACATTTTTTAAGACTCTTACACCAAAAAATTAGAAATCGAAATCAAATGGCTTTAAGTGCGCCATTAAAAACGTTTTTTTTTCAATTCCTGAAAACTTATAATTTTGTCGCTTACATCGTTATTCGAGTGAACGCTTCAATAGTAAACCAGTGTTTTTCATAGTTCTATGTGTTTGCTGGAATTTTTTGATTTCAAAGCAAAATTTGAATATTAAAAATAATAAGTTTTGATAAAAATTGTCAGCTGCTTTTCATATATTGACAATTTCATTGACAAATTTTGTCTTTTGAGCTTCAAATTCTGTCTGAAATCAAAAACTTACAACAAACATTTAGAAATATGAGAAATACTGGCTTACAATTGTAGATTTTCAAGAATAGGTAGTGATGTTTGCTTTTCCTAAAAATTATAAAAAAGCATTACATAGCAAAAAATTCCAAGGCTCTTAAAAAATATTCCTAAACTGGAACAAGAAACTGGGATGTATTTTTTCTTTGAGCCCATCTTTCAAAATATATTGAATATTCTTATGTCAGCAAGCATGTGTCGAATACACATTGTGTCTCAATCTAGAGGGACAAAATAAAAAAAATTGCAAAAAATTTATTTTATTCTCTAATATACAGCATCGAAAAACTGCTTTTTGTGTATTTTTTAATTATTTCTGAGCCTCAAGTAAGCAGTTTTTGTGATAAACGTGTTGATCATGCGAGGGCATATAGATTAATATTCAATATTATGTGTAGCTTAATAAACCAAATTTATATTAAAATTATCTGTTGGAATTTAAGCAAAAAAAAAAACGGTCTATTTTGTTAGAATGCCATTTACTTAAACCACATATGTACGCAATTAGATGAAATTTTTTACCAAGTTTGAGTCCCGTAGGTAAAACATACTTACATTAAGCTGCAATTTTTTGCAACTTTTATCTTAAATTATACATTTATTTCTTAAAAACTCTACGACGTCCTATAAAATGACAATACCTCACGATTTTAAAATATAATTTTGTGTTTCAAAGTTGAACATTTAAAAATATAATTGTTAAATATTTAAGAGTGTAATTTCAGAATAGCCAATTATGAACACCCCGCATGAAAAAGAGTTTTAGATATACACTAACTTCTGAATATTTTTTGTTAGAATCAAGAAGCGAATTATATTACAAAAATTTCGAATTTTGTCCTTATAGTTTGGGTAAATCTTACACAGTGGAACGGTTAAATTGCGACAATCTTCAGTAAATTTTCACCAAACATCTCAGAAAACAGAATTTGAATGGCCATCTTTTTCAAAGAGCATTCATAAATAATTATCAAATACGTGAACTTTCCACGTAAGTCATTTCTTTTTCCCCTAGGCAAAATCCTGCAGACGCCCATGTTCTGTGCACGTAATATCAGAGTTAAAGAGGCAGAAAACTTCTATTTTAACTGCAATAAGGCGTAGCAAAGCGGAACGGGTGATAACTATATTCTTTTCTTCTATATTATATTTATATTAACTCTTTCAAGTACCATGAAACAAAATTTGAACCACTGAAAAATAAACCTTTGTGGTATGTTGGGACAAAATTCAACCCACTCAGATTTGATGTTATAGCTCTAAAGTACAGCGGTTTCAATTAGTCCTCACCAGCTTCACTTATCATAATAAAAAAAAAAAATATTTGTGACTTTTTTTTTCTTGTACCTCAAGGGATTTTTTTGTAATGAAATTTCCGTACCTCAAAGAGTTAAACTTTTTTTTTCGCATATCAGAATATCTGATGTCGAATTCTGTGATAAATATTTGATACGTATCAATACATGCACCAATTCCAAACGAATACGAGATCACGGATTCGCCGTCGCGGATTCGAAACAAGTTCGCAAAGATTTAAATTAGAGAATCAAAGAATTTTTCGTTAAGTTGTGTTCATGTAAGAAACTAGAAAAAATTATGAGTAAAAATAATTGATATAAGAACAGACATGAAATAATATAAAAGAAGATACAATTTTCACAAAAAATTTTGCATATAAAAACTTATGAGAAAATATAAGTTTCATATAAGCTATTATTTATATTACACATAAAATGAATGACAAAAATATTCGCTAAAATGACAAATTAACCACAGAAGGTTAATTAAAAATACTTTTCTTAAAAAATTTTTTTCATATTAAAAAGTCGGCATTGTTATGCACTCGAACGGAATTTGAAAAAAAATCCAAATTAGCGAATCGGAGAATTTTTCGAGTAGACAAAACTATTTATATTAAAAACAGAAAATGTCATAGTAAAATTTTTGAAAAAAAACCGACAACAAAATCACAACAAAGTAAAAAATAATTTTAAAATAACTTTTTCTTTAATTTCTTGCTCATATTTGATAATTTATTTAAACATATTATTGCATTGGAAATCCTATTTTAATTTTTTTCTTATTTGTTTTATTATCATAAATATATTAATTTCTTTATGAATGCAAAAGCTTTTTAGTAATATAATCCAGGCCCGTAGCCAAGAGGGTTTTAGATGTTCAAACCCCCCCTTAGGGTCCAGAAAGTACGAAAAGTAACCAAACTGCGACAATTAAATTCAAAATATGATTTTTTTTTAGTTTCAACAATTTCAAAGCCAAATTGAAAAACTTCGCTTAATTAATGAACAATTTTTTTGGCCAAATAAACGATTAACTTTGCTTATAAAGGTCAAAATCATTATATTAGAATTTAACTGCAAGGAGTTTGTATATTTTTAGGAACCATTTTCACTTGTGGAGTTTGGTGCCCAAAAAGCCCCTGATGTCCAGAAAAATATATATTTGAAATTATACTTAGAACGAATACAATTTTATAAATTGTAGAAAATTATATTGACATTTTTTTATGCAATATCTAAGCTTATTGGACCCACAAATTTTTTTTTTAAATTCTTTAAAGATTTATAATGCAAAAAATACATGAACCACGAATACCAAGTGTTAGTATATAAGACATTCTTATATACCAAGAATTTTTTTGGCTTATAATACATCTTAAATCTCAAGAATTTAGCCCTGGGCAAAGTCTTTTCCAAACAACAGGTTTCGAAAAATCACCTACAATCTAAATATGCTTCTTTTCGAAAAAAATTCTTAATAAAAAAACATTTTTAAAACATTTTATACAATCCAATTCTATGGGGATTTGATGAGGTTTTTAATCATATTACCAAATTTTCATGAGAGAAATGAACAGTTACATTTTCTTACATTTCGCCATTTTTCAAATGTTTAGTTCAAAAAATTTTATTATAATTTTTTTAATTTTCTAATTTGCAAATAATTTTAATTTAAATCCTCGAATGATTAAATTCTCAAATATCCTAAAAACAGTTACTGTTAAATTCTTTTTATAAAAATTTATCCAGCAGAGTAATGGTTTTCAAAGGTACTCTTATTTTGATGTGATAACTTAAATAATATATTGTGTATAAAATATTAGTGCTGTGAAAAAATCAGTTTTCGAATTACGAGTTTTCAAAAATAATATAAAATTTAAATATGACTTTTAACAGAGTCGATTCCTCTACTCAAAATATTTTATTAAAAAAAAAAAATAGGAATTGTCATTGGGAATTGGATGATTTTATCAGTCATGATATCAAATTTTTATGTGGAAATGGAACATAAAATTTTTAAAAATTTTGAAATATTTTCTTTCGAATAAAATTTAAATTGTCGAAATCGTTTTCGAGAAAAGTAATATTTTGGCCTTTAACGATAACTCGTACTAGGGATCACACAGTTCCAAATACTTGTACACCAGATGGGGATCAATAAAAGCGTATGAAGGCCAAAAAGAAACCAAATCTAAAGACTTAAATATTTTGTTTTCCCGTTTATGTGAAATCTCCCATAAAAGTTGTGAATCCAAGCTTCAACAGGTTAACTTAATAAAAAAAGTCGCAATTTTTCATAGCTAATTTTAATTTTGATTTTAAGAAACTGCAAGAAATCTTACCTATTTTTACCTTTCAAACTTATATTGTTGTATTAGTAAAATTTTGTCACAGAAATTTTTATTGTGCTAATTTTCGCAATTATACTTTTTAAAAGATAATTTAAAATTCTCAATTTGGTCCATTTTTCAAAAATCAAAATTGATTTAATAAAAAAATTCAATAAACTCTTGTGATCTCTATTATGGTAATTTAAAGACAGGCATATTCATGAATAGTCTTAAAGAAATCGGATTTTTTTTTTGGGAAAATTTTCATATCCTTGTTTATGGTTTTTTGCTGGTATCTACTTATAGTTTTTTTTATCAAAACCCCCCTAAGGTATATCCGGGCTACGGGTCTGATATAATCAGACTTTTAATCAGAAGCGCCAGCTTCAAAGCTTTTGTATACATAAATAAATTAATAAGGGTATTCACTTCAACGCTGAAAACTTCAGTGCAATTGTTGTTGTTTTGGTTTTCTGAAGATTGCTTTAATTTAATCATCTATTGAGTTGATGAAAAATAATCGTCGGAAATTTGCGAAGAAAAGATGCGTTCAATAATCATAAGCGAATCTGATTAATGAGTGTAAGTCATAGTGAATATGATAATTTCCATAAGAAGAAGAGCATTCTGTCAAATCTCGCCTACATGCTAATGAAATGTCTGCAATTTAGAACGAAATTGCAATTCAATTAGTTTCTCTTAATTGATTTATAGTTTTGATGGCCGTTTATAAAAATTATGAAAGTAAAAAGTACATATATGGTGTACATTACACCGGATCAAAATTTAGATTCCGCCGTTCATCGTCTCAAAAGTTAGACGAACTCATAAAAATGATTTCTGCATACTTTTATCCAAATCGGAGAAAATTCCACGGAGTGTTTTGGATTCTCCTGAAGGTCCTTTTTGGTAAAATAACATGTTTTTTGCTTATACTTCTTACCCATGCCATTTTTTTGGCATACACATTTTTTTAAAATATTGTATTATTATAACTCTTATTGATGATTTTTCTTGTAAAGCTTTATTTTCTTAAAATATATAATGAAAATGTTGGGTGTAATAATATGAAATAAATATCTAAATATAACACCTAGACCCATTTTGATGAAATTAAGTACGAAAATACTCCAAGCCAAGGAATATCAGATAGTTTGTTTACAGCACTAAAAATAGTTTGTTTGCTCGTGTGTGAGGTTGCGTGCTTTTTCTTTAGTTGCTGCTTTGCATGTTGGTTTTTTTATGCAATCAGTTTCTGGCTAAACGACTGGAAGGATTTTGTTGAAATTTAGAATGAAAATATTCCTGGTTCAAATATAATATATAGTCTATTAGAAGTTTCAAATAGTTTCGATAGAGGGCGCTTAAAGTAATAAAATATATATATGACTCAATAACGCCTAAGCGACTGAGCCGATTGTGAAAAAATTTGGTATAAAAAATTAAACCAAACGAAGCTGAACCGAGGACTCACGAACAAGACCGGAGATGAACGAAGTCATTTCGAAGGCTAAAGACTTCTTATAAACTTTTATTTTCTATTTAAAAAAGGAATTAAAGCTTTAGGGGTACTGAAGAAATAAAACGAAAAGTTGAAATATACAGTCTAAGATGGAGACAGAGTAAAAAAAATTGTGAGAACGAATTTTTGACCTTATTAAGACCTATCCAACGACATACTTTCATTAAGAGCGGTTTAGAAATGGTGAAGTTATTTCAAAAAAAAAAAATAAACAATTTTGGCCACATTTTGCGTTCACCCAAAAAAATGTATTTTTATAGTACTAAAACCCTCTTAATATTAGCTTTCTAATGAGGGTTGGGTCTTTATAATTTTTTTTTCATAAGGGGTGACACACCTCAATATGTATATACCTTAAACGCTCATAGCTAATTAATCAAATTGATATATATACCTTTGCAACAATAGTAATTTCACGTAAATCCAATGAAAAATATGGATTGTACAGTGGTTTTAACAAAATGTGTTTTTAAAAATAGAACAATATCCAGTTTTTGAAGGTCAATAAGAGTTATATTAATACATAATTTTAAAAAAGCTGGTATGCCAAAATATATGTATGGGTAAAAAATTTATCTTTTTAGCATATTCGGGTATACATTCAATGAAAAATAAAAAGTTATAAGCAAAAATCGTGTTTTTTTCCAAAAAGGACCTTCATGAGAATCAAAAACGCTCCGTGGAATTTTCTTCGATTTGAAAAAAAAGTATACAGAAATCGTTTTTATGAGTTCCTCTAACTTATGAGATGGTGAACTGCTGACTTTTTTTTCACTATACAAAACCGATCCGGTCTAATGTCTGCTTTTTAATGTCTGCTGACATGCATCGCAGGACTAACAAAACGAAGCGATGGCGATTTTAGGGTGCATATGAAAAAAAATCAAAACATTAAAAACGGTCGCTGACTTCAACTCGTCGGAAATTTCCGATTTCTGAAATTTCAGCAGTGAAGTGAATACCCTTAGTATATTTATGATAGTAAAGCATATTAAAAAAAATTAAACTAAGATTTCCAATGCAATAATATGTTTAAATAAATTATCAAATATGACCAAGAAATTAAAAGGAAAAGTTATTTTAAAACTATTTTTTACTTTGTAGTGATTTTGTAGTCGGTTTTTTTATAAAATTTTTATGTCTTCCTTTTTAGAGAGTATGATAAATTTTCGAAAAAAGTGTATAAACTACATATATACAATTGTTCTTAAAAAATTTGTTCTGTTAAATTCTGAAAGTTTGTTGGTTATTTAAAATATCCTTCTCTTAAATTTAAATTAGGTGTCACGTGTTTTGTAATAATTATACACATCTTGTAACGAATTTTATTACCCTAGTGTCAATATTATTCGATATATAGTGTTTTTATAATATTGCCACGCCCCTTTGTTGCACAAGCGCCCACTTTCTTTACCGTTATTTGTAATAAGTGTGCCAACCCCTGTACTTCATTTCAGTACCCCAGCGTCAATATTAACTAAGATACAGTGATTTTATAGTAGTGACACGCCCATTTTTCGAATAACGCCTACTTTATTGATCCTAATTGTTAATAATTCTGCCTACCCCTGTACAAAATTTCAGTACCCCAGTGTCAATATTATTCGAGATACACTATTTTCAATATAGCCACGCCCAATTGACGAATAACGCCCACTTTCTTGACCGTAATTTGTTATAATAATGCCTACCCAAATACTAAATTCCAGTACTCTAGTCACAAAATTGTTCAAGATACACGGTTTTTATAATATTGCCACACCCATTTTCCGAATAACGCCAAACCATTTTCTTGACTGTAATTTGTAATAATTGTGACTACCCCTACACTAAATTTCAGTACTCTAGCGTGGATATTATTCGAGATACAGTGTTTTTCTAGTATATCCACGCCCCTTCTAGAATTCTGCCCACTTTTTTAAATGAGAAACTCCGTGTTTATGATATCTATTTGCTCACCAAAAATGATGACAATCAAGCATATGGCTTAGGAGTTATTAATGTACACACATTTAAAAAAAAAAAAAACAGAAATCGACGAACTTGAGAACCTCCTCCTTTTTGAAATCGATTAAAAAATAGAAGTCTTTTTCATACAAGATTAATAAAAAAAATAGTTGCTTAAAAGACACATTAACAACAGAAAGTTAATAAAAAATATGTTTTTTTAATAAAAAATATCATTTTAAAAAGTCGGCTTTGTTATGGTATACATACATTCGAAACAATCAATACGGGTTTTAAACCTCGTTTCTAAATCTAATCAAATTTAAATCACAGACTAATTAGCAGGCGAAGCTGATATCTTAGTGATAAAATAGGTTTATTTAATAATTTGAATCAGATTAAAATCCTCTTTTTTTCAATATTTAAAATTCAAAATTATATTACTCACAAAAAATGTATGGTCGAGTTTGGATCTATTGATCGTTGCGCATTGTTAGGTCTATAAAGTTTCACACATTGTACACACCCTGAATGCAACACACCCCTCCTGAAGCCGGGTATTCCAGATAGTAAATAATAAAATAAGCAAGTATCAGTTTCTTTTTCTAAAGTTTTTAAAAAAAAAAAACAGATATTTTTTCCGAGGGAGGCACTCAAACTCAAAGGACCTAAAAAGTTTGAGAACCTATGGAATAGACGAACGATATTTTAAATAAACTTTTCTGCTAGCATCGGGCTCCTGAGCATTTAAAATTTTACTAAGAGCTAAATAAATTTTTCATAAATTTGAAAAAAGGAACTTTGTTGCATTTTCTCGACTAGAACAACTAGTCTAATTTTTGTAAAAGCGAGTGTATGATTCTGAGAAAAATACAAGACATTTAAGCAGATTAGAAACATTTAACACTATCATTCACCGTCAAATTTAATTTGTGACAAGCGCAGGGAATGAATAGATCTCGCAAGTTCAATTCAAGAATACGGTCTTGTATTCCATTTATCTATCCGGTCATGTTGGCGCCATTGTCATATCGTTGGTCACGAATATTCGTTATATCTAAATTTATATTTTATTATTCATAAATAAAAGTATTTGTACTTCCTTCTCCCTTTCTACATTATCTACATTATCTACCTTCTACATTATCTTTCACGAATCATTGTGTAATAAAAATCTTCTTATAAATTTCACTACTTACAGAAATAACTTTTTACTCTGTGAATAAATCTTTTATCAAGCAATTTTCTCTAGTCTTGTTAAATAAAAAAAAAAAAAAATAAATAAAGAAAACGAAACAATATCAGTGTATTTTTGATATAATTTGATTTTTGTTGACCCGAAATTATTGATAAGCTGCAATACTGATTAAAGCTGCCTCAATTGAATGCACAATAACTCAAAGATCCAATTAACGAATTTGTCTCTTATGCCGCAGCAACATCTCAAAACGCAAATACAATAGTTTTCATTATATCTTATGATCCTTGACCTTTTTATAGAACCACTAATTTTTTGAACACATAAATAGCATAGTTTTTAGAAAAATAATTATTTCATTTCGTCGGGCTTTAGCTGTCTTATATAAAATATTACTTTAACGATAACAAGGATTTCATTCATTGTTTAGACACGCAATTATTTTGTTATCAATACTTTGAAGATTTACATAGCTGTTTGTCTTGCTCGTTGAGTTAAGGCCAGCAATACATGAAATCAAGGTTCAAAAATAAACATTTCTCAAGAGTAAATTATTGAAGCGATTTACCATAAAGCTTGAGGGTATATTGAATGTTTTAAGAATACAAAAAAATGAATGTCTGCAAAATAGTGTATATATATTAGACCAGTTCACATTACAAAAGTGTTAAAATATTCCGGTGCGCGTTCACTTTCTGAAAGTTCGAACCCTAATTAGCACAAAAATAGTTTAAGACCCAAAAAAATTTGACCTCTAGGTTTTCCGCAAATCGTTTGAAGGTCATTTCAGAGCTATATAGGACTTTAACCATTTTAAAAAAATGTCGTGTCTAAACGAAAAAAGAATTGGAATATATTTTGATTGGAAACAATTACTAATAATTCATTCTTATTTAAATTTGTTTTTTTTTTTTTTATATATGCATCTGATAATTTTTGGCAGAGTTTTAAAAAAGCAATTTTACTCTGAACGAAGAATTATCGTTTTTCCATACAAAATTTTTGTCTTATTTTGTTCTAGCGACATTTTTTTTTTTTGTAATTTTGTATTTTTGTGTGAAATTTAGGCTTTCTTGAGGTGCAACATATTTTAGAGTTCATTGACCATAACTTGCGAAAAAATTAAAAATACTACATTTACTTATTATTTCTAATATTCATTTATTAAAAATATGATTTTTTGTAATGCATTCAAATTTTTTTTCTGTGCTTATCAACGACTAGCATATATTGTTTTTGCTCTTGTTTTTTTTTGCTATTGTTTAGCATATATTGTTTTTGCTCTTCATTAGAAGTTATTTAATTATTAAATTCTGTTATTAATGCTACCTTCTCTCTGCTGAATCGTTAATTACATTTCTATGTTGATAGAAAAAACAAAACCACGATTGGACGCTCTTCTTTTCAGTTTTCTTTTGTTTGACATTTCTTGACCGTGGTTTGTGAAATAAAGGTTGTTGTCGGGGCCATGGCAGAATTATGGCTATCACGTGTGTTAAATTTCTAACAATTTGAGTGAAAATATTATAGAAACAGTGTCATAAAAACTATAAGACGTGAAAGAAGTCTTAAAATTGAAAAAAACCTGTAACAATTTTAACCTAAAAACAACTGCGAAACGTGAGCATAAAGAACCTCGAGATGAATAGCTGATTTTGACATATAGCCCGCTTTATTCTGCTGCCTACCTCATTCCTCTCCGAGCCGGCCCTACCAAGGTTGATTTATAAGGTTGTCGCAAGGGATAGAGCGAGTACCCATGATTGTCAAATCGAAGTTGACAGCTCACAGAAAATCTGCAAGTGTTCTCTTTTATCATCCGGTTTTCTTTCGTAGTCATTCGCAAAACTGGCTGGTTTTGACAATTATGGGTACTGAGAAGATAGTGCGATCAGCCCTGCGACAACCTTATACATCAACCATGGCCCCGACAACAACCTTTTTTTCACGAGCCATGGTCAAGAAATGTCAAACAAAAAAAAAAACAGAAAAGAGCGTCCAATCGTGGTTTTGTTTTTTCTATCAACCAAGGTTGATTTATAAGGTTGTCTCAGGGCTGATCGCACTCTCTTCTCAGTACCCAAAACCAGCCATTTTCGCGAATGACTACGAAAGAAAAACGGATGATAAAAGAGAGCACTTGAAGATTTTCTATGAGCTGTCAACTTCGATTTGACAATTATGGGTACTCGCTCTCTCCCTTGCGACAACCTTATAAATCAATCTTGCTATCAACATAGAAATGTAATTAACGATACAGCAGAGAGAAGGTAGCATTAATAACAGAATTTAATAATTCAATAACTTCTAATGAAGAGCAAAAACAATATATGCTGCTAGTCGTTGATAAGCACAAAAAAAAAAAATTTAAGTGCAGTACAAAAAATCATATTTTTATTTAATGAATATTAGAAATAATAAATAAATGTAGTATTTTTAATATTTTTGCAAGTTATGGTCAATGAACTCTAAAATATGTTGCACTTCAAGAAAGCCTAAGTTTCACACAAAAATACAAAATTACAAAAAAAATGTCGCTGGAACAAAATAAAAAAAAAAATTTGTATGGAAAAACGATAATTCTTCGTTCAGAGTAAAATTGCATTTTTAAAACTCCGCCAAAAATTATCAGATGCATATATAAAAAAAAAAAAATTTAAATAAGAATGAATTATTAGTAATTGTTTCCAATCAAAATATATTCCAATTCTTTTTCGTTTAGACACGACATTTTTTAAAATGGTTAAAGTCCCATATAGCTCTAAAATGACCTTCAAACGATTTGCGGAACCCCTACAGGTCAAATTATTTTGGGTCTTAAACTATTTTTGTGCTAATTAGGGTTCGAACTGTCAGAAAGTGGACGCGCACCGAAGAAAAAATTACACATCATTTTTCCCATACACTTATGAACCGGTCTAATATATATATATTAGTTATAGCGTAGAGTGTAAAGACAGATCTCAGAATTGGCGTGCATCCTAGCGTCGACGTTATTCAAATGAAACAAAGCGAAAACCTTTTTTTTATATTTACGTTACATTCTCTTGAATATAACAGAACCAGATTTTCAAAAATTTCTTTTTTTCAAAAATGGCGTTAAAAAATGTAACCGTAAATTTTTTGAAATTACAACTAAACATTTTTTTAATGAATTTTTCTTTTTGTTTTCAAAACCACGCTCTGGGACATTTACGGCAATATTGTCAAGTATATGTCTGCGAAATTGGTTAAAATTTGTTTGCGTTATGATGCACGCCATTTATAAAAATGCCGTTTTTAAAAAACATGTTTAAAGTTCTGAAGAAGAAAAATTGTAAAATTGTAGAAAAATGTTTTTGCAACTTGTCAACTCCGTAACTTAATCTGCAATTCCGGCGACATATAGCTACATTATAATTCTGCCATGCACAAACCTAAATATAAACTTACTTAGTAATAAAATAAGTAAACATCTATAGAGAAAGAACAAGTATACGAAAGTAAGTGTACAATCACCCCCAGTGCGCTACCAACCGTTCGACTGCTATAACTGTCAAACGGCTTCGAATTTCGCTTTAAAATTTTTACAGAATATTTTCAAGATGTTTCTGAATTAATTTATCGATGTTTTAAAATTTTGTCCGTCAAAAAAATGTTCATGTATTGCTGGCCTTAGTTTTATTCAAATAGATTTTACAGCATATTTTCTATAAAAATGTCTGAAAGTAGTTTAAATTCTTTTTTACCAAGTGAGAATATTAATTTTGAAAATTATTAACTTTCATCATTTAATATCTTCACAGTTTGTAATTTTTTAAATACATATACTTTATGAAATGGTGAGTCACCTACACGTATTCAGTAAAACCAATTTAAAAATGATAAGCCAATTAGCCAAACGATGGATCAATTCTTTCATCATTATTTGGACACACCAAGAGACCATATGGACAGTAGGCAACTCTGGAACACATGTTATTTTATAACATGCGGTTTTTGAAGAAAAGGAAACGACTTTAAGATAATAATTATGATAACAAAATAAGAATGAAAAATTCTAAACGTGCAAATTCAATTTCAGCAACCTGTTTTTCTCTGTATATTCCTTCCAGAATCATTTTCAAATTAAGTGTCGCATTGTTGCGAGAAATAAGTAAAAAGAAAAGCAACATATTGGCACAATCAATATATATAACACAGGAAGTTATTCCTGCTAACCGAAGACTCAAATTAACAGTCGACTTAGCAAGCATATGCTTAGGTTTTATTTGAAAAATACAATAGTCTATATTAAATTAATATGAAAACATAACGATTTTATGACCTGTTATCACATGTTGATATAAATTGATATAATTTTCGTAAAATATATATTTCGTAAAAATATATTATAAAAATCTTATGCACTTCATAGGTTTTGGCATCTTTCTTAAAATTTTGTTCGTTTTTGTTCTAGATTGAAAGTTACATTTTAAAACAGCTTTCAAACGTTCGTCTTTAAAAGCGTTGTATTCATAACGACTTTTAAGAGTCTTATTTGTAACTCTTTCGCTTGTAACTCTGATAAATATAATGACATTTGCTTAAAAATTAAAAAAAAAATATATTGGTTTCTGATTTTGATATACTGGCAGGCATTTGTTTAAGGCCCAGATTCAATTTTAAAAAACGAGTAAAAAACGGACTTTTTTGAATGACTGGATTTTTTTTTTATTTTATTAAATATCAAAATATTTTTTTTTTCATTTTTAGTTAAGTCTTATATGAACACTTTTATTTTTGTTTTTTCGCATCGATAGTTATGATTATACAGCGTGTTTATGGTTCGCGTTATATTATGCGAATATTTCCTCTCCAGGGAGCAAAAAAATAAAACAAAAAAACAAAACAAGGTTGTTTTTAGAACAGTTTTGCCTTCTCAGTGAACCGACAAAAAGTTTAAAATTTAAAAAAAAAAATATAAAAATGCCGCATAAATTAAAAAAACCCAATTTTTCGTGCACGAAATCGGGCCTTATAAATCAAATACTAAAGCTTGTATGATTCTTCATTAAATTGCTGATTGAAAATGATAACTTGAGCAGTTCAAATAGTACGAATGCATAGATTCAATTGGTGTGAGTGAGTACGCAAATAGTATGAATTGGAGAAAATAATGTGGGACGGGCTGTATTTTCATTGCATTTTTTTTTGCAGTTTCTTTCAATTCGTTCGTCATTAAGTTTCGATCAAATATTTACTGTGAAATATTTTGCTGTTAATAATTAATTTGGCATTTTTAGAGTAAGCAAAACTATTTAAGAAAATTGGATGCTGAATTGGAAGTGATGTGTGTCGCTTAAATTAATTTATTAAATGCAGCTGTACTTAAAAAGACCAGAAATAAAAAAGTAACAACGTTTATCCTTTTCTTACAAAATATGTCTGTTCTGCCCACGCCCCACTTGTTTTCAGATTCTTAAATTGGACAAAAAAATGAAGTATCATACGGGCTTAAGCAAAACATATACGTTTTATTAGATTTTGTCAGCTCACTCAACGAATTTAATTTTAAAATTAATAAAATTAGATTTGAGTTAATCGGACGAATACTTTTCGAATTAAAGTGCAAGCCGTTTCACAAAATGTCATTGAAACGTAAAAATCGCGCTTAAAGTTTTTGTTTACCTCATTTTATGAGCGTTTACTACTCATAAACATCTCTTGAACGGCTTCGAAACTTATTCTGAAATTTTTACACATTTTTAAGATATTTTTCAAAACAATGAAATAAAAAAAAAATCAAAAATTTTTCTAAAAAAATTAAACCTGGGTCTTAAATTTTTGTTTACCTTTAAAAAATACAACTGCCCATAGGCTCATTCCATCAGATTTCGCCAAGGGTGAGCCCCATTATTAGAGACAACAAAAAAGATTTTTTTCAATTTTTTTTCTTTTACCATTAGCCCGTGGTGCCACTTGAATCGCTTCGGGGTTGGCCCAAAAACCGTGTTTTAGGGTTTTATGTTTCCCTTATAACTTTTTTTCTAAAATAGGTATTGACTTGATTCAAAAGCAGTTTTACATAAGATTAACTGTACTTTTTAAAAATGTAAAATTAAAGCTTGCCAAGTAATGTTTAAGTTTTAATAAACTTCGACCTCGCTTTGAAATGACGCAGCAGTTTAATTATCCCTACACGCAACAAATATATGAATGTTCATTAGACCAGCTCAAATGCTTAAGTAATTCAGAACCTTCCTCTGCAGGCAGAATCTGAAAACTGGCTCATTTTAAGCCACAACGGCAAGAAAAAAAAATTTTAGAATCTACAAAAACTGAGTGGGCGACTCCAAATACAATTTTTTTTTAATATATTTTTTACTATTTTCTATATTAAATTTTTAATCATTAATATAAAATATAAAATAAATTGACAAAATATTAAAAGAAAAAAGCGATTCCAATGCAAAACTTTACGCTAAATCTATCTGTGTACTTCGATTTCTAATCAAATTAATAGTACACAAAATAACGCACGCAAATCACATAAGAACATCTTTTTTTTATAATTTTAAATTCAATCTTTCAGCTGACTATGATAAATCCATTCTTAACAAAATATTTTGGTGTAGGCTTCTTAGTAATTTTCATAGTTTTAAAGCAAAATTTTGGTGTTAGCTGAAAGATTGAATTCGAAATTATAGAAAAAAAAAGAAAGAAAGCTAAGAAAGTTTACAAGCTGATCTTAGCATAAAGTTTAACTCGATTGCAATGATAAGTACACAGTTGGATTCAGCGCACAATTTTACATGTGAATCGGTTTTTTATTTTTATATTTTGTCCATTTAAATTGATTTAAAATCTAATATAGAAATGCTTAAAAATCTTTACAAAAAAGCACTGTCAGTTTTTACAAATTTAAAAATTTTTTTCATTCTTTGTGGATTAAAATGAACTAGTTTTCAGATTCTGTCTGTGGGTGGAGGATCTAAAATACTTTCGGAAAATATATGGAGGAGAGATAATGTCCAATGTTCATATATAGCCTAGGTTTTTTTTTTTTGGTCGCTTAAAATTAAAAGGATTTTGCATTGACAAACCTGATACATACCTCACTGAGCAGCGGAAGTTTTCAAATTTCAAAAAGTCGACATCTAAAATTAGCGCTCAAATTATAACCTGCCACATTTCTTCCATCGGCAGGTCTGCTTTGTTTATCTTCTCGGATAGTCTATATTTTTTTTTTTCAATCGCAAAATTGCTTTCTTTTTTTTTTGAGTTATATTTTTACAGCCGTATTCATAAAAAGTAACAAACCTCTTGTAAACCTTTTCTAAGACACATGCCTAAAAACGTTATTCATAAACGTTCAATAACGAAAAAACCTTTTGTAACAGTTTCACAAATGAGACAATTTGACAATTTAAAAATAAGAACAAACCTTCTGTGAACATCCTACAAAACTATTTTAAATTTCTATGTTCTTAACTAAGAACAATCTTCTCCTTCTGTAACATTTCTCCTCTTGTAAAAAAAGCTTTTGTAAAAAAACCTTCTGTAACAGTTTCCCAAATGAGACAATATAAAAATAGGAACAAACCTTCTGTAAACATCCTACAAAGCTATTTTAATTTTTTATGTTCTCAATTGAGAACAATCTTGTCATTTTGTGTCAAAAAAAAAAAATCAAAACAAATAAATAAATAAAAAGAATTGTGTTTGTTTGGCAGTTGCTATGGGCTCATTCAATTATTACTTTGTACGGGAAGTGGGAAATATAAATTACAAATTACAAAATTAAATATCAAAGCTTATGTGCAAAATTTTTAAAATTTTACGTTTGAAATAAAGCCACTTTGTATGGGAGGTAGGCGTGGTTTTCATCAGATTTTTCCAAATTTCATAGCCAGGATTAAGATCGAAGAGCAAAGCTTACGTGTCAAATTTCAAGGTATTTCTTTAATTTTTGTGGATTTTAAAGACATTTACGATTAATATAAAGTCACTTTGTATGGGAGGTAGGCGTGGTTTTCATCCGATTTGGCCCATTTTTTAACTTTATCTTCCTTTTTTAAAAATGAACTTATGTATTAAATTTCATCGCGATAGCTTTAAAATTGCGGCTGTAATCGTGTCGACAGACGGACAGACAGACGGACACACGGAAATCGACTCAGGAGGTGATGCTGATCAAAAATATATATATTTCCTTCTATATATCTCCTTCTTGGCGTTACAAACGGAATGACAAAGTTAATATACCCCTTACGCAGTACGCGTTGGGGTATAAAGATATAAGCGGGTATGGAAAAGAGCATGTCTGCTAAGCTTCCAAGGTATATTGCCGGCAGGCATACAGCAGGGCATCTTTTACAACTGGGATGTAAGTCGAGCCGTATTGTGGATAAACAGCAACTGCCCTTGAGCAGTTATAAGATCGTCTACACCGCTATAAAACTAAAAGAAATTAACAATAAACTTAAGCGAACCCACACGCAGAAAAAAAAAATAGTTACAACAATCACGTTTTGAGAGTACCATAGTAGGATTGAGTTTATGATTGCTACTATCATGTTTATAAACAGCAAATGCTTGCGACGATCATGTTTCAGAAAAGTATTTTATTTTTTATTTAAAATATAAGATGTTTGGTGGTATCACGTTCTACAAAAAACATCTTATTGGACTGACCATAAGATGACTATGGCAATAATGAAGAGGGAAGATTTCTTTATTGAGCAAAAATGAAATGATTGCAACAACTGTTTTCAGAGGATACGTTTTTTTACTAAACCATTAAATTATTATAACCATTAAATAAATAAATAAAAAAAAAACCGAAATGGCCAATTTCAGCCCTTGAAAGGACTTTGACAGAGTTTCTTATGATCAATTGTGTTGTGCGTGTTGTAAAATGTTTGAACACAAATGATCGAGAATCTGGATTTTCTAGTTTTATGCCGACTCCGGACGGCTTATGTTCTCAAGAAGCTTTTCATGGCCGTTTTTACTCTCTGAAGCTTGCCAGTGTCTGCAGAGAGGTGACTGCCGAACGGAAAAATTAATTCAATTGTAAAAACTTTCTGTGTCACGTGGGGTTCGAACCAGGGTTCTTTGGCGTATGGGCCACACACTCTACCCACTACGCCACGGGCGCCACAATAAATGCACAATAATAGTTTAAAACAGCACCTAGTTGGGCAGACCATAACATGACTCTAACATTAAATGTTATGCGAAAAAAAGTGAAAAACAGAGAAATAAAATGATTGCAATAACTTTTTGAAAAAAATCAATTTTCGTAGAAATCATACTATGTCTGTTCCTGTACTTGCAAGTTTGTGAAAACTTTCGTTACTTTTTACTAATTCCTGTTCCTGAGTGATAATGAGAGAGTGAATCATTTCCCTCCTGCGTGTTGACAGAAATGTCTAAATTTGCGCTATCACTTTCAATTCAATCAATTAATGCAGCTACTTTTTCATACATTCTCGAAATCTTCAACACATTTTTGTTCAAATTTACAACACACGTTTTTGATGTTTGATTAAAAGTTGCAAGTTTTTACAAAAAAGCGTTCCAGTACTTCTTGCAACTTTTATTTTTTTGCTTACTCTCTCAAATTTTGTAACTTGCAAGTTTTTGCTACCAAAGTACGGACACATCTAACATTGCACATATACACAGAAAATCTCCTTCCCTTTTCAAGGGAAATTTACTTAAGAAACTGTAGCTTCAATTTCTCTACAGGTTTCTCCTAAAAAGAAGGAATTTTTACATGGTTTATGAAGTGAGGTGTTGATTTCGAGCAGCGTTATCAAACCAGCTTCTTTGTTTTGTAGACAAGTTCTTAATTAAATATAAGAGATAAAGATGGCTATGATAAGTGTTAATATTTTTAGAAATTGTATAAATGCAGAAATAATATGAAGAAAAACTATTTTTATATCAAGCCCATTGCTGTGCAACATTGTACAGCAGTGATTTCTAAAATTTAGACAAGATGATTAGCTTAAAAGATTAGTTTAATTCCTGAATTAAAAAAATACTTTACTTTACAATACGTAATAAATGATCCTAAAAAAAAATTCATTTATTACGCAAAATTCTGAGAAACACTCAAAGTTGAAATTTGGTAGTTTCAACCGATTGATTTCATCTTCACACGATCACAGCTCGGTAACGGTTATGTTGGTGGTGTTTGTTGATATACCGTTGGAAAGGTGATTTCATTGCCTTTATAAGCTATCAAAATAAGTCTTATGCATATTAGTTTTTCTGCTAGAAACAATAACGTGAATCAAAGTCGTGAAATATTAATTAACCGTGTAGCTCCTAAGAGCGTGAAAATAGAAATAGAATAGACTTTATCCTATATATTTTAATTGTTTAAACATGTTCATACATAGCAGCTCTCTCGGAGACAAATTAGTTCCGGCAGTTCGCATGTTCAACCAAATGAATGAAACAATGCACATGACAAGAACACTAGCAGTTCTCTCGGAGCCAAAACATGTCCGGAGCATGGTAGAATTATAAGGTAAGGCCGACTCGGAGAGGAATGGAGTAGAAAGCAGAATAAAGCGTGATAGATGTCAAAATCAGCTGTTCATCGCGAATTTATGTATGCTCACGTTTCGCAGTTGTTTTTGTTTACTGTTACAGGTTTTTTTTTTGCAATTTTAAGACTTCTTTCACATTTTATAGTTTTTATTACACTTTTTTTATAATATTTTCACTCAAATTAGCACAAATTTAACACCCGCGACAGCACTGTTTGCAACTTGGAGACACAAAATATTTTCTTCATTTGCAATTTCTACGAAATTCGTCGTTTTGACATATATCTTTCTTCTCATTATCCACTCTTCGTTGACGCGTGAGAGCACTCAGCGAAGCGGCCCTACCTTATCATTGTATCATGGTCCGGAGCTATCTAGTTTCGGCAGTTCGCAAGTTCAACCAAATGAATGAAACAATGCACATGACAAGAACACTAGCAGTTTTCTCGGAGCCAAAACATGTCCGGAGCTATCTATTTTCGCCAGTTTGCATTTGCAACCAAATGAACGATACAATGCAAATGACAAGAACGGCGATATATCATGTAATAGTTTATTTGTCATTTTTTTCAATTATTTTACCAAAGAAGAGAGATATATATTTTATTTCTATCAGTTTTACAACCCCCTCGGCCAAGCAGTAACAAGTACGAAAGAGATGTCGGTTCATATTGGTTAAGTAAAAAAAAAAAATCATTGCAACCGGAACTGTTTGAACATGTTAAGAATGGATCGCATGAATGATAGGAACCATGTCCGACTGTGAACATGGCTCCGTGAACTATACATGTTCGGAGCGACTCATCTCTAGACGAGATTCTCTTTAAAGTTGACGAATAAATATTGGTAAACTCCTCAAAAAAAGTTTTCTGCTCTTTAAATATCAATAATTTTTTAAAAATAAAACGCTGTGAAGAAATAATTAATTGAAATGTCAAATAACCGTTTACAAATTATTGAAACAGGCCATGATATTATTATTGCAAAGTAAGAATGACAGTTTTTTGGAGACCAGCATTTTTCAAAAACGCACAGAAAAAGAGGAAACGAATTTTTTTTCTTATTAATTTCATTTCCTTCTGCTCCTATTTAATTTGTAGATTCAACAGAAGACATAGAACAAAACGAAAGCAGACAAGAACTGGATCTGTATTTGGTGGACAACGATATATTATTCGGATGCTTTCAGAGATTTCACCTAATTCGGGAAGTATTTTTAAAATACAATACACCTCTGACTTCTTCTGCTCCAGTCGAGCGCTTGTTTTCTTATGTTGGCATGGTAAATACGCCTCGCAGGCGGATTCTTTCCTACGAAAACTTTAAAAGCTTAGTTATAATCAGGGGAAATAACTTAGATTAGAAGTTCTTCTTAAATTTGAAAAATTTATTTAATTTTGCTTGTTACATTGAATTATGGTATTTTTGTTAAAGTTTAGTTGGATTTCATTTAATAATAATGCAATAATAGTGCATTATTCGTAATACGGTTTAGTGATAGTGCAATATTAGTGCATTATTTATCATACACTTTAATTATAGTTAAATATTTATGCATTACTTTGGTAAGAAATTAGTGTAATGTAAAAATTAGTGCACTAAATCTGTAATATATAATGGTAATTGAATAAATTTGCATTATCATTGATTTGATTTAATTACGGAAAAATCATCGATGCATTACCTCATTTAATACAATACGCCCAGGTCTGCCTAATAGTAACGTCATTATTAAATACTGTAATAAAGGGTGGTTAAATTTTAAGAGCCGATGTTGATTTAGAAAAAAACACAAATTATTTAGGAAATTATTGTCATTTCTTTTTATAATGTTAATATTGGTATGGTTCAATTATGTATAGAACAAAATATCGGCCAAATGGCCGACGCAACCTCAGTGGCACACCTCCATCCGATGGTCCAAATTTTCGATGACGCTGAGGCATATGTGAGGTTCTATGCCGTTAATGTGCCGAATTATCTCATCATTTAGCTCTTGAATTGTTGCTGGCCTATCGACGTACACCTTTTCTTTCAAATAACCCCAAAGAAAGAAGTCCAACGGTGCCAAAACACATGATCTTGGCGGCCAATTGACATCGCCACCACGTGAGATAACACGGCCATTGAATTTGTTGCGCAAAAGAGCAATTGCTTCTTCTAAAAAAAAAAAACGAAATGGCCATTTGAGCCCTTGAAAGGACTTTGGCCGATCTTCTTCTGATCAATTGTGTTGTGTGTGATGTGAAATGTTTGCACACAAGTGATCGAGAACTGGACCTACATGTTTTACGCCGACTCCGAACGGCTTATGTTCTCAAGAAGCTTTTCATGGCAGTTTTTACTCTCTGAGGTTTGCCATTGTCTGCAGAGAGGTGACGGCCGAACAGAAAATTAATTCAATTGAAAAAACTTTCTGTGTCGGATGGAGGATTCGAACCTGGGTTCTCTGGCGTAAGAGTCACACACTCTACCCACTACGTCACGTCAGTTGATTCATATATTTTCTATTTTGTTAGATTTAGAATTTATCAGGCTTTTTTATTCTTTCCGCACTTTTAATACATGTTTTTAAGACCCTTCATCTAGAGCTTTAGCTCAAACAAGTGTTTCGAACTACACGTGTTCACGAAAGTTCGAACTCCGTGTAGTTCGCTTTTTGAAACACGAACCTGAACTACACGTGTATTTTATTCACGAACTACACGTGTAGTTCGTATTCACGTGATTTTTGCATTCACGTGAATAGTATTCACGTGTCTTAGGCATGAACCGAACTTTCAAAAGTTCTTTTTTGTTTCTGAGAACAAAAAATTACTGTTATTTAGAAGACTTCCTGCTGCCTCTCTATGATTTTTATGGATTCTAAGTACAGGATTTGACCAGTTTCTTGGTTCCTAGGACAGGAATGAAGGTTTCTGTGGGCAAGATATTCAACTAGAATTTGGACAGTTTTTGGGTGCGTCATTTGAAAAAATAAAAATTTCCCCAAGTATTTTACTTTAATACAAAACTTGTATTTTTTGAGAAACATTGCCCAGGTCTCGTTTGAATTTTTAAAATAATAATGATTTAATTCCTGTTAACAATTTTTTTATTACTTCATATCTTTCTTTACAACTTGCAACGTTTTCATTTTTTATATAAATTTTTCCATTTCCATTTTTTATCCCTTTTACAATATAGTTTATACATACTAGTCCTATTATGGGATATTTTATATAAATAACAATTACATCATTGTTTTGCATTATTTTAAATTAAGAAGCATTAAGCACATCAATTAGTGAAATTTCATTTTTTTTTCTGTTGTTTTCATTTCGGGAATCTCCTCTATGTTAAGAACCAAGGTATTTAAAATACCCAATTTCCCCAAGCTTATAGTATGTATGACATTGTCGAGCTCTATTAGCACAAATCTATTTCTCTGTTTTAAATGGTATTGTTTTGAAGATGTCTTCTTAATCCGATTAAGTCTATTAGTCAAATATTGTATTTGATCAATCTTTCAATCAATCTTTTTGTCAGTTATTCAAAAAGATGTTCCACATGGCTTATGTTCATTTCGGATGCTTGTTTTTTGAATTGGGGGTTCGTTAATCAAATTCATGTTTTTCTAGCAATATCAATAATTTCTTGATATTGTGTACAATTTGATATATGAAAAATTTCTCCGTATTTGGAATACATTGCAACCAACCCATCATCAATTAATACATAAGGTTCACGAGTATAGTCTATTATGTCCTCTGTTGAGATTTCAATAATAATTAAAAGAAGTAACCTTTCAAGCTACCAATTCAAAATTTATTTAGTTATTTAATTTTACTTTCAATTTAAGCAGTGTCTACTTCAGTATTTGACTGTAGATTTTCTTCATATATACATGGTTCAATTCTGGCGATATAAGCTAGCTTTGCAAAAACAAATAACAATATATATATTTTAAAGATTATTACTTATGCTGATTTTTTAATTCAATTGTGAATGGTCAGTGTATTAAAAAAAAAAAATGCTATAATTTTTTAATGTTTTGGATTATTGCAAAAAATTGACTGTCAGCTTATGCCGATTTTATTTTACTAGAACCGAATGTAATAAAAGATTAGTTTTAACATTTTTTTGTTTTATACTTTTTATTCAAGCAGGACACACGGCACACAAAAAAAAAACAGGACTATTTTATGATAGCATGTGGAAAAAAATACAGGTGCGTCGTTGGACACACCAGAGAAGCGAAGCTTTTTCACAGTTTCATACACACAGAGGAAACATTTGAAATTATAAAATTTTCGGGTATAATTTGCCTAAGACCTTCGGCCAGAATGGGTTATCTTAGTATTTTTTTAATACAACAAAGGGAATTTAGGCAATCGCATTATTTTGCCATTAGGCAATTTATGCTAGAACTTGTGTGTTCTTTTGAAAGCCTTCTGCTAAAATGGGTTGCTGTAGATTTAAGGCAATATTAAAAAAGAAACTTGGGTATGTTGTACTTATACTACTAGTGAAGATTTCCTAAGCCCTTTGCAACAAGCGCTTGCGTTGTTCTCTTAGGATTTGTTTGTTTGTTTCATCTTTTCAGTTTTGTTTAACACCTTTATCAGTTTTTTATTTATTAATCAACTTAATTGTTACTTCATATCAACTCATCACTAGCCTTGCGTGGTCCCCGCAAGTACACTATTCAGCTTTATGTTCTATTTGCTTCGTCAGTGTAAGGAATAGATTGCTGCGAAATACATGCACGTTGGTACAAATGATAAGAAAAGGAAAGCAAATAATGACCGCGAGTTACAGAAAGAGTAGCAATGAGAGAAAAGATTGTAAGAACCCCAATTTGCTTTTGTCCATTTATTACTTTTTGGCATTTAATACAATGTTGGCATGACCAAGTTGACAAAAATCTTATGAAATTTGCACAAATTTCTTAGGCTTCATACAAAAATAGTTACCCAAGTCGTTTTAGGCAAAACGCCGTAGGTATTTTTCTGTGTGTAGATTTGATAATTTAATGTTTTTTTTAAAGAACTTAAATTCAAAAATTTACATTTAAAAATTTAAATTTAAAGCAACATTTAAAAAACTTAAAAAAACACACGTTAATACGAGTATTCACACCAGTAAATTTTATTGCATTTCATTATTATTTTTTTTATTTTATTAAATGTTACAGTCATTGTTAAAACAAAAGCATGTACCAACAACAGCACAAGCGCATTTACAAAAAAAAAAAAACATAATACTTCTCCCTTTGCGAGGATCGATCTCATGACCTGATTACAAAACCTACTCTCTTTCCGCCGAGCCAAGCAACTCTGTTAAGTATTGGTGTTAATTTAATATTAAATATATAACTGCAGCTATGTTAACAGTTGTTAACAGATGGCGTTACCAAATTAAGGATGATGACCAGTGTTGTCACTTAGAAATTTTAGATAGTGGTAGGTTGAGACTAAGATGAGTGGTGAATTTTAAAAAACGTTGGAATATATTTTTCTTCTTAAGAAAAAATTCGACTGAAATCCTACAGCAAAACAAATCGTAAGAAGTATTCCATAAAGCAAGTTTTTTCACGCTGAATTAGTCTTACTGCAAATAATTCTCTTATAATGTTCTTAAAACAGCACTAATATATAAAATATTATATGCAATAATAAATTATATATTATATGAAATAAAATTTCTAAAATTTTAATTACAATGTAGTAATTTTTATATAAATATATTAAAAAGTGATAGATTTTAAAAAAATTAAAATAGTGGTGGAAATCAAAAAAGTGGTAGATTTACACAATTGTGGAAATGTGGCAATACTGATGATTCTTGTAGCAAGTGGTGTAGCAGTTACCCAAGCCATAAGAATCATTTAATCAACTCTTGTAGCAAGTGCCCTATAGGAACAAACTAATTTGTTTTCAAAAACAACTAATTAAAAAACTTATTTAAAATAAACCAGTATATGAACTACTTTGAATTATGTTAAGGCGGCAACTACTCTGATTTTGACATGTTTTAATTACACATTTTTATTAGGTTTCAAGTTTATATATATATAACCATGTTATTTCATCAAATATTATTAACTTTAGGCCATCAGTCATAGGTCATTTTAAAGTAATTAAAAAATAGTTTAAATATAACTAGTTTAACAAGTAGTTGAAAATATATGCAGACGAAAGTCAATTGACTTATTTAGCTGACATCACCATACAAAATATGTTAGTTTGTTCTATGGAAAAAAGTCAGAATTTCAACTAGTTGTGGTTGACAAAAAACTACTTTATCAACTACTTTTAAATTAGTTGATTTTCCTACAGGGTGGCTTAGCAGCTACCCAAACCACACAACACTTTAATATATTATTGGATGTGCAGCAACATAGCTTCAATTGCCCTTAATACTGAATCAATGCATTTGCATATAAAGGGTGATTGGCTCAGTGCATAGGACATAGAACTCCAGTCTGAGGTTGACGGGTTCGAATCCCCACGGCAGGCGGAGAAATGTTTTTTTATATTTGATATATTAAACTGTCTTGTTGTAAAAAACGCAGAAACAAAAAAAATCTTATAAAATTCTAAGAAAAAATCTGTCGAAAATTTTTCAGATTTCACTCTAAGCAAATAACAGAACGAGGAGTAAAAAGCTTCGCTTCAATAATAATAATAATAACCTAAAATATAGCTTCTTTTCTTTAAAAGTTTGAATTTGGAGTTTAAAAAGTAAAATTTGGTTTTTAAAAATTTTTTAGAATAAGTTCCGGCTCTGTGGAATAAAAGGATATTCTGCAGGCGCTTAGCTGTACGCCAATGGATGGGTTACAGGTTGCGGATGGTAAACAGCCTCCAGATATGAAGGTTAGTCGCGAATAAGTTTAACAAATAAGCGGTCCCGGACAATGCAGCGGGTGATCAGCGAGGAAGCCAAAATGATTAGGGTCGGACAAGCGTTTCGTCGTTATCGAAAAACCCAATTCGTAACAAATAAAAATCTGCTTAGGAAAAAAAAAATCACCAATTTGTTCAGTCTATTTTGGATAGAAAAATGGGAAAAATTGTCATTTAAAGTCATTTGGCAAATTTAAATATCGTCGCGAATAGTTTTTTGAAAATTTGTTTTTTTTCTTTCCTAACAAAAAACCTCAAACACACTTAACTCACAGCATAATAAAAAACAGACGACTATTTTAAAATCGAAATTTCCGCATTAAAATTATAAAATTGCCGCCAAAAATTAATGTTTCGTTCAATTTTAACAAACAGTATATTGTTAGAAAGAGGAAAACAAGGAAAGAATTGTTATATGTTATGTTGTAACAAAAATATTTATGTCATATTTTTTTCGATTTTTTGCCATCTAAAATCAAGTGAACAATTGGGGTAAAAAGACGGTATTATATATCTACGTATTAACGTAGATACATTTAGAACTAACAAAAATTACTTTTGTTGAAATGTTTTATTTTTTAATGTGAACAGTAAAACTCAACAATGGCAAAGTCAAACGGCAACAAGTGAAAAGAGTGATTATGGAAATGTTTAAGGAAGTTGTTCTGTATGTAAGAGTAAGGGTCAGGCCCGTAGACAAGGGAGGTTTTAGGTGTTCAACCCTCTCCCCCTCCCCCCTTAGATTCCAAGAAGTATAAAGAAATAACACAAATGAGACTATTTAATTCAAAATGTGATTTTTTGTTTAGGATAAACAGTGATAATAATGTCAATTTTCTTGAAAACTTCACTTAATTAATGAAAATTTTTTTTGGCCAAGTGAAAGAATGACTTTATTTATAAAAGTCATAATCATTATATTGGAATGCATCTCCAAGGAGTTTATGCATTAAAAATTCAGTTTCAATGCTCAAAAAGTCCCTGATATCCAGTAAAATATATAAATATATGAAATTATACCTAAAACGAATATAATTTTAAAATTGATTGACATTTTTGATGCTATATATAGGCTTATTGGACCCAAAACTTTTGAAAAAGCATTCATTTGAATCGATTTTTTTAATTTTTATAAGCTGTATAGTGCAAAAAGTACATGAACCACGAAATTTAACACATAATTGTGTATTCCACAACATTTTATTTTGTTGTTTTCTTGGTATATAAGACATCTAAAATTTCCAACTTGGCACAAAAATTTAGCCCTGTGCGAAGTCTTTCCAAATATCAGATTTTGAAAAATCACCTTAAATCTAAATATGATTTTTTAGAAAAAAAATTCTCAATAGAAAAAATATTTGTAAAACATTTTATACAGTCCAATTGTATACTGATTTAATGATTTTATAATCATGTTACAAAATTTTCATAAAAAAATTACCAATTACAGTTTTTTAAACTTCAGCATTTTTGAAATTATTTTTATTATATTTAAAATTAAAAAAGAATTTGAAAGTTTAAAAAAATTTAAATTAAATTGTCGAAATCGTTTTCGAGAACAGTAATATTTTAGCCCTGAACTATAACTCGAACTAGGGTTCACATAGGTACAAATAGTTGTACACAAACTGGGAATCAATAAAAGCGTATGATTGTCAAAAAGAATCCAAATCTAAAGACTAAACTATTTTTTTCTCCCGCTTATGTGAAATGTCCATAAAAGTTGTGAATAAAGCTTCACCAGGTGAACTTATTAAAAAATGTTTTCATTTTTCATAGCTGATTTTAATTTTGATTTTAACAAACTGTAAGAAATCTAACCTATTTTTACCGTTCACACTAATATCGTTGAATGAGTAAAATTTTGTCCCAGAAATTTTTAGTTTTTGTGCTAATTTTCGGAATAGGTATTACTTTTTAAAAGAAAGTTTAAAATTTTCAATTTGGACCATTTTTCAATAAACCATAGGCAAAAATCAAATACTTACTACTCAAAATTGATTTGTAAAAAAAAAAATTAAATATACTCTTCTCATCTCTCTTATGGTCATTTAAAAACAGGTAAATTCACAAATAGTTTTAAAACGGATTTGCTTACAAATTTCCATATCCTTTCTTTTAGTTTTTACTGATATCTACTCATAGATTTTTTATCAAAATCTCCCCTTAGGTAAATCCTGGCTACGGGAGTAGTAAAGGTGTAAACACATTAGTTATTTTTTGTAAATTTAAAAAAGTACATACAAACTAAGCACAAAAATAAATCCGAGTTTTTCGAATTGAGCAAATAGTAGAACATTTAAAATTTGGGTAGTACGAATGCTTATTAATAGTAGTACAATAAAAATTTGGATAGTACGGAAGATGTAAGAGTAGTACATGTACTAATATTTCAGTTCATTCGGCAGCACAGGTTAGCATCTTTATTGATAACAGAAAACGTTAGTGGCGAAGCCGCGGACCACTGGGTCCTGCTAGTACATTTACAAATGTTTAAAAGCAATTTAAAATATTTAATGTGAACTTATTGAATATTTTAACCGAGAAAGGTAAATAGATGTGCAAATTGAGCAGCTTTTTGCTTGCTTGTATTCCGGAGGTACACAAATCGATTAAAGTACTTGAGCATTTTCTTACTTTATCATTTTAATTATATAATTCTTTATAACACTGGATTAAAATAATATAAAAAATTGTTTCAAATTAGTTTCAGCTTTCTTTGATATCCTCTATACCTCCAAAAAACCAATTGCTTTCATTCAAACACACTTTAAAAATAATCTGGTTTTTAAAAACTGTGAAATTAATTCGAAATGTATTCTAAAACCAGGATCAATAAAAATTTTAACGTGACAAGACAACCTTATTCAAATACTGACTGCAGTTAGTTAGCCGGGTCGCTATCATTATACGTCAATGCATATACGTATCATAAAAGTTATTTTCTTTATTTTTACCTGAAGGGGTTTTACTTTGTTATCTTAAAAAAATTTTACATTTTTTTATAATCTTGCGATGTTTTATTATCAGCTATACTTATATAGCTATACTTATATATTATTTTTATTATTTTATTATCAGATTTCGATTTAATAAAAAAACCGACATATTCAAATTGTAATTCTTATATGCACATTTAAATATTGCCTAACTGTTGAAACATTGATTTAAAGAGATACCATCTTAAGACTACACATGTTCCTATTGCATGATAGCAACTTACTCATATCCAAATTTATTATTTTTACTATTATTGCGATAATAAATTGTTTCTCATTAATAACAATAAAAAAAGATAATCTGCGTGTAACAAATTAATGATGTTCTCGTGAACAGCACATAAAGTACTTGTCAACGATGTAGGGAGGTGTTTCGTTGCCTTTTTGATATCTTGTAGTGTTGTTGTCTTTTTTTTTTTTTTTGTTTAATATTGTTGTTATTTTTAAAGCACTCTTACCCTTGGGGGCAGAACTGTGGTAAGAATTGAAGTAAATTAAAATTCACTCACCCCGAATTTTGCTATAACGTTAAAATTACATTCAGCAACAAAATTCTTTAGGAAATATTTCCGAAATGAGGCGGTCAGAGAAAACTCAATTATAACAATCTGTTCAGATTTTCGTGTACATCATTGAACACAAATATCAGCAGTAAGAAATCATCCCCAAACACAAAGGCATAGCAGTGATGCGTAGATTTATGCTAACAGTAATATTTCTTTCGAAGGATTTCGTGGCTGTGTGTTCTTTCATAAAAAAACTATGCTACTAAAATATTCAAGTGCATCGAATATGTGTAACTCTTGCAGAATATGTCATTAACTTGAAGAATATTGTCTAGATTAATTAAACGTAGCTGAATTCAGATATCATGTTTAACTGATAATCGATTTTTAGGATTGTTTTTTTTTTGTGAAGTTTTTGGCAAAAATTTCGATATTTTTCCAGCAGGCAGTTTTATTTAGAAACATATCTCGTGTATATTAATCTAGATAAGGAGCATGTCGTTGAAGAGGCAATTCAATAACGCGTCCATTGAATCGAATAACATTTGGCTGAGTAACAGCACTCCAAATTAAAATATTGGTGCCATTTCTGATATATTTTGTTATAAGTTCAATGATTTAGTTTAGTGATTATTTCTGACATAATTCTTTTCAAAATGCACTGCCAAGTTGGTCTTTTAACAGCAAATGTTACATCTATTTTGAAAGCTATCCTTTAGTGGGTCTTAGTACCACACCGTTTTTATTCGGTTGTCTTTGTAGAAAACCAAATTAATATGTTTTGTATAACCTTACTAGCTTATAACCCATTATAACGGATGAAAAATGATATGCCCTTGGATAGGTCTCAACGAGAATAACAATTCGTATTAATAACTTATTTACCTCCGATGCTGTCATTGACATGATATTTCAGTATTCCAGATTTTTGTACAATAACACCCCAGCACACAGTACTTTGAGCCCATACAAAAGTGAGGAATAAATACAAGGAGTTGTTCGATCTTTACGAAATTTGCCATGTTTATTAATTTTTGGCTGCTGATTTCAAAAATCAAATTTTATGTACATTAAATATTTACGCCATAAATGAGGTTTAAAAATTAAAAAAACTGAAATTTCCCTATTTTCAATTAAATATTAAAATTATAAAAACTATTAAAAAAAAAAATACAGGTGCGTCGTTGGACACACCAGAGAAGCGAAGCTTTTTCACAGTTTCATACACACAGAGGAAACATTTGAAATTATAAAATTTTCGGGTATAATTTGCCTAAGACCTTCGGCCAGAATGGGTTATCTTAGTATTTTTTTAATACAACAAAGGGAATTTAGGCAATCGCATTATTTTGCCATTAGGCAATTTATGCTAGAACTTGTGTGTTCTTTTGAAAGCCTTCTGCTAAAATGGGTTGCTGTAGATTTAAGGCAATATTAAAAAAGAAACTTGGGTATGTTGTACTTATACTACTAGTGAAGATTTCCTAAGCCCTTTGCAACAAGCGCTTGCGTTGTTCTCTTAGGATTTGTTTGTTTGTTTCATCTTTTCAGTTTTGTTTAACACCTTTATCAGTTTTTTATTTATTAATCAACTTAATTGTTACTTCATATCAACTCATCACTAGCCTTGCGTGGTCCCCGCAAGTACACTATTCAGCTTTATGTTCTATTTGCTTCGTCAGTGTAAGGAATAGATTGCTGCGAAATACATGCACGTTGGTACAAATGATAAGAAAAGGAAAGCAAATAATGACCGCGAGTTACAGAAAGAGTAGCAATGAGAGAAAAGATTGTAAGAACCCCAATTTGCTTTTGTCCATTTATTACTTTTTGGCATTTAATACAATGTTGGCATGACCAAGTTGACAAAAATCTTATGAAATTTGCACAAATTTCTTAGGCTTCATACAAAAATAGTTACCCAAGTCGTTTTAGGCAAAACGCCGTAGGTATTTTTCTGTGTGTAGATTTGATAATTTAATGTTTTTTTTAAAGAACTTAAATTCAAAAATTTACATTTAAAAATTTAAATTTAAAGCAACATTTAAAAAACTTAAAAAAACACACGTTAATACGAGTATTCACACCAGTAAATTTTATTGCATTTCATTATTTTTTTTATTTTATTAAATGTTACAGTCATTGTTAAAACAAAAGCATGTACCAACAACAGCACAAGCGCATTTACAAAAAAAAAAAAACATAATACTTCTCCCTTTGCGAGGATCGATCTCATGACCTGATTACAAAACCTACTCTCTTTCCGCCGAGCCAAGCAACTCTGTTAAGTTTTGGTGTTAATTTAATATTAAATATATAACTGCAGCTATGTTAACAGTTGTTAACAGATGGCGTTACCAAATTAAGGATGATGACCAGTGTTGTCACTTAGAAATTTTAGATAGTGGTAGGTTGAGACTAAGATGAGTGGTGAATTTTAAAAAACGTTGGAATATATTTTTCTTCTTAAGAAAAAATTCGACTGAAATCCTACAGCAAAACAAATCGTAAGAAGTATTCCATAAAGCAAGTTTTTTCACGCTGAATTAGTCTTACTGCAAATAATTCTCTTATAATGTTCTTAAAACAGCACTAATATATAAAATATTATATGCAATAATAAATTATATATTATATGAAATAAAATTTCTAAAATTTTAATTACAATGTAGTAATTTTTATATAAATATATTAAAAAGTGATAGATTTTAAAAAAATTAAAATAGTGGTGGAAATCAAAAAAGTGGTAGATTTACACAATTGTGGAAATGTGGCAATACTGATGATTCTTGTAGCAAGTGGTGTAGCAGTTACCCAAGCCATAAGAATCATTTAATCAACTCTTGTAGCAAGTGCCCTATAGGAACAAACTAATTTGTTTTCAAAAACAACTAATTAAAAAACTTATTTAAAATAAACCAGTATATGAACTACTTTGAATTATGTTAAGGCGGCAACTACTCTGATTTTGACATGTTTTAATTACACATTTTTATTAGGTTTCAAGTTTATATATATATAACCATGTTATTTCATCAAATATTATTAACTTTAAGCCATCAGTCATAGGTCATTTTAAAGTAATTAAAAAATAGTTTAAATATAACTAGTTTAACAAGTAGTTGAAAATATATGCAGACGAAAGTCAATTGACTTATTTAGCTGACATCACCATACAAAATATGTTAGTTTGTTCTATGGAAAAAAGTCAGAATTTCAACTAGTTGTGGTTGACAAAAAACTACTTTATCAACTACTTTTAAATTAGTTGATTTTCCTACAGGGTGGCTTAGCAGCTACCCAAACCACACAACACTTTAATATATTATTGGATGTGCAGCAACATAGCTTCAATTGCCCTTAATACTGAATCAATGCATTTGCATATAAAGGGTGATTGGCTCAGTGCATAGGACATAGAACTCCAGTCTGAGGTTGACGGGTTCGAATCCCCACGGCAGGCGGAGAAATGTTTTTTTATATTTGATATATTAAACTGTCTTGTTGTAAAAAACGCAGAAACAAAAAAAATCTTATAAAATTCTAAGAAAAAATCTGTCGAAAATTTTTCAGATTTCACTCTAAGCAAATAACAGAACGAGGAGTAAAAAGCTTCGCTTCAAAAATAAAAATATATTTTTGAAAAGTTTAAGGTCTTAACTTGTTAAAACTGAAAATTTTATTTAGTTTGCTTATAGTTTGATATGCACTTTTTTCACGAAAATGTTACTTTTCATGTAAAAAAATATGTTTTTGCAAAAAAAAATATTTTTTGTAATTCTAAATTCACTTTGTATTATTAAATTAAATATTTTTTTGTTTAATTGATTAAAAGAATAAAAATTAAAAACAAAATAAAAAAATTTATGCCAAAAAAAAAGGTATTTAAGTAATATAAACCTAAGTACCCTCGGTTCTTTCCGTTTCAACAAATCCAACAATTAAATAAATCGTTATTAGTAATAATTATTGGCATTTTAAATTAAAAATCTTTGTAATGTTTTCGCTGAGAAAAATACGGTAAAAACAAATATGTTGGCATTAGTTTAACATTTTAACATAAATAGTCATTATTTATTTTTAACCTGTATTTAATAGCAGAATTTTAACAAACAATTACAAAAGAATATTTCATACTCCAATTACTTTTACAAACATAATAAGTTAAAATCACTATTTAAAGTTCCTCTTAAAAAAAACAATTTTCTGCAAACTGATACGTCTTACTTTTGAGCGTAGAGTACAATTCCTACAGATTACTATAAAAATGATCTAAGTCTTAATTTTTTTAAAAGTAAACATTTAATGATTTAATAGAAATAAACATACTATTTTTTTACCTAATGAAAACGATTATTAAAAAAAATGGACTTAGGTCATTTTCGAAATTAGTCACCCATAAATATGTTTGTTTACATTTCAAAGGAGTAAACTCCTCACTACATGCTACGTTTATTAGAGGAAAATATGATTTTTAGACCATTTTTCAAAATACGATAACTCTAAAAGTCGGATAAAAAAAGGTTAATATGTTTTGGAGTTTTGAAAGAAAAATACATATATATAACAATATATTTGAAAATAAAAGAGATGTTTTTCGTTGTTTTTTTTTTTTAATTTGCTCTCAAAAATTGGAAATTTCTGGAAAATATTTACAAAAAAATTTATTTTTTGGCGAATTTTAATTTTTTACTTTCAGCTAAATTTTAAACATTAAAACTTATTTATTTATACAGTATTTATCTTGAAGAAAAATTAAAAATAAAAAGAATTGGGCCAAATTATTAATTTCCATTAATTAAAAGAAAATATGATTTTTAGACTATTCTTCAAAACGTGATAACTCCGAAGGGCGGACGCAGGCGGATATAACATTTTGGAATTTGAAAAATAAATATGTATATTAAAATATATTAAAAAATTAAAGAGATGTTTTTAGATGTTTTTTTTTTATTTTTCTCTCAAAAATTGCAAATTTTTGAAAAATATTTAAAAAAAAACTTTTATTTTTGGACAATTTTCATATTTTTAGTTTTAGCTTAATTTAAAATATAGTAAAATTGATTTATTTTTACAATATTAATCTTGAAATAAAATCAAAAAACAAAAGAATCGGGCAAAAATTGCGTTTACAGCAATTTTTTCTTTGCAGGATGTCCAAAATCAAATATTCCACAACAATCAAAATGCATAAAAATGGTTGATTTTAAGGAGCTGTAGAGTCTACACAAATTGTTCAATTGGCAAAAAAATTTGGATTCTTCTTAGTGGAAGTATTTCCAAAAAAACGGCACCAATTTTGTTAGGATCTGCCACAACAAAAATCTTGATTTATTCCTATGAGACAAAGTACTGTGCAGCAGTTTGATTATTTTTTTTTTTTTTAAATAAAAGTTGACAAAAAAAATCATTAAACTTTCCCAGGAAACAATTTTGTTTCAATGGGCTGCAGAAATTTTTATACCAATGAGTGGCAAGCCTCAATAATATGTTGTGCCACAAGGGCACACACAGGAAAATTTTGGCGTTAGTCCGCCCCAAATGAGCGAATAAAAATAAACTCAAACGTATAAAGTTAAAAGGTTATAAATTATAAAACATTTATGTAAATTGTAATACTTCGAGATATTTTTTATTGTGCTCTTTATTGTTTTGCATGTTCATCTCCTAGTAAAGGGTGTCCCAAAACTGACATTTTGATTCGTACTACTTCTTTGTGACAAGCGTATGGTACTAAGTCTATGACAACTGTCAACAGCAAACTTGGAGGCTTAGTCATGAGAAATTGAGTCAAGAAACCCGCACATTTCTCGGTCATCTTAATGCATCGTATCGCAACACTGTGGTCAATTTGGTTGGTTGGTTGTTTAAGTAGTGGCACTGCTGCCGTTATGGGTGCCACAAGATCTTATCCTATAGGAAGGTTAAGGTGTTTCCGTTATAACCATCCAGTTCTGTTAAGGAAAACAAGGAGGTTGTTGATTTTTTGAGTTGAAAGTTCCTCTAGGTTGGCGAAGAAGGATTTCCCCAGTGTTCTTAATCTAAATCTAGACAATGCTGGGCAAGCACATAGAAAATGAGGCAATGTTTCCCTTTCATTAGGGTCGTTACTGCTGCGACAGTGAGGGTTAAAGGGTAATCCGCTTCTTTCTGCATGCACATCAATGCACCAATGCCCCGAACTGATTGCCGTGACTCTTGATATATCAGTTCAGGATCTTGTTAGCAATTCGCGAGTTTTTCTTTGGTTGTATGAGGGCCACATTTTTCATGCTGTTGAACATCTTGTCAAACTACTCCATCTGCGATTAGCTATGGCAAGGTAGTGCAGAAACACCCCTTCCTTTACTGCGTTCAGTGGAACACAAACTGGTTTCACTCTTAAAGCATCAAGGAAATAGCCCACTCCACCCAATTCGTTCGCCTTTTCATTACCATAAATCTTCCTATGGCCGGGAACCTATATTATAGTAATGTCAAGCAGCCAACTTAGTTGGGTCAGTTCCTCCTTACACTGCCTTACAACCTTGCAGTTGGATCTTACTGCAGCTAATGCTCTAATAGGAGCTTGGCTATCCGACAGAGTTTCTGCGGTTAGGTTGTTAGTGTTGGCACATCTTATTGCACGATAAGCTTTCCTTATCGCCAAAAGTTTTGCCTGGAAGACACTATCTGAGTCCGGAATGAGTTAGCCACACCCAGTTTTTATGTACCCGCTCCAACTCCACAACTCATCTTGGACCCATCGGTGTATAAAGTGACATCATTAGCATTATTCGGAACCCCATAGTGACTTTCTGGTCTAGTCGGCTACTTGCTGGTAAATGTTTTAGTGAAGTCAAGGTTGGATTTCAAGGATTTCATTGTCCGTGTTGTTGTTTGCCAAGTCTGAAGGTAGTAAGCTAAGGATTTTCCCATGTTCAAAAAGTTTGCATCTCCAGCTGTTACTGTTGGGCATGACCGGTTTCCTTCCGTAACGCCTATGCATGCAGAACGCTGAACCTTTGATAGTTTCCTAATATTGTATGCTTTAGCCAGTGCGGGCCACCATACCAATGATTCATATGTTAGAATTGGACGCACTACTGCGGTGTAAAGTCGCATAAGAGTATTTTTGGCCTAAGACCCCATCTTTTTCCAAATGTTTATTTTCATGCGTAGAAGGCTATACAGTAGGTAGGAGCAATTTGTTCCGGGCGAAAATTTTCATGCTGGTAACATTCAGTTTTGGATTCTACATCGAATTCTGAGGACCACATAACTCCGATAAAATTTTTAGCAGCGAAAAATTGTTTAAAGATTCCCATATAAAAATTGCATAGAGCGTTCGCTTCTTACTGTCTGACTCGTTCACTAATCGACCCACAGCTTAAGCTACTTGGCTTATAAAAATTAAATTAAATAAGAATATTACTTTGATTATGTAGATGCGAACTTAAAAAAGAGTTTTTGAAAATGATGTCTTCAAAGATTTAAAATTTGGTAAAAAGGGTTAAAAATTGGTAACGGGCTACTTGGAGTTGTACCTGCGATGTCAAAGTTCTGTAAACGGATTTTTATTACATTCATTAATGTTTAAAATGAATTTTTAGGTTTTTTGAAAATTTGAGGAGCCAAAGGGTTAAAACTGTATTTTTTAGGACAGCTTCAAAGTATCATAAGTCCGATAGGGTACAAAATACTGACTAGTTTTTTGCGGTAGAATACTCTTTAAACTAATGCCTGGGATATAAATTTTGAACTTTTTTTGTTTGATCGATAAAGGTTTAAAAAATTGTTTTAAAAAGGGAACAATTTTACCATTCATTATTGCATTTAAAATAATCAAAAAATGGAGTGGAGGTAAAAGTATTAAGGAGTAGATGCATTTGTGATTTGTAGCCAGGGGTGGATTAAGGTGGGGGTTAGGGGGGACAGCCTCCGGCCCCAAGCAGGCAGGGGCATCGCGTTATAGTTTTATACATTTACCACAAATCCAAAACCCTTCGATAAGCAAAGTTGGTTACATTAGCAGCTAGCCAACGCAAAAAATAGCAGAAAACAATGTTTCTCTACTTACTACACGTTGTCATAAGCATGGCTAAGTAGATGTTTTTGTTTTTGTTGATGTGAAGCTTTGTTTTTTTTTTGCTTTTGCATAACGGAAAAGAAAAATTAACATGACAATACAATGATACAATGATTAAAAAATACAAAATAACAATGACAAAATGCGACATTAATGCATAAAAATTAATATTTTGATTATCAAAAGATTTGACCTAAATGATATGTCCTTGAGTAGGCCCCGTGTTGATTTTAGCCCCAGTCCCCGCTAATTGGTAATCCAGCGCTGTTTGTTGATGTTTTCGCAATTGCTGTTCAACAGGCTTCTTCACGAGTTGTAGCAGCATGAACTTTTGGAAACTGATATTGGTGAACAAGTGTACGACTACACCTTTAGTTTCAGTTGTAGCAACGCAAAGTTTTTCGCAATTGTTTTTTTTAGCAGGTTTATTTGGAGGTGGTAAAGCAGGTATATTTGAAGGGTTCATCACAATCTCATTTTTTTAAGTCTTTTTTAATTTCTAATTTTGGCAGTTGAACCCTACTTTCCAGTGTTTGTTCCTACTTTGTTCCTATGTTTATGTGTGACACGCTTTGATACAACTGTACACAACTGGACATGTCTTTCTGTTGCCTGTATGTTGCATGGGATTGCCGGATCTTTGCATAGCGTCACATCTTCGTATTTGCTTAGATATTGCTTCAGTTCGTTGTATGTAAATTGTTAAGTGAAGGGTGGCTCGTGTACCATATTCACGTTATTGAGGTCTGGGCTTTACATACTTTTGCTGCTCAACTCCAGTGGTTACTTTTGCTGCCATGCCGAATACTAAAGCGCCTTGTCCTAGAAAATTATTCAATCTTGACTGATCCATGAGGTTTTATTTATATTTAATATTTATTATCATTTAATATAATATATGCAATACATTTTATCGCGACAAACTCCGCTTTTATCGACTTTTTTATAGTTTTTTAGTTTTGTTACTCATATAAACACCACTTTTGGAATGCGTTTTAAGCAATTTGATTGATTTGATTTGAACTTACTTGATTTTTCTAGTTCAAAGCTTAGATACTTGTGTATCTAAGTAGGGTTTCAAGTTAACTCTTAGGAAATACGCAAATAGTTTCCTTAAAATTTAAGCACGCATAATCCAAAGCAAGACAGATTTTTTTTCTTTTAGTCTTATCAAAAAGTTATAACCGGCTTATGTCAATTTTTCCTTTGGCTGTAACTCGTAAGCCTGATTTGATAGAGGTGAAATTGATCCAAATTTGCACCTTAGAATAGTGATCTTTGACCCCAACAACCACTGTACTCTCATGTCCCTATTTTCGAAGCTGCCATTTTGAATTTCAAAATGTTGACCAAGGATTTATGATCAGCAACCCAGAAAATCCCCGGAGTACCACTTATGTGGTGATACGAAGCGCCTGTAAATTGGTGCGCATTATTGTGCTATGAAAATTAAAAAAAATTATTTGATATGGGAATCTATGAATGGTTTTTCGCAAGTTAAACATTGCATAGGAGCTATGTGGTCCAATGGAGTTTTTTACTCAGAGTTTCATGTAGAATCCGCAACTGGATGTTACCAGCATGGAAAAAAGAACTCCTCTCTACTATACAGGCCTTATTAACCTTATGCTCAATGTTTGTTTTCCAGCTGAATTTCGAATCCAGTGTGCTGGATAGTGAAAATGTTTGATCGTTTAATCGCGGTGGGTTAAAGTGCTGCACCTTGGTTTTTGTAGTGAAGAGCATCAGTTCAATTTAACTGGGATTTACTCCTAGGCCGCACCCGGCAGCCCAGTGACTGAGTTTGTCCAAAACTCCCTCCATGATTTCCCCAATAACAGAGAGAAACAGACCCGATACCATTATTCTTTGACCCTACTGTTGTTAAGTAGATTCAGCACTCCGTTCATAGCTATGAGCCAGAGAAGGGGAGATAGCACCCCTCCTTGAGGTGTACCCCTAACTACAAATCTAGTAAGTTGGCTGTTTCCAAGGTCCTCTTTGATAATTCTAGAGTTAAGCATTGATACAATCCAGTTCCTTACAGATGATTTCACGCCCATTACTGTGAGAGTGTCGTGAGTAGCACTAGTATGAATGTTGTTGAACGATCCTTCAATATCAAGAAAGGCAGCAAGAGTGTATTGTTTGAAATATAGAGATCTCTCAATGGTTGTTATAACCTTGAGGTAGGCATGTTGTGCTGTGGATATGGGGGTTCTGCTGAGAGTGTCCCTTAGATATAAATCTAGAAGCATCTCTAGTGTTTTTAGCACGAACGATGAGAGACTAATTGGTCTGAAGTCCTTAGCGGATTCATGACCCCCTCCTCCCAACTTTTGGAATAAAGATTGCATAAAGATTACTTTTCTCCAGCTCCTTGGAGGACAGCTAAGTCGTTTACAGTTTGTGAATATTTTCATGAGCAAGAGCGAAACTAGCTCCTGCATTTTTCGCAGCATTGCTAGTATTATGCCATCTGGGCCTGGGGATTTGTAGTGTGAGAAGCTGTTTATAAACCACAAGATCTTTTCCTTTGTGATAATGTAGTCTGTGAGACTCTTCGGGACACTTACCAATGTCTCCCTACGCAAGCATTCATCATGACTATCTGTACATCCTGGAAAGTGTGTTTTAATCAGGTGTTCCAATGACTCCTGCGTGGATTCCATCCACGACCCATCCTCTTTTTTATAAAGGAAGGTCTGAAGTGCTCTTTAGATAGTATCCTGCTCAGTCGTGCCGACCCCTTAAGGTTGTCAATTGATTGGGTGTATTCTTCACAAGATCGCTTTTTCGAGTCACTTATAGCTTTCTTGTAAGTATTTAGGACTTCGTTTCATTTAGTCTGTGGCACTTATTGAAGGTTCTTCTGAAGTTTTTCCTTAGGTCAAAGAGATCCTTACTCCAACACGGAGGAAAGGATTTTTCTTACCCCTACTTATAGGACGAGATACCCTAAAGGCGACCTGAATAACCTTCTCGAGGGGCTCAACGGAAGAATTTAGTTTCTCCGTCGTTGATATATGGGGTTACGTAGTTTAAGAATTTTAAGGCGTGTCACACTGGCAAACTAGGCACCGTTGGTGAGTTTGGTGTTACGAATATCTTTATCGGATGCTCTCCAATTTACCACATGTTGAGGCAGTGGCGTAGCGATCAAAACTGGCGCCCGGGGAAAAATAAATTTTTAGAGCCCCCACCCAGCGAAAACCCGAAAAACATTTCCGAAAACAAACTAGTAATATAATAGAGTAATAATAATAGAGTAATATAATACATATTTATATAGAGTCTTAATAAACATAGCTTTGAAACAATGAAGAAAAGTTCATAAATATTCCTTAAAAAATGGCACAAAAATATGATGTAAGAATACTAAATATTCAAATTTGCATTTTATTGACGTTATAATATAAATACTAGAATAGCCCTTACTTTTTTATGTATATTTGACATGTGCATAGGTCTGGATTATTTCTTTATGATGCAAAAGTAAGTTCTGAAACTTTAAAAAAAAAGTATTGATATTTAAACGTGCCTCTAGCGACCTTTATGTTGAAAATTTGATTTATATGGAAAATAGTGATGTTTTTCCAAAAAAAAAAAATCATATAACATTTTTTTAAACACAAATTTTCTAAAAACTGCTACGAACTTTGTTTTCCATTTGATTGTTCATTAAAATGAGTTATCGGGCTTAAATTATCAGAGTTAAGATATTTTACTTTTGAAAAAAAATGTCATTTTTTCTTTTTGTATAAAAAAAAAAAAATCGGAAAAATCTAAACACAAAAAAAAAAATCTGGTGACATGGCATGGAAATATTTTTTAAAACTATAATTGTGAAAAAACTAAAACAAATCTATGTTTATGATTTTTTATGATGTTTTTCTGTGTTCCATATGCCAGAAAAGGGCACTTTAAGGACTTTTGAAAAAAAGTTCTAGCAGCTATACCTTTCTTATCCGATTTTTGGTTTTCTTATTTCTTTGCACAAAAAAGCTCAAAACTGTTTTTTGCTTATTTCTTGTTTGATTTCTCAAAATATGTATTGTTGGGTTTTTGAGAACTTTTTTTCATAAATATACTCCAACTCCATATTTTCAAAAAGGCATACATCTTCCAAAAAAACTCGTAATGATTAAACATAGTAGCGCAATTTTTTTCCATCTATGTAAGTTATAGCTTAAGAAAATATTTCCATGAAATTTCACCAAATTTCTTATAAATTGGGATTTTTTGCAATTTTTTGACACAACAAGCAAAAAAATTTAATTTTAAAAACAAGAGAAAAAGTTTTTAAAAAAATGCTTTTTTTCTTCATAAAATATACATAATATATCTAAAATATTGACGATAATCTAACCTAAAAAATATAACTAAAATAATATTTGTTGTACGTATTTTCTATTAATTTAAAAAGTTAACCATTGCGAAAAGTTCCATTCCTATGCTTTATGCATATAGCACGTATTCAGATAATTTCTGTAAATTAAATTGTATTAAGTCAAGTTTTGAAATTATTTATTAAAACAAACAAATTGTACAAATAACAATGATTTCAACGTTGTTAAATTTCGGAAACCAGATATATACCGACTTTATGGTTTTTAACTTCTTGTAACTCTATATTGCAAAATACTAAGTCAAAATTAAAAAATTTATAGACAACTAATAATGATAGTTAAATTTATAAATCTTCCAAGTTTTGTTGTTCCACCTTTTATACTTTCCACGCAATGACTTATTTTATGTTCAACTAATTTGCTTGCTTTAAAAATTGTAGACAACAACAAAGCATACGCAAACTAAACATTTATAAGCTAGCACAAATACCTACTGTTGGCTCTAATAAACACTGATAGCCAAAATGTAACAAAATCAAATATATATTAAGACTAATAATAAAATTGTGGAATAAAACTTATGAACCCCTTATTATAATGCACATTTTAGATGCAAAATAAAGAAGGTAAGTCTTTATTTTCTTTGTTTTAAATCTTTATTATAAACAAAGACGTAGTATAATAATTTATTTAACAATTATTTGTTAATTTTCCGTTATTGAATTAAAAGTGCTCGTTTTAATATATGCCAATATACTCAGATGTTGCGACCGTGGCGCAGTGGGTTGAGTGTGTAGCCCATACGCCAGAGAGCCCTGGTTCGAATCCCACCTAATACGGAAAGTTTTTTCAATTGAATTAATTTTTCTGTTCGGCCGTCACCTCTCTGCAGACAATGGCAAGCATCAGAGAGTAAAAACTGCCATGAAAAGCTTCTTAGACATAAGCCGTTCGAAGTCGGCATAAAACATGTAGGCCCAGTTCTCGATCATATTTATGTTCAAACATTTCACAACACCCACAACACAATTGATCATAAGAGGCTCGGTCAAAGTCCTTTCAAGGGCTGAAATGGGTATTTCGTTGTGTTTTTTTTTTTAATAAACTTGGATATGTGTAAGTAAAAAAGTAAATACAGGATATTAAAATTTTGGGAAATGCGTCTTAAATTTAAACTGTAACAAAATGAGTTCAATTATAAACAGTTACATATTAGTTCAGTGAAGTAAGGTAAAAATTTGCATCAATTGAAATTACAACTAAAATAGATAAATATACATCGTTTTTAAGTTTTTGAGCTTAAGAGATTTTGGAGTCAAATGGGGCTTTTAGTAAACATGTTGGCTAGTAGGCAACAGAAAAGTGTGAACACTAAGGACGGCAACATGTGCAGTAAGTTTTTTAGAAATGCAACCACCCGAATAGAAACGGTACAACTTAACAGTATATGTAATAAAACTAGTAGTCTCCAAATTACTTCAAGAAAATTTTGAATCAGATTTACAATAAAAAATGTTTACTAAGAAAATTCACAATTTTAATAATATTTATTCCATATTTAAGTTAAATATGTATTACCAAACTTATGACAATAATACTGTTCCAGTTGTATGGGAGGGAAGCGTGACAGTAGACCTATCAAGCTTATATTTTGCCAAAGTTTTTTGAGCTATAACATAAACTAAGAAACATAATTTCATCATAATACCATTCATAAAACCGAACTTATGTCAAAAATACTATTACGGTTGTTTAAGAGGTAGTCGTGGCAGTACACAGGTCACGCCCATTTCTTAAAAACATATTTTAGATATTAGATAAAAAGCAGAAATGGAATTTTATAGCTATAAAATTCTTACAACCAAACATATGCCCCCATTAATTTTTCATTTATATGGGAGGTAGGCGTGGCAGTGGACCGATCACGACCGTTTTTTGTAACAATTATTATTTTGGCATTAAAAACCTACTTGTAAAATTGAATGTCTCCAACTATGCTACTTTTTGAGATAAGAGTTTTGGCACGCTAAAATTTAAAAAGACACACTGTGTCGTGAACAGTACAACACAAAAAAAAAAAAAAAAAAAATAGGCCCCTACAACCTAGGACTACCCTAAGGGCCACAACTTTCGAATGCTCAAAAGCTCAAGTAGAATGCAATAAATCGATGGTGCGGATATATTTAACTCCATTTCTTTATATCGCACCGAAGAGTTTACCTCATTGTTGATAAATTTACTCACATTTTCAATATTTTTTCCTTCACGGCTTCTCTAGAACAACGCTAGTACATTTTTGTACGGGATGGACAATCATCATTATAAATTTGTTTCCTTATTTGATGAGTTTCGTTAAAACTTTTACCAAGCTTAAAACAAAACTTAATAGTCGATCTTTGTTCATGTTGCTCATGTTCCGACAGGCAACACAAAAATATAAACAAAATGAGCTTAAATTTATCCAAATATAATTAAAGTTTTACAGAAATTCAGTGAATGATGTCTCTTTTTAACGCAGAAAAGATATAACGGATAGCGTCATTAATTATTACTTTTTTAAAATTTCTTATAAAGCATTATATAAAATTAACACTCAACATATTTTACGTTACAAAAAATTAAAATCATTTGAGGGTTAAATTATAGAAATTTATTTTTAAAAGCTTATTAATAAAGAAGGTACACAGAAAACATTAGGAAAATATATTGAAATAATTTGTACGCGCTTTTCGACTGTTTTGATCAGAATTTTTATATAAAATTGTCTTATTTTCAATTTCTATCTTTATTCTTTTACTCTTATTTAATTCATTCAAAGGTACTTTATGAATAGAAAACAATTCATAGACGTGTGTGTTGAACATTTAAAAACAAAAATAAAGCTAAAAATCAAGTTTTGAATTCAAAGCTTTAAAACTTCATTCCGCCTGATTTTCCAAAACGCTATAACTTTTAGTTTATTCATTATACGCATATTACTCTACAGTACTCAGAAGTTTTATAGCTTGAAAACACCAATAAATGGTTAGTTACCTTACGCGACGTCAACATCTCCGTCGGAAGAACCAAGTGTTGCATAACCTAACTATGCTTGGAGTTTCCAATCGGCATCAGCCAGCGTTGAAAAGTACTGACTGGCGCACGTTCTTAGACTCGGCCAAAACCGACTTTTGGTTGAGTTATTAAATTCAAACTCATAGAGCATGTTAAAGATTAAAGCTTATGTGCAAAGCTTATGTGCAAGTCATTCGATTTTTGAGAAATTTTAAGAGATTTTTTCCTTTTTAATGACGTTACCTCGTACGGGAGGGAGGCGTGGTTTTCATCTCATTAGACTTATTTCCGAACTTGGTCGAATTTTATTTCAATAGCTTTAAAATTACGGCTGCAATCGTAAACACAGACAGTCAAACAAACTGATGTGTGTATAAAAATTAGTCATAAAATACCAAAAGACAAAACCAACTCAAATTAAATGCAGCAATTATTGGCAATATTTTATAACAAACACGGTAATACACCGTAATTACACCGATACTGAATATCGATGTTAATTCTAAAACAATTACCATCAAATTTTTGTAATAATATTTTATTGGCATAGAATCGTCCGACAAACAATTCGGCTTGATTTCATAAACGCAATTTTATATTGTGACGAATATTAAATTCATACGAGTTCTGCTCCAATATTATTCAATACCATGCAATCCAATCAAATTTTATTAAATCGTTAATCCGCTCCAAATTTAACAACACTTAAAAATCAATACATGAGTGCACAGATGGCTTCTTAATCGAATTATGAAAAACATAAACACTCGCATACAGAAAAGCAACAAAAAAACACAAGAAAAGTTATTAAATATTCACTTGGCTTGCCACAGGTATTCGTTGACTTCAAGTCAGGCCCATGCATCTGTGCGAATACTGGGTTTATGTGGTTGCTTAAATGCGGATGCGCGGCAACAAAACTTGCTACAAACAACTGTATTATGATTTATGAACTGGCAGTGGTTATTATCATAATAAAATTTGAAAAATATCTTCATTTTCTTGTTAATTATTTTCGGTTATCGCGTAGCGTTCATCCCAACAACAGTTACCGTCCCAGTCCTCATTCAGTACCAAACAGATTCGAAACGTCCGAAAGAATGAGCAACCGAATGAGCAGCGGCATTATGTACATTTCAGTCAAAACCAAAATAAAACCCGCACCGAGTTTCTTTTAATCCTTTTATTTATGAATATTTTCAACTTTGAACAAACGAAACACTTTCTTAAACGGGTTCAGCTTTGCTTAGAGCAGATCTGCTTAGCTTAAATGCCATAAAGTAGTTCAGAAATTTTATAGTTGATTATTATTATGTTCGCATCTCTTTTTTTGATATTTGAACTTTGATTTCATTGTCTCCTGCCCGATTCGTGTCTACCTCTGGATGATGATTATGATGTTCCTGCTGTTGCTGCTGGCTGCTAGATGTGCACAGCGTGATATTCACGAGATTCATGGGAATATTAATTTCATGGCAATTTTATTGCTTATTAATTTTTCAACGTTCCCGATGGAGATCACTCGCTGCCATTGTGGCTCGTTGTGGTTGCTTGTACTGTTGTTGTTTGGATATAATTGTTGTTGTCGGTGTTTATACTGTTGTTAGGTTGTGTTTCCATTTATTGCATTGAATTGGTTATACTAATAGTGATATGATATGATTATGTATTTTAATAATTGTGAGTGATTTGGACTTTTTTCATGTTCTCGTTCTCTCGTTTCCCCCAAACTTATGCTGGCCAATTTCTTTTGAATGCAAATGAATCGCTTTTTATTTATTCTTCACACGTTTTCCAAACAAATAAAATTCTGTTTCTATTTTCAATGAAGACATCTTCATGGTATTCTTCCAACTTAGCATTCCGACAAGTGTGATAAGGTTATTCAAGGTGTTTATCGTGATGGTTAATTTATTCACGCATTTGTGGAGAAAATTTACGATTATTTCACCAATAATGTAGCTTAATAATTTAATTGTTTAGTTAATCATAAAAAAACGCTTTACAATCAAAGACGATGAATAAATGATTTTCCGAAGTTCATTTTTTGATCTTAGAGTAAATCTCCAATTAAAATGGAACAATTACAATTCAGTATGAATCAGCTGAATTGTTTATAGATAGCTAAGAAAATAAATTTGTTTGAAAATTCATTAAAGTATGTTGGTTTGATTAACCTGAAGAGGTTTCGATTTACACTGATTTTTATGTGAATATTTTTGCATCGGCAATCAACCTCATTAACTTGTCTGGCTTAAAGGGTGTACATGGGCGCCCACAGGGGAGAGCGAAGTGGGCCAGCTGCCCCCCTCTAGAGTTCAGCCAAAAAATTTATGTTAGTATATTACATATATTACATAATCATAAGCAATTTTTAGAATTTGGAATGAATTCAGTAAAATAAAAATACAATTATTTTCTTTTATTTTACATGCAATATGTAACATAATTAAAGGCATAAATGAATGAAGATGATATGTCGCGATTTCGGATTTTTTGTGTTCTATGCATGGATGAAGGTTTTCAGTGCATAAAAACAATTTTAAAACTTAAAACAAATTTGTTTGTGGCTATTTTAGAAAAAACTACTTCACAAAGTTTGGTTTAATATAGATTTCAGTACAAACATGAAGCTTTGGACTCGATTTTCTAGAAACTAAACAATTGCGACATATCACCTTCATTCATTCATATCTTCAATTATAAAAAAGTATGAAGTCACTGACTTTTACTTTATTAAGATATATTAATGCACATTTGCTAAACTTATTAACCGGATTTTAAAATGGAAGTGTGAGCAAAAGTATACTAAATACTTTGTACAAATCATTAATATTATTCTTTTATTTTATATATAATAATATTAATATTATTTTAGAAATTATAAAAAATAATAATCTTAATAAAATCATTTGCTTGGTTGAACAATTTTTATAAGTTGAATTAAGCTTAACACATAAATTTTTGCAGTATCTTTTACATTCTTTTTCTTTAAATTTTCAACCCTTTTCATTTATAATATAATATCTTAATTTTTAAATTTGCATCACCGAGCAACTGCCTATCGTCAACGTATTGAGAATCATATATATAATGCAAGAGAAATCCCACTTAGGTTTGATATAATTAATTTAATATTGTACCAGTGCATTTTCAATTTTTTGTGTCAGGTCAGAAAGATTTTAAAAATGCATTGTGATTTTTCACTTCCTTCTTCACTTCCATTTGAATAAATTAAGAAAATTTTTTAAACAGAATAATTAACTAGTTTAAAAATCAAGTTAATGCTAAAATACAGTTTATTTAAAAAAAATTTAATTAAATAGCATTGGTTTACTTAAGACCAACAAGTGGTGCTTAAATTCTCTTATATATAAAAATAATGAAATGACCATTTCAGCCCTTGTAAGGACTTTGACAGAGCTTCTTATGATCAATTGTGTTGTGTGTGTTGTGAAATGTTTTAACACAAATGATCGAGAACTGGCCCTACAAGTTATATGCAGACTCCGAATGGCTTATGTTCTCAAGAAGCTTTTCATTGCAGTTTTTACTCTCTGAGACTTGCCATTGTCTGCAGAGAGATGACGGTCGAACAGAAAAATTAATTCAATTGAAAAACGTTCTGTGTCAGATGGGCGATTCGAACCCGGGTTCTCTGACGTTTTCTGCAGAGAGGCCTACACCACGGCCGCCACATAGTGATATTTGAAAATATCAAAATACCAAAAATTATAAAAAAGCATTACATAGCAAAAATTGAAATATGGTCAAAAATATTTCTGAACTGATACAAGAAAACTGGAATGAATTTTTCTATTGAGCCCATCTTTCAAAATATATTGAATATTCTTATGTCAGCAAGCATGTATTGAACGCACAGTGTGCTCTCATTTTAGCGGGACAAAATAAAAATAAAAAAAAAAATTGCAAAAAATTGATTTTTTTTTTTCTCTAAAATCCAGCATATAAACACACAAAGCCATGTAAAAAATTTCGGAATGATTACTTGATCCGTTATGTTTAAAACGGCTGTCGACAAACTGTTTTTTTGTATATTTTTAAATTATTTCTCAGCCTCAAATAAGCAGTTTTTGTGTTACATATTCAATAAACTTAAAAGCTTAATAAACCAAATTTATATTAAAATGATCTATTGGAATTAAAGCAAAAAATAAAAGAAGTGTGCGTGTCAGCTCCGACGCGCGACTGGAGCTTAATCCTCTAGATCGATTACCTTGCAATTTGAGATGTATATTAAAGGTAAAGGGGGTGCATAAAGACATCTCTTATATTAGTAAAAGGATTGTAGACTTTTTAAATTTTAAAAAATATTTCAATTCAATTCAATTCAATATTTATTCACATATATTTATTATGTATATATTATATATTTATTAAATATATTTATTACCTAAATTCATTATGAGGTGAATTGATGAATTCATTAATAGTACACACAGAGAATTATATCCACTTTCGCAACCGAATTGGTGCCCTACCGACTTAGTCGATTGTTGATAACTTTTAAAAAGTAATCACCACAACTAAGTAGTTTCCCATAGCCTTGACTGTGGCATTCCGTTGTAAGCACTGCGCTCACGGTTTTCTGAACTAACCCCTTTATCCTTTCAACTTCCATTCAGTTAAATGAACGATCTTGTTTATTGTTTTAACCTAAACTCAATTATGTGAACGGAGAAGTAAGTAATTTTAACCTACATTCGATTGTATGAATGGACCTGTTATCCGTTTTGACTCCCACTCGGTTGTATGAACCGACCTGTCAATTATTTTGACGGAAATTTGGTTATTTTGACTAACCCATTGATCGTTTCGACCTACACATGGTTATTGACTGTAGGTCATTTTGTAGGTTAAAAAAATCTACAATATGTTCACAGTAATCGTTTTTCTAAAAATAAACCAAACAAGATAAAACTGACATTTTTTTTATTTTATAAAAAATAATATATAATCAGAAACATTAATTGAACATTACAAATATAAAATTATAAAGAAAAAAATAGAAAATATCATTACATTGGCTGACTTCATAAACGCATTTATCATTGCATCAGTGCGTTTTGTTTTAAATTGGTCCGAAGTTTATATTGTATATGAACTCAAACTGCACAACTCTGGTGATATTTTTTAAAATAGTATAGTTGCGCAATAAGATTCGAACCAATTCAAAATAAAACACTGATGCAATGATAAATGCGTTTATGAAGTCAACCTTATACACAAGAAAATCAATTATTACCCAGGGCGCAGACATGACTATCCTCATTTTTGGATTTTGAGATAGTGCCTCAAACATATAAAAAAAATTGATAGTCCCAAACAACGAATGTATTGCCATTAAAACATAAGGAAATATTTGAAGTGTGGAAATAGTTAATAGTTTCCACATTAAGAACTAAAAAGGTTTCAACTTTTTTTATTCGGTAAGCAAAAAAATGAGTATCAAAGAATGAAGTCTCCAGTACTTGATAACAAATTAAATACTGGGCGCCAGAAGTTACTATATGTTGTACTAAGCCAAACATCGGTTCGTCATTGTCATATAAAGCAACGCAAATAACCATTTTTTTCTTTTATTATTAAACCTTTGATATTCAGAGATGAAACTTTTAAGGTCTTGTTTTTTTGAGTAAAGTTCAAATTGTATTTTTTTCGTTCGTTTTCATTAAGGTTACCACTTTTTGCATTAATATTAGTAGTGTCACAAAACTCTTCAAAATTTAACAGAAAATTGCAAAACTTAAATTGATTTTTAATGTTCATAGATTTAAGTATGTTAATTCTATTGTTCGAAATATACCCGCATTTTTTGAAAGTCTGATGTTTTGTTTAAAAACGCATTGAACTGGTGGCAACTATGGGACCAATATTTTCGATTATCCTCGGACAGTGTGTTAAAAAATGAAATTTTGGCTTTAAATAAGATTGTGAAATTTTTATGTATAAGGCACTGTGTTCGGCTATCACCTTTTGTAAATATTGAATAGAATTAGGATGATTTTTTTTTCTAAAAGTCAATGAAATAATTTCTCTAAGATATAGAAACAGTTTCCATTCCTGGGACGAAATAGGCACTACATCACCAATAAGAAACGGTAAATAGAGAACTAAAATATGCATCTCAGAAGCTGACAACTTAAATTTAGTTTTAGAAAGACAATCTGAATTAAAAAGATGTGGTTTTTTTGTTAACACGCCAAAATTACAAACTTCAATTCGAAAATTAAGTTGCTGCAAGGAAAAATATTTCTCATTCAAAATTAATATTCTAAGAATTAACAACAAGTCATAATGGCAAACTCCCTCGAGAAGGTCATGCATGCAATCTACTCCAAAATTTACAACAACATGAAAATTTGTTAATGAGTTCCAAATACAATAGTCTTTAATTCCAGTAGTTGTTACATCATTAGTTTTACTATCCTCTTCATAGTTACTAATGTTTCGTAAATTATCCTTTTGTTCTACTGTCATTCGTTTCATATTTTGATTATTGGATTTGCAAAATCGACAATAGTGTGTAGAACTAAAGCATTCTGTAAAACCTAAAATAGAATTTAGCCCCAAGTTATCACCAGTAATTACACAAGGTATTAGTTTGACTAATTCATAGTTTTTGTAACCAATTTTAATTCCATCGTTTTGTAAATTGTTAAGACTATCTATCAGACTTTCAAATGATTTTGCATTTCCCAATTTTTTTCTGTCTTCTGTGAAAAATAACATAGCTAATAGAATATGAGACAATTTAGACGTCATATTTTCGGGAAGATTCATGATTTTTATGTAAACAGCTCCAACTTTTAGTGTTCCACTATGTGATCCAAAAGGATTAAGATACTCAAAATCATCAAAATAGATTAAAATTGGAATTAACATAACATTTAAATCGTTTTGTGGATTGAAATGTATTTTTTTTTTTTCCATAAAGGTGTTTGAATTATATTTACTATTTCCGATGATAACTGTTCTACAGAACTGACATATTCATAGATGAATTTAAGCACTGGTGTTTCCGAAAACAAAACTGTGAACATCTGTTTTAAATTAACTATTTGCAAAATATAATCATATTTAATAATTTTAATTTTGTTTTCTACCGAGTATACTTGTTTATGCTCAAAGTTTAGTACAACATCGTAAAAGTTAACTAAAATGTTCATATGTTTTAAAATTAAAAATTCGGAATATGAATATTTGGGACTTAAAAGAGATTTAAGAATGGCAAGAATATCATTATCTGCATTATTTCCTCTTTCAGCAATTTCTTCCTGAGCAGTTGAGATATATTTGTCGTAAAATGAAAATATATTTTTAAATATTTGTAAAGCAGATTTTCTAGGAATTCTGTCGTCACTCAGTGTTTTTATAATAACATTTATAAAATCGTTTGAAACGTCATTTTGCAAGAAATTGTTTCCATTCATAGACACATCTTGCTGAAATTCAGAGGTAACATTTGAATCATTCGTTTGGAATAATACAGAAGCGGAAGAATTTCCATTAGTAGAAAGGTTATTCTGAAAATGGTTTTTTTAAACGTGACAAATATGTTTCCTTAATATTGAATACTCCCTTTGGCAATTATGAAACGGACAAATATAACGTCTGAGGCCTGGGTGTACATTTTTAAAATGATTTTCATATAAATTAATGTTTCTTACCGTTAATTTACAAAATGAACAGTACATTTTTTGATAATAGCAATTACTTAGTAAGCAAAATGAATAATTCATACACCTCGTTTTTTGGATCAAACTCACATCAGCTGCATTCTGCGAAAGGTTATTAGAGTGATTTTTGTTACAGCAGGTATACCCGACAAAATACAAAATAGTATTAGAAATACTAATAGTTCACATAATCAGCCCAATTATGAAACATTTACTCCCGGGAGTTGTAAAAGAGAGTCTCCGTTTTTCAGACAAAGTCTAAAAACTTTTTGGAATTTTTTAATGCAAATTTCTTTATCAACCGTCAATATTTTTGAGTGTAAGATAAAAAATCAAATGTCTTCATCTGCTATCTTAAAAACGGAAACTCCCTTTTACAACTCCCGGGAGAAAATTTTTCATAATTGTACGGATTATGTGAACTATTCATGTGTTTTTGTTCTAAAAAATGAGGTGTATGAATTTGAATTTTTTAATTTTTTAATTCGTGCCAAATTGACTTAACCGTCGAAGTCAAATTGTCATGCTTCGTATTAATATTAAATAAATATATTTGCACGAATTTCCAGACTGACATGCTCTCAGATGGATACTGAAGGTTTAATGCTTGATAAGCAAAAAAACAATCCTCCACAGCTTTTAAGGGGTCTTCAAAATAGTATTTTTTATCCACTATAGTAACATACGCCTGAAGTTTGTCAAATAACCCGATGAAGACTATACGGGGTTGCAGGCCACAATTGCGCTTGGCGATGTCCCTCTCATAGTCATTCGCTTTTGCTAAGGTCTAAAAAAATAAAGTTAACTCTTGTTAAAATATGGCAAAGTGAAAGTGAATCAACTAAGCACCAATTAATAGAAAGTCACTGATGCTTTGTATGAATGCATTTAGGAACTCAGCCTTTCTTTGTGCATAAATAGATAAAAAGCAATTTATTTAACTTACCAAATGGTTGTTCCTCACAAGTTATTAAAAAAAAAGACACACGACACAAAAATTCCGTCCGCACACGTTAGAAACTTTAAGAAATAAAATGCAAGCGTCTTTCGATTAGGGTCGGCTTACACAACTTCGTATTTGTGAACGTTTGTCTGTTTCACTCGATAAGTCGGATGGTTTGACAAACTTGCAGTTGCAAGGTTGGCTGTTGAGATTGATGCAACTTAAGGGTGCGATTGATTTGATAAAATTCAAAACTCGATTGCAGAGTAAAAATAATGCTTTTGACATAACTTACAATGTGGTTGTTACAATGACTAGTATTGTTCGCTTGTCTGCAATAGCTTCAGTTAGTTATTTCAGACACATTACGTTCCTTGTAGTGGCAAGTGGAGTTGAAATAAATACATTTACGCGGTTCAAGCAACTAACATGTCATATTTTCATTTCAACTGAACAAACATTTGGAAATGAGCGGGTTGCGAAGGAACGATCACTCGCGCCAACTAACAATCAATTGTGCTTATTTCATTCGAGTTACATTAACCAAATATCAGTTGTAGCAATTTTCTTCCGATTACCGCAAATAACATTCATTTCCCGCAACCTTATGCCTATAAATGAATTTCTGAGTGTAACGTCATTATTAAATACTGTAATATTAGGTTCGTGGTAATCGTGAAAACATAGCATGAATGGTTGTACCATATCTAGTCGTTCCCATTGTTCTTCCAGAAACTAAATCTAAATTAACTTCTTCTTTCAAAAATTGTATCATGCGCAATCGTTCATCTGTATGATGAAAAATTTCCTTAAATTTTTCATATTTTTTCTATTAAATGTCCCGTTATAGCAATAAAAATTCCAGCTTATTCTAAATCCAGCAAGTTTGATTTAATTCAAATCGGTTGAAAATTCGTCGACTTAACCAATTTGAAGTATTTCTACTTCACTACAAAATCACTAAAATCACTAAAAACAAACCATGTTATTATGAAAAAAATTTAAAAAGATTTATAACGTGTTCTGCAAAGGGTGCAGTGCGCATATTTTACATTAAAATAAAAATTAATATTTAAACTTATTTTGTTGATATTATGCGAAATTTTAGAAGCTTAATTAAAATAGTCTGATTTTATTTGAATTTTTATTTCAAAAATGGAGAACCTTAACTCCAGTTCACTTTTCTCATTAATTTCTTTTTCTCAAATCAATGATATAAACATCAATTGGCAAATTTTTTCTTCGGTCATACCCACTGAGCCACAAGCGAAGGTTTTGAGTAAGGTGAGAGTTTTGCGAAAGTTTTTGGTTAGAATTTTTTTTTTTATTTTGTCGCTTAAAAGTGCTTGTTATAAAAGATTAAATTCGTGAAAGCTTTTCCCATAAAGAAAAATTGTACATATTTTGCGAAATTCATTAAAAACTTATTTTGAGTCGAAAATGAATAATTTTTGTATCATTTCAGTAGGTAAGACTTCCTTGCAAATGAACCATTTTTTGTTCATAAATGAGTTCGGAAATGAATCATTTATGTTTCTTTTTTGCATTCTGAAATGAGTTCAAAAAAGAATAATTTTTTTATCATATCAGTAGGAAACAATTTCTCATAAACGAACCATTTTTTGTTCATAAATGAGTTCACAAATGAATCATAAATGTTAATCAGTTAAATAAAGGAACTTAAAATGAAAATGTTAACCTTCGTACAAACGGCATATGAACTTTATTACCAGTGCGAGATGGATGTACTGCTACACGTATGAAAATTTTCAACATTTCTATCAAAAATTAAAATCAGGCACAAATAGAATGAAAACCACGAAAAAATTCCATGCAAAAAAGTAATCAAATAAAATCCCCTATTAATAACTTAACTATTTTGATATTTCATATATAATTTGGAAGTTTGTCAAATTGGAAAACAATCACGCCTTTCCCCTTTGAAACAGCAATATCATGAAAAACACAATGCGTGAATTCCAGCCCAGGTATATTAATTCTATTAACCCAATGATTAATATGATCTCTAATGTTAGCAACAAAATATCGATATGTAATAACAAATAGTATTATGCAATAATAAAATTTATAATTCAAAAAGGTTCAACTCATTACTGTTGTTGAGAGGCAATTCAGTCCAAAGATGGATACAAAAAGGGCTAATTTTAAAGTGCCGAAAAATAACTTTTTATGGTCCTTTTTTAACTCATTTCTTAACTAAAAAAAAGGATAACTTAAGGTTCTTTTTTTAACTCATTTGCGAACAAAATAAGGTTCGTTTTTGAGAGGCATTTTAGTCCGACGAATGATACAAAAAGGGTTCATTTATGAGTGCCGAAAATGAACGTTTCTACCCGAAAAGGTTCATAAATGAATTCAAAAACGGTAGTTTTGGTTCACTGGGTTGGATTCACAACTTTTATGGAACATTTCACATAAACGGGAGAATAAAAATGTTAATTCTTTAGATTTGGTTTTTTTTTTTGCCTTAATACGCTTTTATTGATCCCCATCTGGTGTACAAGTATTTGGAACTGTGTGAACCCTAGTACGAGTTATCGTTAAAGGCCAAAATATTATGCGTTTATTATAACAATACCATTAATTTAAATTAAGTATAAAATATAAAAATTTTACCTAAGCTTGCCGTGGAGATTTGAACCCACACCCATCAATACCACCGCTTAAGAAGTCACTACACCACGCAGCGAGCCAAACTCCTTCGTTACGCAGAATGATTGATTCAATATTAATTACAACTGAAGCTATGCTGCAGCGTAACACAATAATCTGTTAATAGCTTTTTGCTGTATGTCTATCAACTGAATACTGTGACATACTGCATCTGTAAATAGAATATCTGTCAACATTGCTGCAGTTTTGTCAGCAACCAGTAGCAAGGCTTTTTGTGTCAGTGGGTAGAGCGATGGACTGGCAGCAAAAATTCAATTCCGCACTTCGGGAGCAGAAATTTTTTTCTTTTTTTCTTTTCTTTTTGTAGATGTAATGTAATAAAATTTATTGGTGTGAATATTAACGTGTGCTTTTAAATTTACTTTATGTTATTTTGAATTTAAAAGTTATTTTATTACAAAAAAAAAACTATTCAATTATCAAATCTATCCTTCTCTCGTGTGTCTAACGATGCACCTGTATTTTTTTTTTTTTTTGCAGAAAATAGATCAAAACTATGCTTAAGCCATTCATGCTTGTTTTTTTTTTAATTTGTATTTTTGGATGTTGGCTTAGGGGAATCAAATATTTTTTTTTGACAGGGTATCGAAGTATGTGCTTTCAAAGCAATGTATTAAACCATAAATGCTTAGCTGAATAAGCATACTTTGAATAAGCATACTGACTTAGGTAATTTAGCTATTGCTTTTTTTCTCGGTGTATCAACACTTGCAAATAATAAAAATGTGCAGCCCTGAAAGTTGCACACGTAAGCAAAGTTATTAAACGAATTGAAGCTAAGTAATACAATACAGCATTTATATTAAGAGAATAGGTTTCATCATAATTTATGGCCTTAGCTTTTAATTATAATATTCAAATTGCTGAACTCATCTCGAGGAACCAGTGGTTTTGAGTGAAAATTCTGATGATAGCTTTATTGAATTTATTCTACTTGTGATTTCATAGAAAATTTTATTTTTGAAAGAAAACAAAAAACTTGAAGAATTGATTATGAGCTATTTTTTAATTTAAAAACTTAAGAAACAGAAAGTGCCTTTGAAATGAATTTTAATGGCATTGTATACGTATTATTAGCGATTTCAAAAAATCGAATGTTCCGTTAAATGAATAAAAATTATGATTTATGTTGTTTCTAAATGTTTTTACTTTTAGTTAATTATTTCATTTTTTTACTTTTAGCTCCTATTTTTAAATTGAAAAAAAAATTATATAAATTTGCTTACTCGAATTTACACGGATTTTTTTATGTCGAATTTGAGTATTTTTACTCTCTTCAGCTTGGCATCACTAGTTCATTGTAAGCATAAGCTATGTGGTGTTTGGTATTCATTCAACAGTCTTGTAAGCCTAGTTCGCCGAGCTGGATCATTATGTGTAATCCTACTATAGATATATTCAAGGTGTCAAGGGGGTGGACACTGTGAGGTGAAAGAGTCTGTTTGATTCAACCTGGCGGAGCCAGCTCGATATTCACAGTTAAACTCCAAGTCTACTCTCATGCTACCACATAAATATTTGTGTGCTAGCACGCTTGTCTGATGGCAAGTGCCTCCCCGTGGTGGCACCTGGGCGCTGTGTTACCAACCGGCAGCATGGTGGCGGATGAGAGGGGCGAAACCCAAAAAAACCCAGAAGCAATTGACCCATAGTGGGCGGCTCACTGGTCTGCGTCTGTACCGTAGCGGTCGGCAGTATTCACACCTGTCTGTAGGCATAAACGGATAAGGGAAGGTCACCCCGAAAATGAACCATTTACCAGGAATGTCGTGTAATAACGCAACTACTCCAGGTGGAAACCACAGTAGTGGAAATCCACCCGTGGGCAATCCCACGGTCGAGGCAAGGATTCTGGAGGCCTCAAACAACATTTCTGCCCCAAAAACTGCTGCAGCGGTGGCGCACTCGGCCGCTGCACCAGTCAAAGCTACGAGCAGCAACACTACAACCGAGAACCCATTTAAAATGAGCTCAAAGGTACAGCGATCGCCAATTAAAGGCACACCCGAAGGAACAAAGCTGCAGCATAGAGAGTCTGTCATCAAAGCAACCCCTGAAGCAGCAACAAGCGTCAGTGTAGATGACTCTGTCATCAAAAAGCTGGTCAAAGTGAAGACACTGATACAAGGTCTGGCAGAGTTCGTCAAAACCAAATCGAACGTCCACAATGAGATCCAGAAGCTTATAAGACTGGCAAATCTGGCCTGCGAAGACCTCTCAATTGAGCTGTTCGCCGATAACGCGAACAAGAAAAAGGTCAACGCAAGTGCGTCACAAGTCCATAAGGACTCCCAGACGGACCCAATTTTTGCGCACGACTCCAAGGCTACTCCGAAAAGAGCAAGCGAACGCAGCAGTGACTCGCGGAAACCTCCGCCAAAAAAGACTCGACTGCAGCAGCTTGCTGTCCAAGAGACTGCTCTAAAGTCATTCTATAGCGAAGTGGCTAATTCGTCTCCTCTGCCAAAAACTCCGGCAAAGCGAATGGTTGAGCATTGGACAAAGGTCTCTAGAAAGCCCAAAAAACGCAAAAAACCAAAGCCATCGTCGTAGCAAAAGCAGGTGAACTTTCATATAGCGATATCATCATGCGGATGAAACAGGAAAAATCGCTTGAAAAGTTCGGCGAAAACGTTTCGAGAGTAAGGCGCACTGAAAAAGGTGAAGTACTTATCCAGCTTAAGCGCGCAACCACCCAGTCAACCCAGGAGCTGAAGAAAGAATTTGATATGGTTTTCAATGGCCAAGCCGAAACGAGGACTCTCACGGAAGAAACACAGGTCGAGATCAAGGATCTTGACAAGGTTACAACACCGGAAGATGTCTGCAGCGCAGTCCAAAAGCAGCTCGGCGACTTAAAGGTGGCAAGAGTGAAATCACTCCGTAAAGCCTATGCAGGCACGCAAACAGCGGTCATAAGCCTTCCAGCACTGCAGGCGAGGAAGCTGATAGAGACTGGCAAGCTCAGAGTTGGCTGGGTCATTTGCAGAGTCCGCGATAAAGTTACGCCAACCAGATGGTTTAAGTGTCTCGACTTTGGACACACGGCAAAATCTTGCAACAGCACAAACTGAAGTAAGTGCTGTATGAAATGCGGCAAAGAGGGCCACAAAGCAAAAGAGTGTTCTGCGGAAGCAAGCTGTTTCTTGTGCTTAGAAAGAAAATGCTTGGAAACAAATCACCGTGCCGGAAGCTGGAAATGTTCGTCCTTTTCAGGAGCTAGCAAACCTAGGAAATGATGAAGTTCTTACAGTTGAATCTCAGCAACTGTCGCGCAGCGCAAGATCTTTTAGCGCAAACCGTTCGAGATCTAAGCACTGATGTTGCTATCATGAGTGAGCCTTATAACGCGAAAGCACCAGGAGTCTGGGCATCAGACATTTCTGGAAGAGCCGCCATATGGTCCTGCGGAAGACATCCTTCCCTGACGAGGCAGCATACACGTGCAAACGGTTTTGTTCGTGTAGAAGTTATGGGCACACATATTGTAAGCTGCTACCTTGCACCAAGTCTATCCATAGAAGAGTTTGCTGTTACTGTCGATGCAATAGTTGACGATGTTAGAGGAATCAGTCCAGTTGTTATTGCTGGTGACTTCAACGCGTGGGCCGTAGACTGGGGAAGCCAGAGAACGAACCAAAGAGGGCTCATTATTCTGGAGGCTTTTGCTTCGTTAGATGTTGTGCTCTTAAACACGGGAACGCAGTGTACATTCTCCAACGCGAATGGCAGCTCAGTAATTGACCTGACATTTGCCAGTTGTGACCTGAGCACGCAAGTACAGTGGCAAGTAAGCGACGTCTACACGCATAGCGATCACCAAGCAATCGTGTACACATTGGAAAGGCAAACCAACCGACGGAGCAGAGGCCCCCATAGCGAGCCATCATACAAGGTCGAAACGCTTGATGAAGGTATCCTCACAGCAATGATGGCTGACATACACCTCACTGGTTCAGCACAGAATATGGCTAGGCAAGCAACAGAGCAGCTGAAAAGATCTTGCGACGCAGCGATGATGTTGTGAAGACCAAGTAAGCACCACCACGAGCCTATGTACTGGTGGACCGCCGAAATCGCCGAAGCACGCAGCCAATGCCACCAAGCCAGAAAAAGTTACTACCGCGCTAGAGGGACCGACAGGTTCGAAGAACTGCGCGAGGTCTATAGAGAGCGCAGGAAGCTGCTCAAACACAAGATTCGTTCGAGGAAGCGCGAGTGCTTCTTGCAGTTATGCGACGAAGCGGACGTAACCCCATGGGGTACCGCCTATAGACTGGTAATGAAAAGATGAAGTCATTCGGACGACCACCACCCACGTGCCCTCACATACTTAGCCGCATTGTAAGTGTGCTCTTCCCTCAGCAACCACCGATGCAGCCCGTCATTAATCATGGCGACGTGCAAGTCATTTCCATGGTAACCGCAGAAGAGGTAATGAAAATCTCCAATGCTGTTCATAGCGAGAAGGCCCCAGGGCCAGATAAAATCCCGAACCGCGCGCTAAAAATGGCCATCGCAGCCCAAACACAAGCTGTACAGCTTGTATAACGCTTGTCTCACAGAGGGCATATTCCCCGCACAATGGAAGACGCAAAAGCTTGTGCTAATACCAAAAGGTAGCGGCTCTCTGGAGGATCCCTCAGCCTACCGACCTATATGCTTGCTCGACACGATAGGCAAGATCTTCGAGAAATTGCTGTACAACCGCCTCGAAGAAGCAATACAATCCAGAGGAGGACTCTCGAGCCAACAGTTTGGTTTCCGAAAGAGTCACTCTAAGTCCGATGCCATTAAACTGGTTTTAAGCATAGCAAGTAAAGCTATTAAAGGCACTAGGTGGAAGAAGGGGGCAAAGCAGTATTGCCTGGTGGCAACGCTGGATGTGCGAAATGCCTTTAATTCCGCAAACTGGGATACGATAATGAAAGCGCTTGCAAAATTTGAAATTCCACGCTACCTCTCTGAGATATTATCGAACTACTTCGATGGTAGAATACTACGCTATGCAACAGGCGAGGGGATAATGGTGTATAACGTCTCCGGTGGTGTCCCACAGGGGTCAGTCCTAGGGCCCCTGCTGTGGAACGTTATGTATGACGACGTCCTTAGACTCGCAGTTCCCACAGGCGTTAAGATCGTCGGCTTTGCGTACAACCTAGCGGTTGTGGCCACTGCAAAACATCTTGAAGAAGTCGAGGCACTCAGTAGTGTGGCGATCGGCATTATATATAACTGGCTTATGTCAGTAGGTCTTTGTCTAGCCGAACATAAAACCGAAGCGGTGCTCATAAGCAGCCGCAAAAAGATGGAAGTTGCAAGCATCAATGTTAATGGGACGCTGGTGAAATCAAAGAAATGCATTAAATACCTTGGCGTGATGATTGACTCCCGATTAACATTTAAACAGCATCTCCAGTATGCCCATAAAAAAGCATCCAACGCATGCATGTCTTTATCGAGAATGATGCCGAATACGAGAGGCCCCAAACAGGCGCGCAGGATACTACTCCTTAATGTAGTACGATCCATCGTGATGTATGGGTCAACGGTGTGGGTCACAGCAATGAAAACGAAGTCATACCGACGTGGTGTTGAATCAGTGCACAGACTTGGCGCACTCAGGGTATGCTGTGCCTTTAGAACAGTTTCCGAGGATGCAGCATTAGTCCTTGGAAGCTCGATACCTATCGACCTTCTAGTAGAGGAAACGCTGTTCGAAGCCAATAGCGAAAACCCAACAGTTCGCAAAAGACTCGCACGGGAGAGAAGCCTGCTAAAGTAGCAGAATCGCTGGGATAGCTCAGTTAAGGGTCGATGGACTCATCAGCTCATCCCTAACATTACCGCTTGGTTTGGTAGAACTCACGGCAGATTTTAAGCGGGCACGGTTGCTTCAGGGCATATCTGCACAAATACAAGCACGTAGCAGATCCCTATTGTACCAATTGCGAGGGAAGTATACCAGAAGACGCGGCACATGTCCTCTTCGAGTGCCCCAAGTTCCAAAATGCCAGACTTGAGGCTTCGGTCAGTCTCGGCGAAACGGTAACTGATCAAAACTTGGTTACCCTTATGCTGAGAAATGAAGCTAATTGGTCAGTGGTTAGCACCCTAGCACGACTGATTATCGACGAACTGCGAAGAGTTGAGCGTTTGCGAAATAGATAAGGTAGAGTTTATATACAAGCCCATGACCAAATCTTTTAGAATACGGACACAAGTCCAACAGTTTCCAGCTTAGTGCTGTTCCCATGCTCCGTGAAGTCATGCTTTGCGGCGGTCCCACGGGGCTTATACAAGGACGAAGATTCAATGCGGAGGTTAGGTTTAGTGCGTAAGAATCGCACACTCCCACCTGCGCGGTGGCGCCTTTTGAAGGTTCCCCCTTCGCGAATAAAAAAAAAAAAATAAAACTATAGATATATTCGATGGTGATGACTCCAGTTATAACATAAAATGTGAAACGTGAGCTTAGTAACGTTCTCCTTGATTAGAAAGGCATCAAATTTAGAAGGCTGAGTCTGTGTTCGTTCGGTGTCATGTTTATGAAGTCGCGGGTGTCGTAGGAGTCTCTCAGTGCAAAAAGGAGGAATTGTTTTTGGATTGATTCGAACCTATCACTATGTGACTCGTAGGCAGGGTTCCAGATGATGCAGGCGTATTCGAGTAATGGGCGTACTAAAGTATTACATAGTCTCAGTAAACCATACATTTTTAAATTCCCTTGCACGTCTTTTTATGTACCCAAGCTGCTTACAAGCCCTAGATAACACTTTATCGTAGTGAAGATTGAAACAAAGCTTGCTGTGCAGGACAACACCAAGATCCTCCAGAATTAACTTGATTAAGCTTAACACTATTAAGAAAGTAGGAGTTTTTTTTTTTTTTGACAAAGTCTTGCGGGAGAAAGTTATAACGTGGCATTTGTCTATATTGGGGTATAGCATGTTATGATTGCACCAGTGTACCAATGCAAGCGATTTCATTTGCATGAAACTCGCATCAACTTTCGACTTAATAACATGATATCTTTTAAGTTCATCCGCATACATAAGATGTAGGATGTCTTTCAATTCTTCAGACAAGCCTGCGATGATGATATTGGAAATTGCGCCAAGGTGGCTGCCTTGGGGAACACCGGAAGAAATTAAGATTTTTTTCGATAATACACCTTTGAACTTGTCAAACTGGGATCTTTCACAGAGATAAGATTTTAGCCATTAAAGTAAAGACTCTGATATGCCAAACTTGCAATTTTAGAAATAAGATTCCATGATCAACGCGATCAAAAGCTTTAATGAAGTCAGTATAGACTGCGTCTACTTGAAGCTCTTTTTCCATTGCAGAAGGAATATTCGAAACTAAGATTGCAAGATTAGTTGTGGTTGATCGGCCGATACGAAAACAATGCTGTTGATCGTTTAATAAAGGATTAACAAGACATGTTAACTTTTCACAGATAATTTTTTCAAACAGTTTTGGAATAGCAGATAGTATGGCAATACCCCTGTAACTTTAACCGATATCTTATCACCTTTTTTATATATAGGAGTTAGATGGGAAGACTTCCAAAACGATGGAAATGTGCCTAGGTTCAAAGATATGTTAAAAATAAAATATAACGGCATTATAAATTGCTCCGCGCATTACACTAGTAGGGATAAAGTTATAAGGTCGGGTCCAGAACCTTTTTTTTGATCAGATTTTTAATGACATTATATACTTCCGCTTGAGTTAGACTGATGTTGTTGGCCAGAAGTTGAATGTTTCGTGAAGAAGGCTGAGCTAGAGATTGAGTTGAGGGAACTGCAAAAACGTTTGCAAAATAGTCTGCAAATAGATTACAGATCTCATGAGGGTTAGAAGAAACCACGTTGCCTTTAAGCATTGATAAGAGATAGTCTGCAGACTTTCTTTTAACATTAACGATATCAAAAAAAAGTGTTTGTATCTGCGATGATTTTCTCTCCAATTGTATTTGTGTACGATCTGTACGCTTCACCCGACTTAGTAGAGAATTCTTTATTCTTAGAGAGAATAGAGATGGTCGTCTCTATGGTATAGTATAGCTTATTTCTTTGATTTCTTAGGTGTCGAAGATTTGTGTCAAGCCTTGGCTCAGATAGCTTGTATTTGTTCGTAATACTTGGAACATTTCTAATAATAATGGTGAAAAGGCGCTTGTTAAACAGAGGAATGACACAGTCTAAGCCCATATTCGCAAGGACGTTCCAGTTCAAAGACTTCATATCCGTCACTATACTCTTGTAATCGACATTTTAAAGTCGTACACAGTTGAGTTGTTGAATGATTTGCTGTAAGCTACATTATTATTGGAATACTTAATAGTTATGGCTGTATGTTGAAGGGTATTAGAAAAAATGTGCTCAGCATCACTACTTGGAATAACCTTTACTTCATCCAACCACCTACCGGTTTGGGTTTGGGTTGACTTGCTGGAGATCGTTGTTATATAGTGTGGTTAATAGGTTGAAGTATGAAATAATTGTCATTTCCATCAGTGCCGAATGTAATATTTGTCCGCATATAAGATACTGCACGTTGCTATTAGAACACCTCTTCCTCGGGTCAGCTTTACGCTTGTATAGTCTTGATCATTTCGGTGTACTGTCCAGTTACTGTTCAAGATTTCTTCGTCCTTGAAAGTATTATTTAGCCACGTTTCTGTAAAAACTAGTACATTAAAGTGGCATGATTTTGCTTCGACAAACATTTCGTCAGTTTCCCTCTCATTCTACCATAATTGTGATAGAATATGTTAAATCTATGCATTACTGGAATAGGATTGGAGTTAGGGGACGATAGAAATTTTTGAAGTTAAAACAGAATATTTGCAGATGCCAGATGCACTTTGAATTGGTGTGCAAGGCAAATGCAGAGAGATCGGTTTCTACGTCCATAGGTGAGATGTTAAGGCTTTTATGGAAGTTTACGAACATTTTTTTTAGCTCAATTGGATCTGTTGTGAGACCTTCTTGCTGAATTGATACTATAGCACTTGTTTTGGTTCCTTCAATTCATATAAAGTAAAATTTGTTATGAAGATAAGCCAAGTACAATCGCACATTTTTGTATATACGGCAGTCTCTAAGGCGGGACATAACAAAAGCGACCATCTGTGCCAACCGAGTTTTTTTGTTACTCGTAGCTGCGCGTTATGTGGTAGAAGTGGATCGAGAAAGGCTTGCGACGCGTTATTAGAGCTATGTATGCTAACAAGGGAAGGTGTTGTTGTATGTGGTGTGGTAGAGAGTTTTGGGGTGACTATAACAGGCTGTGGAGATGGATTAAGCGTATGTGAATAGACAAAGTTGGGAAGAAGGGCTATCAAACCTTTGTGTGTTGACTAGGGGGATGTGCTTGTGGATATCGAAGACGTGTTTGTTGTTCTATGTGAAACCCCTTTACTTTTGGAATAGGGGCGTCAGTTTAGAGGGAAGTGTTCAAGAAGAGAAAGTTGGAAATAAATTGGTTTTGTAAGACCTCAATCTCTTCTCAATCCTCTGCCTCAATCTGGCGAAGCCAGCATCATCCATGTCGAAATCGTCCCAAGTCGATTAAAACCTTCACGTGGTGTTCCCTGGGCAACGACAAACTGGCATCCGTCAGTTTGACGGCTAATTTGAGTGGCGGGTTACCTGGCCTTAAATAGTTTGTGCGTCGGGTCTGAAGCCCACCACGTAAAAAAACGACTTCAATGAAAATTCCAATAAGAAATATGAGAAAAATAATCCCCAAATCTGATGACAACTACCGCAAACGAAAAACTGATAACGATTTACGGATATGCACCTGGAATGTCCGAACTCTTAATTGGGAAGGTGCCTCTATTCCAACTGATTGATATCTTGGAAATATACAAAGCTGATATTACTGCAATCCAAGAAATGCGATGTCAGGGACAAGGTTGCTCTCGGCAAGCATCCTGTGATATCTACTACAGCGGCCATGCTGAGAAGCACGAGTTTGGGTGCGGATTTGTAGTTGGCAAGAAATTACGGCATTACGTCCTGCGATTCCCTCCTGTGAACAAACGACTGGCCATAATCCGCATCAAGGCTAAATTTTTTCATATAAGCCTAATTTGTGCGCATGCTCCGACAGAGGACAAAGACGATAAGATCAAAGATACTTTCTACGAGCGCCTTCAAGACGCTTACGAGTGATGCCCCCGTCAAGACATTAAAATTGTGCTTGGTGACTTTATCACTAAGATGGGCAAGGAAAAGATCTTTGGTCCAACTGTCGCAAAGTTCAGCCTCCAAGACAACACATCCGATAACGGAATGAGGCTGATTGACTTCGCCGCAGCACGAAAGATGGTCATAAGTAGCACTAGATTCAAGCATCTCAATATTCATAAGGCCACCTGGTTGTCAACTGACGAAAAAACGCGCAACCAAATTAATCACGTTTTGATTGACGGAAGGCACTCTTCCAGTATATTAGAAGTACGCACGATCCATGGTGCTAACATAGACTCGGATCATTATCTTGTCGCAGCTAAGATCCATACACGTCTGTGCGCTACAAAGAATGCGCGCAACGCCACTGCAGAGAAATCGCGGTCTACAAAGCTACCCTACAGTCGGTTGTAACGCGTGCTGCTAAGGAGCGATACAGAGAGAAGAGGAGGGACGAGAGACGTCTTTTCAGGCGGAAAAAAAGAGAGGCAGAAAAAGGCGAGTGTGAGAAGATTGCGATGTATGGTGACAGGAATGAGGCCCGAACATTTTTCGAAAAGATAAGACGCCTGGCCGATGGCTCTAAAACCAGGGCCTCTTTCTGCAAGGATGAAAATGGTAATCTAGTGATAGATATCCAGAGTACACTAACACTATGGAGGGCACACTTCTCTAGTCTTCTGAATGGCGATGATGGCAACAAACCCGCCAAAAGAGATTATATCCCGGAAACCCCAATTATTGATGACAGCTGCCTGAATATAATGAAGTTGACAACAATAACACGGCTTAAGAACAACAAAGCCGCGGGAGCCGATGGTCTACCCGCTGAGCTGTTTAAGAACGGAGGTGAAGTTTTGTTTAAGTGCACTCACGAGCTTCTATGCAGAATATGGTCGGAAGAATGCCTTCCAAACGATTGGAACCTCAGTGTACTCTGTCCAATCCAGAAGAAAGGTGATTCCACTATTTGCGCCAACTGCCGTGGGATCAGCCGCCTAAATATCGCCTATAAAGTCCTGTCGAGCGTATTATGTGAAAGACTGGAGCCCATCGTAAGCCAACTGATTGGGCCTTATTAGTGTGGCTTTAGACCTGAAAAATCTACCACCGACCAGATTTTCACACTACGACAAATCTTGGAAAATACCATAGAGAAGCAAATCGACACCCACCATTATTTTGTCGACTACAAAGCCGCTTTCGACAGTTCAATAAGGAATCACCTATACCCCACCGTGTCTGAATTTGGTATACCTGCAAAATTAATCCGTCTGTGCAGGATGACACTGAGCAATTACCAGCAGCGCAGTTAGTTTCGGTAAGGATCTCTCCCCACCATTTGTTACCAAACGAGGTTTAAGACAAGGTGATTCTTTATCGTGTTACTTTTTTAATATTGTACAATTATAGAGAAGATCATTCGAGCTGCTGATCTGAGATAAAGCGGCACCATATTCTACTAGAGTGTTATGCTGCTAGCGTATGCGGAGGATATTGATATCATTGGCCATAACACACGCGAAGTCAATGCAGCAATTTCCAAATTAGATAAAGAGAGTCGCGTCGCATGGGTCTTGCAGTAAACGCAGATAAGACGAAATATCTGGTGTCAACAAACAAACAGTCCCAGCGCACTGGCATCCACGTCACTGTTGACAACACCTCATTCGAGGTTTTAAAGGACTACCTCGTCTACCTCGGATTCAGCATTAACTCCACCAACGATATCAGCAGAGAGATAAAACGAAGGATAACTCTTGCCAACAGGTGTTACTTTGGGCTCAGTAGGCAATTGAGAAGCAAAGCCCTCTCTCGACAAACAAAAGTCAGGCTCTATAAGTCACTAATCATGTTATATGCAGCACAAACCTGGACGTTGAGCAGCTCTGATGAAAAGACTTTGGGAGCGTTCGAAAGAAAGATTCTTCGTAAAATCTACGAACCAATCTGCGTCAATGGCGAGTACCGAATACGATGGAACGATGAGCTGTATGAGGTATACGCCGACATCGACATAGTAAAGCGCATAAAAATCGAGCGGCTTCGCTGGCTAGGTCATGTTGAGCGGATGGAAGACGACGTTCCAGCGAAGAAAATACTCAATTCGGTACCCAGCGGCGGACAACGCAGAAAAGGACGACCGCATCTTCATTGGAAGGACCAAATAGAGGACAACCTGACGAAACTTGGAGCTTCCAATTAACGCCAGCAAGCGCAAAACCGAAATGACTGGCGCAATTTCTTATGATAAGCGGAAACCGACTTATGGTTGTAGGCGCCACCTAAGTATGTAATTTAGAATATTTTGAAGACTTTTATAACAAACAATAATTGTTATTTTGTACTTATTTTGGAAATAGTTCTGAACCCAAGTTTTTTTTCGCTATTGCGGGGAATCCTTTAACAAACAGAGCTAATCTGCTAATTTTGTTTCCTTCAGAGTTTTTTTCAAATCCGTCCAACTGATGTTCACGTTTTTTTCGCGTATGAAACTATTTCTTGCTATAAAATAATTACGCATACCAAATTTTATGGATCTCGAATATTTTTTTTGGGAGAAATATACCATGTTACGGATTTCGATTATATGGGAGTTAGGCGTATTAGTCGGCCTATATGGTTTATTTTCACGTCAATAATTTCTTGCTAGAAAGTAATATTCCGTACTTACTTACGAAAGTAAGTTATTTTATTGATCTGGGAAAGTTTTCTGGGGAAATATACTAAATTGCCGATTTCGGTCATATGGGAGATGAGCGTGTTAGGCAACCGATTTGGTTAATTTTTACATCAACTATCTTCTGTGCCAAAAAAGCCATGTATGCAAATTATATATAGTTGTGGGATAATATTTTTGGGAAACATACCAGATTACCGATTTTTGTGTGAAAAATTCTCTTGTCGTAGAACTTATTTTCACTAAATGTCATGATCCTGCGGCAACTCCTTCTATTTTTGTCCGTGACTTGCACTGTGCGTCGCTCACTGTTTAAAATTGAAGCAACCCCTAGCCTTGTCCGATTTTACTTAGGCAACTGAATACCATCGTGTTAGTAATAAAATTATATGTATAGAAATATTATTTTCAATGAGAAAACAGATGAGTGCAAATATCGTTTTAAATGGATATAAGTACTATCCAAGTCTCTCTCTCTTCCCAGTTAACCCAGCCTTTGATCTTCTCTTTTCTTATCCTCTTTCTAGTATGTAAGTACCTTTTACTCTTACTTTGACTTTTATTTTTGCCTTTCCTTTTTGACGTGTTCGTGAAATCATGTCATTAAGGTGGGCGGATTACGCCCACTTCAATTCGTACATCTTCAAACAGCAAAACAAGGAATGGGGAGAAGAAATAAAATAAAAATAAAATAAATTTAATTAAGTTAGAATAAGTAAATTGCCTTGTTTTATAAAAAAATGTAAACAAATAATTGTATAAATAAAGAAATAAAAGAAATAAATTACCCTATTCATCCTTTACAACCCTGTACTCTTGACCAGAAAATGATAGACAACCCAACGGTTTCTTATTCCTTATGCTTCCTTCTTTCAATTAATATTGGTAAACAGATGGGTGTAGAAATCGAAAAAAATGCATTACATTAATTATAATTAAATATAGTATTGACTTCTTTCCACTAGGCAACCTATTCGCAGTATGTTTACTCATGTACAATAATTGCTAAAAAGTACTTTCCATTCGGAAAACAGATGGGTATAGGTTGTCTTATTGTGGGATCTTGTACTACAAGGAAATCATTGTAGGGGAAGGCATGGAAGCGTCTATGATTTCATCAAAGAGGCAAGATGAGTTTTTTTGCCCGATAAGGGGCGTTCTCGATGCGTTCTCGCCGCATAGTGCACACGGAAGAAGACTAGATCATCCCTGATTTCATTGATTTTGTTGCATAACACTTCTAACAATGGATCTGGCAGCATAGGTGGTCGAGGTGATTCCCGCGAAGTTAATTGTAACAATAAATTAGTATCGTATTTTAACGACACGAGTTTGTCCGATATGTTTCACAGTTCAGTAGTGTTGTTGCTTTCTGCTATATTTTTTACTGCATTTTTAATTTTGCGTATCGTGATTTCAAAGTTGTTGATGTCGTTTTTTAACTCTGAAGTAAAACTTTTCATTTGTTTTATGTTTATGGAAATGTCTTTGAGTTGTTTGATGTAAATCTCATGAGTTCCACAACGCAGCTGATCTCATCCGCTGATTTGAGTTCCACATCAAGTTTAACTACCTGATTGAGTATTTTTTAGGCATAGTTTGTTTTCAGTGTAAGAGTCACTGAAGCACTTTATTGCAATGAGGAAATGCTTGAGCTGTGCATCTTTCCACTCATCGCAGTGGAACAGGTCCGTAGCCAAGGAGGGATTTTAGGTGTTCAAACCCCTCCCCCCTTAGAATTCAAAAAGTATGAAAAAATAACACAAGTGAGACTATTAAATTCAAAATGTGATTCTTTTTTTTTAGATTAGCTGAGATAATGATGTTAATATACTTGAAGATGCAAAAGTTTCAACATTTTCAAAGCCAATTTAAAAAACTGCGCTTAATCAATGGAAAATTTTTTTGACCAAATGAAAGATTAACTTGACTTATAAAAGGCATAATCATTTTATTGGAATTTAACTGCAAGGAATTTGTATATTAAAGAACCATTTTCAATTGTGGATTTTGATGCTCATAAAGCCCCTGATATCCGGAAAAATATATATTTGAAATTATACCTTGAACGAATATAATTTAATAAGTTCTAGAAAATTAAGTTGACCTTTTTTATGCAATATCTAAGCTTATTAGGCCCAAAACCTTTGAGAAAGCATTCGTTTGAATGGATTTTTTGTTTAAATTTTTAAAAGCTGTATAATGCAAAAAATACACGAACTACGAAAATTAGCACATTATGTGGTAATCCACGTAAGGCGTATGACTAAAAAGTTTGCCTATTCTATTTTGTTGATGGCTTGGTATCTGTAGCAAGATGTTATTTCTGATCCAGAGAACACCATCTATTTATTATTATTATATACCAACGCCATTTATTTATCATTATTATATACTATCGCCATCTATGCTTCATTACACTTTTAGGTATTTTAACATTTTGCATCCTACTTCACTTTGTAGAACACTATCTTATTTTCTTCTTCTTATTACAAAATTTCACATAAAAATAGAGCACAAGCTAAATTTTCGCAATATTTGGCGAATCAAGACGAATAGGTAAGTTTAACTTTTAACTGCTTGCTTGCTGGAAGACGATGGTCGGCCGCTATCACAGCAGAGTTTTCTTTACAGTCCAACCTAGACGGGGAGTTAAGACTAGTGCTACAAAGTTTGGCGATGTTGTCAAAATGTTGAGAGACTCGTTCTCGCATCCAAGGCCAGCGTGGCGAATTTATGTCGAAATTTTTGAAACCAAGCAACAAAAAAATTAAGCCACGGATAGCTTCATTTCTGAAAAGAGAGCTTTGTTTGCGCAGTTGACAAAACCACCAGCAGAAAGCGAGCAAATTGATATTTTGTTGGGATTGCTTCATGCCCAAATACGCGATAAAATTCTGCGACATAATTTTACCACATTCGATGGAGATGCTCGTGAAGCGGAGCAAGTTCTCGCAGAACGCAGCAAATCAGTATGTACTGAAACAATTACAAATAATTGGACTATTCTGCCACAAAAAAGGACATTCTGTAGAAAAATGTTTCAAAAGGGGAAAACAGGACGCCGATACAAAGCAAACTTTTGCTGCTGCAAAGCAAGTGAAGCCACAAAAACCAAAGTTGACTTGCTATGGCTGCGGCGCACCTGGCTATGTTCGCGCAAATTGCCCAACAAGTAGTGTAAAGTGTAATCCTGCTCCTGGATTTGTGAATTTTAATTCAATTTCGACGTCAACCATTGGATATATTGCCAAAATTAAACTTTTTGGTGTGCGTGGTCAAGTCTATTTCAATACTGCGGCTCGTACCAGTGTGGCTAGTTCTAACGTTAAACACGTCATGGATTTTCATGAATTCAAGTAAAATATGGTAAAGTGTGAAATCGCATTGGCTGACGGAATCGTACCGATGCAAGAATGCTTAGCAACAGTCTGCAAGATTGTAATCGGGGGAAGGTGTCTCAATACTCGATTCATTATACTGCCAAACGCCACTGGCAATCGCACTCTTTTAGGTGCGGATTTTTTGGAGCAAGTTATCATTGTTTTGAATATGAGCACAGATATTGGTATTTTGAAAATTCTCCAGATGTTCGTTACGACTTCGCTCAAGCATGGCCTTTGAAACAAAACTTGATCAAAAATGTCCAAATAATAGAAAGCAATAAAAGGACGCCTTTTGAAAACCTGCAGAATGAGTCAAAACGACATCACTGTGAAGTCAACATGTCAGAATTTGAAAATTATGGACAAGACTATTTAAAATCCAGTGACTATTCACCTCACTCGATACAATCAATTTTCAGAGATTGTTTGTCAATTAACGAAGATACTACAGATAGGAAGAAACTCAAAAAAACGGCTCATCTTTTCAATGGCGTGTATTCAGCAGCAGTTAATGAAAATGAGCCAATTTTTACGAAACTGTATTCCATAAATTTTAAAATACTATAGGAAGATGACGGTAAGGACTTAAGCTTTAAGCAGAAGTTCCAGCTAGATCACGTGCTTCAGGGACACCATGTAGTTTTTGGGGATTTAGGGGAGCCAACTCCATATGCAGTTCATGAAATTAAAACTGGAGATCACGAGCCCATTGCATCTCAATCGTATCAGCTGTCATTTCCTAAAACGCGGGAGCTGAAGGTGGAAATAGACAAAATGTTGGCTGCTGGTATTCTAGAAGAATGTGAATCGACTTGGACCTCACCTGTTGTCATGGTTCCGGAGAAGGATGGAGGAGTGCGAGTTTATGTCAATTATTGCAAACTCAACTCGATAACTGAGTCCGACAAATACCAGTTACCAAGAATGGATAACTTGCTACATGCTGCAAAAAGTACGCAGTATATGACAAAATTAGATTTGCAGAGCGGTTACTACCAAATTAAGGTAGCTCCTAAAGATCAAGACAAGACATAATTAATAACTCATTTTGGTTTATTTCGTTTTACAAGGATGCCGTTTGGGCTCAAGAACGCTCCTGCAACATTCCAGCGCTTGATGGATCGATTTAAATCAACTTTACCTTACATTCACATGTTAGCATACCTTAATGATCCTATAATTTGTTCTTCTACTTTTAATAATCATTTACCGAAACTCAATATTGTTTTTGATAGACTCAATAAATTTAATTTATTCTTTATTTAAAAAAAAATTACATTTAACTCTAAATGCCGTTTTTTTTTTTTGTTTTGACGTCAAATATCTTGGTCATATTATAACTAAAAATGGATCCTGGTAAGACCAGCGCAATAGCTCAACTTCGAGATCCCAAAAATATCAAAGAATTAATATCGTTTATACAAACCTGCTCGTGGTATAGAAGATTCATTAGCAAGTATGCAGAGAGGGCTAAGCCATTAACTGATTTGATAAAGAAAGACAAACCGTGGATTTGGGTGAACTTCAACGAAATGCCTTTCAAAAACTCAAAGAAATGCTCGTACCGTCACCAATTCTTAAACAAGCTCAAGATGGGCCACCATTTGTTATAAAAACCGATGCCAGCTCTTATGCCATCGGAGCAGTTTTACTTCAGGGGGAGGGGAAGGACGAACATCCTATAGAGCTTGCGAGCCGACTATTGACGAAAGCTAAAATAAATTACACGACCACAGAACGAGAAGCACTCAAGTTCAGAGGGTACATTGAAGGAGTTGGAATAATTTTATTTTTGTTGGTCTTAAGCCTGATGAAAATTTCCAATGGATTTTGATTGCAGAAGACGTTGCATCTAAATGATCTATATCTAGACCCATCTAAATGGGTAAAAAATTTTTCCGTTAAAGGAAGCAACGGGTGAAGCTTGCGCTTAAATTTTAATAGAGGAATTACTTCTTCGATACGGCTTACCACGACGAATAAAATCTGACAAAAGTGTCCAATTTGTCTCTGCCATAATGCAAAAATCACATATTGTCTTGGTATTCAACAGCAATTAACTCCCGTCTATCACCCCGAGGCGAACCCAGTCGAACGAAAGAACCGCGATTTGAAAGCTCAGTTGGCAATATTGGTTCAAAAATATCACAACACCTGGTTTAAGTATCTACCTGTGATTCGTTTTGCAATGAATACTGCAAAATGTCAGAGTACCGGTTATACAGCTGTTTATCTAACATTTGGAAGAGAGCTTCTTACATTGGATGATGTTGATATACGAGAAATAGTTGAGAAAGAAAACTTCATTCCGCAAATTTCGCCTTATCTGAAAAATCTTTCAACATTATTTAAAAACGGAAGAGAAACTGAACAACGAATGCAAGACAAGAATAAATCTTCGCAGGATCAGCATGGACGACCTCAAACTGATCTCAATGTGGGTACTGAAGTTATGGTAACCATTCATGTGCTAAGTAAAGCTGCTGAAGGTATATCATCAAAAGTTGTGCCCAAAAGAGATGGACCCTACGCCATTACTCGAAAAGTTGATTCAACACCATATGAAGTAGCCTCACGAGACAATCTCAACATTCCATTAGGAACATATCATGCATCGGCGCTTACTACATACAAAGGCACAAATGATGGAAATACATTGGCAGCTGTACATCCAATACGAAAGCGAGGACGACCGAAAAAATCGTAAAGTGTTGGCGTGCGCTCGGGACAAGATTCACACGCCAAAGGGCGAGACTGTAGTAAGATGTTATTTCTGATCCAGAGAACGCCAACTATTTATTATTATTTTATACTAACGCCGTCTATTTATCTTTATTATATACTCATGCCATCTATGTTTCATTACACTTTTAGGTATTTTAATGTATTGCATCCTATTTTACTTTGTAGAAAACTACCTTATTTTCTTCTTTTTCTTCTTACAAAAATTCCCTATAAAAAGAGAGCACAAGCTAGATTTTCGCATCATTTGGCGAATCAAGACGAATAGGTAAGTTTAACTTTTAACTGCTTGCTTGCTGGACGACGATGGTCGGAGCTAGCACAGCAGAGTTTTGTTTAGGTTTTTTTAGCTTCCTAAACTGCACTGTTCGTTGAACGACGATGTTCAGTTGCTTGCAATACAGTCCGAAGAAGAGTTAGTAAACTTTATGACGTTCATGTTGCCATGAATCTATCCTTGCGGTGCTGCTCGTTGAACAACGATGGTTGGTCGCTTGCGGCACAGTAATGAAAATGCTTATGATGCGTGATATTGTGAGGTTCTGCTAGTTGGACGGCGATGGCCGGTTGCTTGTAGAGCAGCATTAATGTTGCATTGTTTGTTTCAATTATATTTGCGCTTGTGGTCTCTTCTTCTATTTTTTCCTTTAAAATTAAAGATTATACGCAAAAATGTGTGTGTTTGTTTTAATGTACATGTAATCCATGTTTTGTATTTTATCTTTAATAAATACATTAAACAAATAACACCGTAGACATGTAGAATCTTCAACTTAGCACAAGAATTTATTTTTGTGGGAAGTCTTTTCCAAATTACAGGTTTCGAAAAATCACCTAAAATCTAAATATATTTTTTTTCGAAAGAAAAACAAAAGAAATATTTTTAAACTATTTTATCCAGTCCAATTTTATGAGAATTTCATAATTTCATAATTTCATAATTTTGATAATGCTACCAAATTTTTTCGGCTTCGTCATTTTTAAAATTACTTTTTATCATGTTAAAAACTTTTATTTTTCATTTTTTTAATTTGCAAAGAGTTTTAATTTAAGTTCACGACTGATTTCAATCTTGCATAGCCAAGGAATAGTTACTGTTTAATTCTTTTTATTAAAATATAACCAGCTAAGTAATGGTTTTGAAGGAAAGTCTTATTTTGATGTGATAACTTAAATAATATATCGGGTATAAGATATTGGTGCTGTGCAAAAACCAAGTTTCGAATTACGGGTTTTTAAAAAACAAATAATCTAAAATTTGTATATGACTTTTATCGGAGTCGGAGTCGGAGCTCAAATAATGTTATTAAAGAAAAAATATATAGTAATTTTTATTGGGAATTGAATGATTTTGTCAGTCATGATATTAAATTTTTATGAGGAAAGGGAAAAGTTCAGTTTTTAAAGATTTTTAAATTTTTTCTTCTGAATATAATTTAAATTGTCGAAGTTGTTTTCAAGAACAGAAAAGTCTTGAACAATAAGTCTTTAACGAACGATAAGTCTTTTAGTCTTTAACGATAACTCGAACTAGGGTTCACACAGTTCCAAATACTTATACACAAGCTGGGGACCAATAAAAGCATGAGCCAAAAAGATGCGAAATCTAAAGACTAACATATTTTTTTTTTCTCTCGTTTATATGAAATGCTCCATAAAAGTTGTGAATCAAGCTTCAACAGGTGAGCTTAGTAAAAATGGTTTTAATTTTTCATAGCTAATTTTAATTTTGATTTTAAAAAACTGCAAGGAATCCTACCCATTTTTACCTTTCAAACTGACATTATTGCATTAGTAAATTTTTGTTATAGAAATTTTTAATTGTTGTGCTAAGTTTCGGAATTATAATTTTTAAAAGTCAATTAAAAATTCCTAATTTGGACCATTTTTCAAAAAATTATAGGCAAAAATCAAAAACTTTGTTCTCAAAAAAAAAAAAAAACGATTTGTTAAAAAAATTCGATAAACTCTCGTCATCTTCCTTATGATCATTAAAAAACAGGCATATTCATGAATAGGCTGAAAAGAAAACGGATTTTTTTAGAAAATTTCCATATTCTTGCGTTTAGTTTTTTCCTGGTATCTACTTATAGATTTTTTTTTAAATAAAACCCCCCTAAGGTAAATCCTGGCAACGGGCCTGCAGTAGAACATGAAGTTTTTAGGTAATCGTCCAGGTATGTATAGATTCTTTTCGATAAGTCTATACATAGGGCGTGGAACGATTTTTTGCACGTTAACATGGGTGCCTTACGGTCCTCAACTTTGCAGGAAGATGAGCTACAGGTTGATTCCGTCTATTGGTTTCAGCTGGAGCTTTTATTTTTTTTTTTTTGTTTTTCTTATTAGTTTTGTTTATTGGTTTATTGCGTTTACTTTTGCTTCCGTAAATGGGGACACTATAAAGCAGCACGTATGGTTTTGTTTTTTTGTTCTTATTTGTGGCTCACTAATTTGCAAAATTGCAATTTTCCGATTAAACGTATGTTCGAATTATTTACTTTCCGTTTTTTTAATTTCCTTTTTTGTATTATTATTGGGGGCAACAAAAAAGTTTGAACTATTTATTTTCGGTGAGTTTATTTTTTTTTTATTTTCATTTTCATTGTTTTATTTTTTCTTGCTTCCGCGTGCGAAATGGAGGCAAAGACTTTTTAATTTAATATTTTTTAAGGGAGCAATAAAAAACACATCTGCATTGTTTGAATGTTAAATGTTCTATTTGCTAAATGTTTTATTTTAATAAATAACATTTAAAAATATATTCGAAATTTGAATAAGTCTTATGTTATGAGTTTTTATAACTCTAATAATTTCTCAATTATTAAGTATTATATTTTTATTATTATAAAACTATTATTTTTTATTTAATTTTTATGGGTTTCTTATCCTACCTGACACAGAAAGTTTCTTCAAATTAATTCATTTTTCTGTTCGACCTTCACCTCTCTGCAGACAATGGCAAACCTCAGAGAGTAAAAACTGTCAGAAAAGCTTCCTGAGAACATAAGCCGTTCGGAGATGAAATATGTAGGTCCAGTCCTCGATCATTTGTGTCCAAACGTTTCAGAACACAGTCACTACCTCGGCGTAAGTGTTTACTTTAAAAATATATGTTTTTTTCAGATGATTACAGAACATGTTATTCTGCAAGCAAAATGGTCCTATTTTTCTCGCATCGCTTCATGAAAACGTCACGTACACGCAAATGACACCACAAAAAAATGTAAGCAAACATTTTTTCATATGTTAAAGTTTATATAATTATGATGTATGTTTTATATGGTACCCTTAAATACATACCAAAATGGGTTTTCTTTTACTTCTCTAAAAAATTAGAAATTTAGATAGAAGTCCTTTTGTCAAAGCCTACAGACTTATGATTTAAGCATTTGCAGTGTAATGACTTTTAACAGTGAGCTTTGAAAAGAATTCATTTTTGTTTTATATTTTTGTCTATATCTTTTACCTTATCTTCCTTTTGGTTGTGCCAAGAGCGATACATTTCTTTAAGTGCTCCCTCAAGTTTCATACCATACAATATAAAAAATGTAAATAATAATTATGGAGTTATAGGAGCATACATACCTTTTTAAATAGGTTTGGTCTTCATTTGATATCGATTTTATCATCTTATGACTCTATTTTAATACCTTCATAAATAGCAATCTTTTTTATGCTATTCGACAATAGCTGCATTCCTGTGGTCGTTAATCTAGAGCGGGGCTCTATTTTATTCGCAATGCAAAAACAAAAATTAGAACCAGCTCTTTTCCTGGCTCTATTTCTGATCTTAAAATGCTGCCAAGTTTAAAGCACTTTTTCCAAAACGAACATAGTTGGTAAATCTCAATTATTCTTATTCAAGTTTTCGTCTCACTGCTCGCATTCGTAATTTGGCACTTCATCGCCAGTGGTGCCAAATTGTAATAAAGTTGAACTAAAACTGTTCCACCGAGATTTGATCTGATCCAGTGCCACGGGAATGCAGCTAATGTCACCTATTTAAAATGTGAAAACCCTCATATATCTGACTGTGGCTTCCTAAATTTTTCCCTAAATTAATCCAAATTGCATTTAATTCCTTATAATCCTAAATAAGTGTCATATTGTCAAAATGCTTCCAACACCATTTTTAAGAAAACAACTAAGAATTATAGTTGTGAGCAAATCTAATCTTATATTCGTTGGTTACCAAAGGTTGACCATCAATAGACTTTGTTTGTTTATGTTTTATTTAAATACGGTTTTTATTTTTTCAATAAATTTAATATTACAGTTACATACATATGTATACAATCTTAAAATAATCAGCTTACATAGGAAACATACCATAAAGCAATAAAATAAAGTTTAACATAAATTATCAGGCGTTATTAAGATTATTTCACACTTAAACATGAGTAGAGCATGTAAACGTCTCTATCAGGGTGCACTTCACCAAACAAATTCTGAATTATGTAATTTCTTTTTAAAAGCAAATCATAATTGAATACACTGAGTAGCTTAGAAATTGCTCATCATTAACTCAGAAACAAGTTCACAAATAAGACTATTCACCGAATGAGCTCAATGCCCTACATCCCACTAGTCGGCATTGCGTGTTTGTGTTTAGGCCAGCTGATAAGGAGGTGATTACTGACAATCGAGTCAGTTTTTAAGCTCGTAGCGTGCTACAATAATTGTTTGTACAAAAAATGCTACCATTCGGCTGAATACTAGGTACCAGATTCGACTTTGTTTAAATATAGAGTCCGACTTGGCCATGTGCTCGAATAAAAATTACCTTACATTAAAATAGATAAATTACTCTAATATTGCGCAATTTGTTTTTAGCTCTTTAACGTTATAATTGCCATTGTGTTATTTAGTTTGTGTTAATGTGTTTTTCTGCTGACCCTATTAGTAAAAAATTAATATTTAACTATACAGTTCGTCCGCTAATACATGCAACAAATCGTTCCTTTTGGGTTTGTGCCTCCGCTACAACTTTCACGTGTTGTTGAACAGCAGCGATTCGATGCTGAATGGATTACTTCTGCGAATACTGATTGGCGAAGTCTGGATATGGTTCGGAGGAGAGTTCTGTAGGTTCAGATGAAAATTTGGTATTTTTGACTTTGTTGGGAATATAAATGACTTGATATCTTCATCGGTTGCACGCTCGTTTGGCGCGGGGCTGCCAATACCATTGGGACTGCCCACTGGTGAAAAACTGTTAGTAGCCCTGTCACTGTTTCGTGGACTTTGATATGAGGAGTCCTCAGCCTCATCGTCACTATCAGTTCCGCCAACGACGTCAATTTGTATACCGTCGTCTTCTAAGTCAGAGTCCGAGAAGGACCCATTAGCCTTATGTTGTGATATGTATTCGGCCTTTAAAGCTTCCAAGTCGACCGTTATTCCTTTAGCTTGTAATTTTCTTGCTTGCCTATCAATAGCTTTTGCCAGTTTTTTCCTTCGTCTGGCTCTGAAAATAAAACCAAAAAAAAAAAAAAAATATTTTGGAAAATTATGAAAAGAGCATAAATTTAAGAGGGTTAAAATGAAAGTTATGATTTGAAATGTTTTAATATTGATTGTTTTTAAAAGCTATTGTTAGACCACAAAGGATCGTTAAAGCACCTACCTTTCTTTTGCTTTCAGTTCGTTTGGCGGGATTGGTTCACCAGAGCATGTTTGAGGCTGGGCATTGTGCGCAGGTCGGCCAGGTCCTTTTTTCGTGTGCTCTCGCTTTCTAACTTTTGCTCGACGATTCTGGAACCATACCTATCTGGAACAAAGTGCATAATTTAAGAAATGGTGCATTCAATCGAATTATATTCACATAAATATACAAATTTAAATACACATAAATATATAAATGTATGAAATGATTGCAAGAACGGACTCGAGACTAGGACTAATCGAATGGGATAGAAAAGGGGGTTCAAACAAGATATATCTTCCGACCAAAAAAGTTGCCAGTCCATTCCCATACGTATGTTTATTTTATTTTATTTTTTTTTTATTTAAAACTGAACTTACCGCAACTCTACTTTCCTTGAGATCCAGCCTCATTGCGAGCGCTTCTCTCATGAAGATATCTGGATAGTGACTTGCTGAAAACGCTCTCTCCAACTCTTCCAATTGCCATGAATTGAAATTTGTACGAGATCTTCTTCTTTTAGCTGAACCGCTGTCTTCATCACCATCACCAGGAAAACCTAAGGCATAAGAAAGAAAATATATTTTAAGTAATGTAAAAGAAGAAATTATAATAATCAGCTACTCTACACCGATGAGCACTCAGTATTGTCTTCAATTTGAAGAGAATATCTTTGACTCCAGAGGATATTTTAAAGTAAATTGGATCGATCTCTGAGATTTTTGGCGCTTGACCCGACGAAATTCCTGGCGCAGTGTTAACACAATGCGAATTCCTTTTGAGTCGACCACTAATTTTATTGTTCAATAAATCATTGAACGAAAGTTATTTTCCAACTTTTTGGGAAAAAAATTATTTATAAGTCGTACTCGTATTTATAAAAAGGTTGCAGATATGGTGTTAATAACTATAGACCTATCGATAAGCTCTCATCGATTTCAAAACTTTTTGAGCAGATTGTGTATGATCGAGTAAAAACTCACTCTAGAGAAGTCATAACTCGTTGATTGCTTTTCCTTGAAATTTGTAAGGAATAGCTTAAATATGGCATGAATAAAAACTCAAGCAATACCTTTTCCTTTAAGTAATTTCTCATTTCCCTAGGAAAAGGATTTTTTTTTCCATTTCCTTATTTTTTTAAGACATTGCAAGGAATTGCTTTTTCCAGTTAAGGAATTGCTTGAGTTTCCCAAGCTGCTCTACCCTAGCTTGAATTTGTTGAAGTTAGTTTTAATTTAAGATTTGGTGCACTCAGAACTGATACTGCGCATTTTTTTAAACATTCGAAACAAATAACTTTATAATGAATGCAGATTGTAGAAATGAAGACTTTTGAAAACTTTATCGTTTTAATCACGAAAACGTTGCGTGATTGGCAAAATAATATTTTTTAGTGGATACTGGAGAAAAGCGAGAGCAGGGGCGTTAACTGAATTCGAAAAAATGAAAGAGTTTCTACGAGTAGTGGCTGATCCAGGTTTTCAAAATGGAATAGCAGAAGAGCTGGTGTTCACCAAACGACTGTGCCCAAGACATTTAATTGTGTTATGTATTAAATTTTAAAGAAGGTGCATTTGTGGATAAGATTTCCAAAAACTGTTGCTTATATGATTGAAGCTAAAAATTAAATGCAGTCATAAAAAGTTACAACAGGCACAAGCAATTAAAGCAAGAAGCTAATATTTGTGTGTGTCATAATTTGAATTTTTTTTTAAGTCAGTGGTTACCTTTTCCTTAAGCCGCCCAGCAAAAGCAGCAATAGCTTAAAATTTTATTCATATGAGAATAAACTGTTTTTTTTTTTTTATTCGATTACTTATTAGGCAATACCTTAAACTTATAAGGAATTGCTTATAAGGATTTGCTTATTTTTTATTCATTAGCCTCATTAACAATGCTGTGACAAACAAACTCCAAGCAGAATTTTGCAATTATCTTCATTATCCAAGTTTTTACAGAGTCGCATGTACAACATTTTAATAATAGTTAATTTTCTTCATGCCAAAGACGTCAATGCGCACATGTTCCACTTAATGTGAGCTTGTACCCGTTACAAATGAGATAGATAAATGATTATTTTTTTCTATTTTTGAAGAAGAGTGAGCGCAATGTATTCTAATAAATTGGCAGTCTTCAACTCGATTTTAGGGAAGTTTTTAAACCCTGAAAATGTACCATTTTTATAGAAAAGTTAATTATCAGCCGCTTCAAAAAAAGGCAGACAACTGATTTTCTTCACCTTTGATGGAAAAAATTTCTGAACGTATTCTCAAAAGAAAAATTTTAAAAAAGTTTGTTTATTAATTTTGACAATTTTTAATGTGGAAAAACTTTTTCATATGAAAAACAAATCATAAAAGTCACATAGGTGGTTTAAGCAACGAATTCTATGATTTTTTTCTAAAGCAAATTGAATTTTCTGGTTTTTGAAGAAATACTCTTCGCACTAAAATGGCTCAGATGCAATAAAAATCTCAAAACCGATTTTTTTTTTTACATTGGCGTTTTTGGCATGAAGAGGACAATATATGGAGCCCCAAACTGCCATGCGCGCCTAGCCATGGCCTTCTTGACTCGACCCTAGGGCCGGCCCTGTATATTCACATAAGATATGGACATATTTCAAATTTTTTTTCGATGTTGTCGTGTTAGGATACAACTAGTTCAAATTAGTGACATATTTCGTGTTATGACAATAGTTTAAGAGAGGTGGAGCAATTCCGTATGCATGTTAAAATCTGAAGAATCATTTTTTTAAGCTATGACGATATTGAAAAAAAACGATGTTTTTTTTTAGAAAATAGTCGCTATTTAAATTATAATTTGTAAGAAATAAAAATCTGTAAAAATTTGTATATATATCTCTTAGACTTTGTTTTGGGAAAAAATTGTTAATTTGTTCAGTCGATTTTGGATGGAGAAAATGTAAAAAAATGTTGGCATTTACATTTCTTTTTTCGCAATTTTAAGTTTTATGTGAATAGTTTTTCGAAAGTTTGTTTTATTTTTCTAACAAAAAACCTAAAATTTAAGATTTATAAACCTTATTATAGTACCATGGTAGAGTGATTTTAGAAAAACTAGCAAATAAAAAAAAGTACACTTAAAGCACACCGTAATAAAAAACATACGACAATTTTCAAATCGAAGTTTTTGCATTAAAATTGAAATATTGCCGCCAAAAATTCATTTTTCTTCCGATTTTGACAAAGTATATTATTAGAAAGAGAACTAAATTGGCCGATATATTTTGTGTCATAACCAGAGCTGGGTCGAAAAGTATCCATTGCAATTCAACTCCAATTTCTTGGAATTAGGATTAAGTAATTTGTCATCTCAATTCCAAAGGCAAGGAATTGGAAAAAATCGTTAATTCCAACTCAGGAATCGATTTGAAAAAATTGTCAATTCCATTATAGGAATTGTAATCGGTAATTGAACGTTTCAATTCCTCAGGAATGGAATTGTAAAAAAGATTGTAAATTCCATTCAGAAATTGTAATTGGAGGTTGAAACTTTAATTACGTTTTCATTAAATCAAAATACCTTTATTATTTATAATAAGACTTTATTCTTCTTGCTTTAATATTACTAGAGATCGGATATTTATGCAAAATTATATTCCCAAAATATGCTAAAAATATGCAACTTAAATTTATTTTTATAAACATTTTTTTAACCATCCGTTACCTTCACTACTTCCTAACTAGACGTTTAAAAAATATGCTAAATATATGCAAATTCTATGCAAAATTTAAACAATTTTATGCATATACATTAATTTCTTGTATCGACTGTATTTCTCAAAAAATGCAATATTTTGTTCTTCTTACAGTGTTCTTATTAGAAGCTATTTAACAGAAGCTAATAATAAACATTATAAAATTTAAAATCATTTATTGTAACAATGAACAATGAAAATTTTTTCGATGTTTTATTTCGATGCCTTCTGTCATCTAAAATATGCTTGTAGGCGGAGAACGATCGCTCAACATCACAAGAAGTTATCAGCGCACACGTATACTTGCTAAAAAGCGACTGGCTTATGGAACTATTAATAAGCTCCTTTGCTGGATCGTTAAAACATATGCACAATTCTTTTAGATCATTAAAGGTCTAATTTTTTAGCAATATGGAATCCATGTTTTCCTTATTTAATTTTCATAATTTTATCCTGCACTTATTGATTGTAAGATGGATGCATTAATTGTTGCTATTATCGGGTAAGTAGAGTTCCGTTTCTCAAAAATATACAAGTCTTGCATAACAAGTGAAATGATTGAAAATTGATATTTTAAATGTTTTCACAAACTTTTCACATATAACGTTTCAGTGTTTATGTTGATAAATGGGGGCCAGAAGACAACCAAACGTACTCGTAAGTAACATATAAACGTACTTGTAAGTAAAATACAGACAAAGTGCTGCACTTCCCCAAGGCCAAATTCACATTGTTCTATAAAAAAAGGATGCTAAGGACTTAATTATGAAAGCAAAGTGTACTTGTTTTATTTTGCTAAATTGTTTGGCATAAAAAAGAGCAGCTTATATCCAATTACTCCATCTTGTGATTACAGGATTTGGACGTAAAAATCCATCATCCATTATTTCCTTGTAGAGTAAAAATTCGCGTATGGGATTTTAGGAAAACATTTTTCCCCCGCCGAAATAAACTCATTTATTAAGGGAAAAGATAACCGAATTTTTTCAGCAACTAAGATAATACCATGAGCTGAACATGTCAAATGCTTTAGGTTTGTTTATATGTGGCAGAGCATCAGTAACTAATAATTAATCTTTTTCAGAGTGTTTTGCTCTTAGCCATAATATTAAAAGAGCTGAGCTTACAAATATTGTGATTGAAGCGTGATTGGTTTGCTCTAACTCTTTGCAATAGAGTAATGGAGTCGAGGACTCAATTTCACACAATTTTCACACTATGAAATTTGCTATGTATCGACCAGTTTGATCAGTTGCTTCATCAACAGAAATCCTATATCCGCTCAAATTTATTGCTTGATCGTAGCATTTTTCTAAATAATTTATCCTGTTGACTCATCAGGAATAGTCCCTTACGTACATTTTTCCAAAAAAAATTTTCAAACGTTGTTCTGTAGACTGTACCAAGGAAGATTAATACCAATCATAGCTTGGCATAAGTCGTAATTAAAAAATATATAGGTTCCGAAATTACATGCTCAACATAAACTGAAGATGATTCATTCATGGTTTAAATATAATTTTACATTACAATAGAAGATCTGATCAATATAAATTTTTAAAAATTACGTACCTTTCAAAGGCCTTACAGGATTTTTTTGAAAAATACGCTTTTTAAAGCCAAATTGTTTTGAAGTTTTCAACATTTTTTCTTTTTAAAATCAAAATTGTATCGTCTGTTAAAATTGTTTACACTAAAAAATATGAACTTTATTGCCTAAAACATGTAACTAAAACACTCGATCCTTTTTGTTACAACGATAAACTGACCAAAGAGTAGGGCCGGGACTCACAATAAGCTCAGGCGGGATAGAGCCGACAAAAATAAATTGTTAAAATCGGTTTTTGCTTTAAGGGTTAAATAAAGAGGAACATTAAAATATAGATACAGAATTTAAACGGATCTAAGCAATAATAATAATAAGGGGAACAGGGGCGAACTTTCACATGGCAACGTGTCTGACCGCCTCAACCTGGCGAGGCCAGCAGTATCCATGTCGAAATCGTCTTAAGTCGACTCAAACCTCCACGTGGTGTTCCCTGGGCAACGGCAAACTGGCATCCGTCAGTTTGCCGGCTAATTTGAACGGCGGGTCGCTCCATAGACCTTAAACATGAATTGTGTGCAGGGTTTGGGTCCCGCCACATTACTACTGCCCAATGAAAACTAAAGCAGCCTCGGATAAGAACCCCAATTACGTTGTCGACCACCGCAAACGAAAAACGGACAATGATTTACGGATATGCACCTGGAGTGTTCGGACCCTTTCTAGGGAAGGTGCCATTATCCAACTGGCGGAAGCCCTCAAAACAATAAAAGCTGACATCACCGCCATCTAGGAAATGCGACGGAAAGGGCAAGGCTGCTCTAAACAAGCACACTGCGATATCTACTACAGCTGCCATGTGGAGAAGCGCGAATTCGGATGTGGATTCGTCGTTAGCCGGAAACTACGCCACCTTGTTTCTCGGTTCACACCTGTGAATGAGACATTGGCCACGATCAGCATCAAGGCAAAATTTTTCTTCATCAGCCTTATTTGCGCACATGCCCCGACGGAGGAAAACGACGAAGCCGTCAAGGACGCTTTCTACGCTAGCCTTGAGGACGTATACCCGTATACCTTCGGGTCCATTACCTGAAAATAGTCCTCGGCATTTTTAATGCCGAGTATTTAATGCCGAATAAAGTCGGAGGGGAAGGTATCTTTGGCTCCACTGACGGACAGTTCAGTCTTCATTAGACATCCACGAACAACGGTCTAAGACTGATCGACTTCGCCGCGGCGCGAAACATGGTAGTTAGTAGCACCAGATTGAAACACCTCGACATCCACAAGGCCACCTGGCTATCCCCGGATCAAAAAACGCGTAAACAAATTGATCAGGTTGTAATCGACGGAAGGCATGTCTCTAGTGTGCTAGATATGCGTACATTCCGGGGGGTGAACATTGACTCCGACCGTTATCTTGTTGCAGCCAAGATCCGCATGCGATTATGCAATGCGAAGAACATACGCACAGGAATGCAGCTAGATGTCAGTAAGCTGCAATAAGAAGGGACTGCCGAAGCCTACTCCGCTCAACTCTCGGTTAAGCTCAAACAATCAACCTCTGGACCCGACGACGCTGGCGGACTTTGGGCGCATATATCCTACTCCATGCGCGCTGCCGCTGAAGAAGTCATTGGTTTCCGGCGCCCGCAACCTCGGAACCAATGGTATGATCAGGAGTGTCGCATCGCGATTGCAGTAAAAAACGCCGCATATAGAAAAACGCTGCAGTCAGCTGCAACGCGAGCCGTGCGAGAAAACTACCGCGAAAAGAGGAAGGAAGAGAGGCGCCTTTTCAGACGCAAGAAAAGAGAGCAGGAAAAGCGTGAGCGTGAGGAACTAGAGGTATACCAGGGCAAGAAGGATGCACGAAAATTCTATCAAAAGGTTAAGCGTCTAACCCAAGGTTTCAAGCCCGGAGCATCCACTTGTAAGACGAAAATGGAGATCTGAATACGGATACAAAGTGTGTGCTGAGATTGTGGAGACGGCACTTCTCCACAATACACTTACTGGCGAAGATTTAACCACCACCAATCAACGTGATTGGTGATTCAACTAGCCACCAATCAACGATGACGGAGTGGAAATACCACCACCTAGCCATGAAGAGGTTCGAGTTGCCATCTAACGACTCAAAAACAATAAAGCAGCGGGTGCTGACGGCCTATCAGCTGAATTGCTTAAAACCGCCGGCAATGAATTGATAAAGCGCATGCATCAGCTCATCAGCAAAATATGGCTAGCAGAAAGCATGCCCGACGTTTGGAACCTCAGCGTACTGTGCCCTATACTTAAGAAAGGAGACCCATCAATCTGCGCCAGTTATACAGGCATCAATCTTATTTCCATCGCATATAAGGTTCTCTCAAGCGTACTGTGTGAAAGATTAAAGCCGATCACAAAGACACTGATTGAACCTTATCAGTGTTGCTTTCGACCTGGAAAGTCCACCACAGACCAGATTTTCACGCTACGACAAATCCTGGAGAAAACCCACTAATATCAAATTGACACATACCATCTCTTTGTCGATTTTAAAGCTGCGTTCGATAGCCCGAGAAGGGATTGCCTATACGCAACAATGTCTGAGTTCGGTATACCTGCAAAGTTGATTAGACTTTGCAGAATGACGTTGAGCAATACACGAAGCTCCGTCAAGATAGGAAATTACCTCTCCGAAACCTTCAATACCGAAAGAGGTTTCAGTCAAGGCGATCCACTGTCTTGCGATCGTACGAAAGGCCGGTGTGCATCGTAATGGCACCATTTTCTATAAAAGTGTCCAGCTCCTTGCGTTTGCTGATATTGATATTGTCTACAGAACCAAGAGAGATGTTACCGCTGCTTTTTCGCTATCGAAAAGGAATCAGCCAAAGTGGGATTGACGATAAATGAGGGTAAACCAAAGTATATGCTGTCTCCAACAAGGGAGCGCGGTGTTTAGACTCCCACGTTTCATCCGGCAGCTATAACTTTGAAGTAGTCAAAGAGTTCGTATACCTTGGCACCACCATTAATACCAACAACGAAATCAGCCTGGAGATAAAGCGAAGAACAATAATTGCTAATAGGTGCTACTACCAACCAACACTCTACAAGTCGCGCGTTCTACCTGTGCTGCTTTATGGCGCTGAGGCATGGGTAGTTTCGCGAACTAACGCAGCCGCTCTGGGGTGTTCGAGAGAAAAATTCTTCGCAAAATCTTCGGTCTTGTTCGAGTCGGCGATGACTATTGCATCCGAATGAACCACTGTATGAGCTCTACGAAGATATTGACGTAGTTCTGCGTATAACTGTGCAGCGACTACGCTGGCTGGGTCATGTCCATCGTATGGACGACGAAGCTCCAGCGAAAAAGGTGCTCGAGGCGAGAGTCGCTGGTCAACGACGACGAGAGAGACCATGCCTCCGATAGATGGACCAAGCTGAGGAAGCCCTAACCGCACTTGGTGTATCCGATTGGAGAAGGCGCGCGCAAAGCAGAGACGCCTGGTGAGAGCTGATGAGGTCGACCGAAACCCGGACACGGGTTGTTACGACCACCTAAGTAAGTAAGTAAGATGTGAGGAAAAACCACGCGTAAGTATTGAAACCAGTTGAATCTAATGGTAAAGACTATGAAATTTTTCATTTGATGTGCTTGATGTGAAGTGGAGGCAGCAGGATTTATTCACATATAACGAACGCATCAAGGATTGCACTTTCCTCATTAATAGCGGCATGCTGGCGCAGTTTCAAGTCAGTTTTAGTGTATTGGTTGCCACCATAGCGTGTGTACCAGTTGCAAAGAAAGCAAGTGTGTTTTGGCTATCCACCTTTTAAACTCCTTTACATTGCAATTACCTTTAAGTCCGCGCAAAGTCTCCATCCGTGATCATTATATTTAACGGATTTCAGAATTAATTGCATGCTTTCTACAATTTGTATGACGAATCTATAAAAATTCGCCATTCTTCAGCCTTATACTGTATGTCCATCTCGTTCATCAAACCATTGACATTGTTGCAGAACATGACGATCACGAAATATGTTTACTGGAATCAGTGGCGTAGATAGGAGAGATTTAGGGGATACTGATGGGGCACTGATTTACGTTTATATATAAAGATCATTTAAGGTTTAAAAAAGGATAAAAATTAGGTACAATGTTTAAACTTGCAACTATGAATAAGAAAATATCCCTCTTCCTTTAAATTTCTTTATAAGATGACGACTGGTATCTTTTGCTAGCAATTATTTACTGTATTGGCACTGCTGCTTAGTGTGTACTTCTGAGATTGCTTCTTTGGTGACGCAATAACAAAATTTGCTGGAAAATGTGATCGATTCGTGGAAATGTGATCGATTGAAGATGAGTGGAAATGGAATTTTATAATATTTTTTTTTTCAAAATGTGTATTTGAGCTAAAAAAAGCCAATGGTGAACAAATTTCAGGTGGGTCTGAAGTAGTTTAGAAGTTATAGGTGTCATAAGTTAGGAAAATGGGTCTAACAACTTGTTTTTTTTTTGTTTTTGTTAGTTTTCCTACCAAACTAAGCATTATGGGTATTAATAGGAAGGTAACTTATTCAACGAGGTATTAACCATAAAAATTCAAGTATTGCTTGAAGATATAACTGTTTTTGTACTCACAACGCGCAAATTTATTATAAAAGTTTTTCATGTCTTAGTGATTTCGTAAAAAGGTGAACCATAAGTGTACATTATATGTAAAAGGCATATTTCGTTAAACGGTGAACCGTAAAGTGTGCATTTTAAATATGTCAAATGTTATATCTTCAACATTTGTTAATGCACAGATTTTTATTGTTAAAAGCATTGAATAGATAACAGAATAACCTTTCTTTTGATTCCCATAATGCTTAGTTCTGTAGGAAATCATAAGTTTTTCAGGCCAGTTTTTGGAACTTTGGACCATATAACTTCTAAATGACTTAAGACCAGCCTGAAATGTTTCCAGATTCGGACTCAGAAGATCTTAATGCATATAATCAACCAAAAATACAAGCATCATTTGCGTTTCCATTCATCTTCAATTATGTCCGATTCGCTGTAATCGAAGTTTAGCAACTGCGGCATCTTAGTTAAATTTGGAGAATCACAGCAATCAAGCAATCACATGACACGCAACTATGAAAAATCTTAGTGCGAAGTTACGTAAAATTTAAGTTAACATGAAGCGATTTTTAGTAAAGATAATTGATAAAAACGAACAAAATGTTGTGAAAGACAAAAAAAGTCATTGCTTTAATAATATTAATAAAAAATACAAAAATAAAAGACAGATAATATTGTAAACCTTTTTTATACAAATTTCCCTCTTTTTAAAGTATGATTTTCATAACATTTTTCCCATCTCCCATTGCAAAAAGCTATCTACGCCGCTGAATGAAATTGATGGCTGCAGGAATTTCATATTTTTAAATTTAGCTGATACTTCCTCTTCCAAAAGGTCCAATCTGCGAACTATAAGAGTCAGTTGGACATACATTTGGGAGATTGATTCTCATTAGGATAGAATATCGAATCACCTTTTAGAAGTACAATTTAGTATAAGCTTCATTAGATTATAATTCTTGCTCTTGTTAGTCACAATGCTTTTATCTTTTTGCAGCGCTTGGTGCTGCGTCTTTTTTTTTTTTTTTTGAATTGGACGTACTGGCAACAAAAAAAATGTGTTAAGGAAAGAGATACAAATATAGTGTCTTGATATACGTATGACTTGAATTGATTGATATGATTGAATTTTAATACCTTTTCGTTGACACAACAGTAGCACGAACTTTTAACATGACGACGAACAGATTTTCAAATTACAGATATTCCGAAAGGTATTACTTTCTTGAAGCCTTTCATGAAAGCCAACAGTAATATATTGCAATAAGGCATAACAAGATGGGTGCCCAAGAAAATTTTTTTTTGCATATCAAGAGCAAAATATCTTTCATAAACGATTTCAACTTCATCTGAAATATCACGACGATATGGTTTTAGTGTAAATTTACAACATACTTAACAAAAGGTGTTTATCTTATCGCATTTCATGAATAAAAAAAAATCTGAAAAGTATTACAGATAGTAAGCAGCCAGCAAATCAGTGATTTGCCTGAGCACACTTTTTACTTTTTTGATCTGCTTAAAGGACAAAATGTTTTACTTGCCGTAGGATATAACAACAGCAAAGAGTTTTACCAAGATTTTTCTTCAAAAAATATTTGATAAATACGCTGTGTATTTAACAAAAGAGACTTTTCGCTATTCAAATTCCACAGTTGTTCTATTGAAATACCACAAAAAATAAACGTAAGGACACTCAAAATAATTCACCGCATTCTTGTCGTCGATTTATTGGAAGTGTTTAATAAACTCAAAAATAGAATGTCGCATAAGTAATAAAACTTTTATTATTCGCAGCCATTATATATCACCTTTTCTATTTTCTACAAAAATTAAAATCGTAAAATGTGGCATTTAGTTTATGCATTCTAAGAAGCCAAAGATGACCAAAATCCGTTATCTTTTGGTTAAATGGAAGCAGTTTGTACGCTGCGAACGCATTTAAAAAAATTGGTGATTGTCGATTTAGAAAACGCCTCAAGACAGACTGCTGCCATTTTTCCAATTCTCAACTGATTTCAGTTATCTTAGACTTTTTGAAAGGTATTTTATAGTTTTAATGATTTCTGAAAAAAAATTAAGGATTTTTGTTGGTAACTATTTTTAAAAAAATAAAAAACAACACACATAAAGTGATAAACACAGTTAATATACTTTTTTCAAAAATCTTTTGACATAGTAAAATTTTACGTTAAATTCTATTCAACAAAAGTGCATTTTGTTTTTAAATTCTCACAACCTAAGCAAATTTTAAAAATTGCTAAGATTCGGAATACCGGAATTGGAATAAAAAATTGTAATGGAACTGAGAGGTCAGACTAGTCGTGACATAATCACAAGATGTCCCTCTCTCGGAATTTCTAAGAATTTTGGTTGAAACTTTTTAAAGGTCGAATCGGTCACACAGTGTTATGAGGAGCCCTTAACCGCAATTGTTTCATTTTCACTTATGTTTGATTCGAACAATTTGAAAAGTTACCTTTCTTTTGTTAATGAAGAATCTAATTTGAAATGTTTAGACACAAAAATGGCCTTTCGAGACATAATTGTACAAAAAATTGAAATTGTACAAACATTTTCTCGGTTCCTAATGAATTTCTTGCAGCAAAAATCGGTTCCTTCGATACTTTAGTTTAGTTGTCGTTATTCCTTGTAACCACAGATTTGTGAGAGCTGTAAAAGATTACAATGCATTCCAACGTATTATTTAAATAAATGTCAACTCTGTGCAAAGCTTAAATGTCTCCGTTTTTCCTAAATGAACAATTGATTTTATGTTAACAGTATTTACAAATAAATGTATAATCGCAATAAAGCGAGTAGAATAAAGTTTTATAATAAAAAATAAAGATTATTTGAGTTAATGAAAAGGTAATTTAAGTTCCTACCCCAAATTACAATTCCTGTAATGGCATTGAAAATTTTTCCAATTCCATTCCTGAGGAATTTAGATGTTCGACTACCAATTACAATTCCTGCAATGGAATTGACGATTTTTTTTTTAATTCCATTCCTGAGTAATTGAAACGTTTTTTGCTGAGTTTCATTCCTGAGTAATTGAAACGTCAATTACCGATTACAGTTCTTGTAATAGAATTGGCGATTTTCTTCCAATTCCATTCCTGAGGAATTGAGATTACAATTCCTGTATTAGAATTTACGATTTTTTCCAATTCCATTTCTGAGAAATGAATAATGAGGAATGGAAATGAGGAATGGATTTGAGACGAAATTAGTTCTAAATGGAATATTTACGACCCAACTCTGGTTATAACAAAAATATTCAAGTGTCATCATTTTTTTTCAGATTTTTTGCCATCTAAAATTGACTGAACAAATTGGAGTAAAAATACGGTCTAATATATCTACGTATTAACGCGTCTGGTTAGCGTCTATATTGCTAAAAGAAAACGTCCGTGGCGGAGCCCCGTATCACTGGGTTCTGCTAGTAACGTTATAACCCAGTAACACAGCAGTGTATCCAAATAGTTTAAAACCAGTCTACAGACTTGCTAAGAATTTACCATTACTCGTTCAATATATGTTCTTTTTTCATATAAGCACCTAGTATTTGTAACATGGCGATGTCATAGTAAATACCAAGTTTGTTTTTTACCAGTTTAAATTAGCTTACAACGGGTAGGTTTATGACGATTATCTGAATGGATCAATATTCACATACAGAATGAAATCGCGAATGCAAGTTGGTAAAAAGGCTTGTCATGTTAATTTAAAAATATCAGTACCCAGGTTCGTTCCTCGGTTAAACAAAGCAGGAAAAAGACGAACAGGCAGAAATATATGATATAGAAATAACAACCTTCTGGTGGTAAATGCTGGCAATATTTGAACTCATCGATTTAACTTGTACAAACTTGATAAAACTTTTGAAAGCCGGAAGTGCTAGAAGCGCGTAAGTGCCGCAATTTAAGTCATTTTCAGTCATTGACCTCATACATTTTTTTTATAAAATAATAGTTTTTTTATCATACAGTACTTATAAAAGGCAAGATAAATAATGGCAAAGATATATTCTTCAACCAAAATTAATAATTAAATACAACTGTTTCAATAGGATCTTGCCCATAACATCTTTTATTACGAGTATACGCAGAGAAAAAATATGTTTATATATGTTTGGTTTCAAGAACAAAATATTTAAAGGGAACCACTTAATGATTAACCCATTAAAGCCTGACCCATGTTCCCGTTGAGCTAGAATGATGAAACTTTCCAAAAATACTTAGTTTGGTCTAACTTAGAAAAAAAACATCAAAAAATTAAAAAAAAAAATATATATTTAAAAATCGAGTTGCCACCTCAAGATTTTTAATTTTCAAATTGAATGATATTGAACGATAAGAATATCATCGACAAGCAAAGTCCACAAAACAACAAAAAAATATACAAAAACGTATTTTGTTAAAGAACAGCGTTGTGTCAACCCGCAGGAACCACGTATGTTAATCAAACTAATCAAAGTTTGAAAAAGACACTCGTAAAAGAATTATATTTTACTTAATTTTTTTAAATTTCTTAGAGGTATTACGAGGGGTGCCTTTTATATTTCGGGATTAGAGAACAAAAACAAATATTAATCATCGAAAATCACTTTATTGTTTTTCAAAATAAACTCCATTAAGATCTATACACTTTTGCATGTGTTTGAACCAATTGTCGAAGCACTTTTGCCACTCTGATTGAGGTATCTCCAAAACATGCATTCTGAATGCCGCAACCGCTTCTTCGGGCGTCGAAAATCGTTGTCCACGCAGTTTATTCTTCACGGTTGGGAATAAAAAGAAGTCATTCGGTGCCAAGTCAGGACTATACGGCGGATGACCCATCAAATCGATGTTTTGGGTGCTCAAAAATGCAGTTGTTTGAGCCGATGTGTGAGAGCTCGCATTGTCGTGGTGAAGAGTGATCCGTCTTCGGCGGTTGGTTTTCCTGTTTTCTTGGAAGACAACTGGCAAACAAATGGTTGTGTACCACTCAGAGTTGACTGTTCTGCGTTGTTCTAGTGGTACGGTTGCGACATATCCATATTTTCCGAAAAAACAGGCGACCATTTGCTTGGAAGTGCTTCGTGCGCGAACAACTTTTGTTGGATTTGGCTCATCTTGAAACACCCATACAGTCGACTGCTGTTTACTTTCGGGCTCATACGAGTAAATCCACGATTCAGCACCTGTCACGATGTCATAGACGTGTTTCGAAGCACCGCGATCGTATTTTTTGAGCATTTCCTTCGACCAATCGACACGAGCCTTTTTTTGAGCGATTGACAAATTGTGTGGGATCCAACGCGAACAAATTTTTTTGACAGTCAAATGTTTATGCAATATTGAATGTATGCTGGTCCCACTTATGCCTAAGGTTGCCTCAATCTCACGATAGGTAACATGACGATCTTGCAATATCAGTTCGCGCACAGCATCAATGGTTTTCGGAACAACAGCTGATTTCGGACGACCTTCACGAAATTCGTCTTGGAGTGAACTACGACCACGATTGAATTCACCATACCATCGATAAACACTGGTACTTGATGGAGCTTCATCGCCAAAAATTGAATTAAGTTCATCCATGCACTGTTGCTGTGTTAATTCACGTCGAAAGTTGTAAAAAATAATCGCACGAAAATGTTCACGATTTAATTCCATTTTTAGACCGAGATGAATCTTTTAAGTTACTATAAACAACACAAATAGCGCTCGTATGTCAAAACGTTCTGAGTACGTATAAGCCAACAAATGTCAAACTTTGCGATAGAGCTTTCAGTTGACAGATTGCAACACCAGGGATGCCAAATCCCGAAATATAAAAGGCACCCTACGTAAGATAAAAAAAATGGAAAATTCCCTAATTCAATAAGCTTGGAAATGTAAGTATACGTAATTGTTTAGCCTTGTGCGAAAACAGGTCGATTATATAAATTCTTAAAATTTTATATTCTTTTTGAAGATCATGAAAATCTATCACTGCATGCCCTCCAGGTTAAGAAAAGTATCGCGTTGCGTTAACTTTAACGTTCGTTTTTTGCGTTAACGTTCGGCTTTAATGGGTTAAGATCTTTTGTACAAATGCATAATTTTTCGATACAAGAAGATATTAGTTGTGTCCAACATAATATAATTGTGCTAACTAAAAAAATTACGTCTACAATAATAACACCTTGTTCAAAAATAAAGGTTCATTTATTGAAAAAATTAAAGTATCCAAATCAATATTGTCGCCTTCAAAGTAGCCCCCGTCGGCTGCAACGCACTTATGCCAGCGCTTGATCCAGTCACGGAAACTTTTCTGGAACACGGTTCCTTACTTAACTTAAACAGAACTTAATTAAATTAATTTTTGTACATTTCGCTAGAATAGTGTCAATTCATTCCACATTAGCTGAAGCATGAGGAAGGCAAGATATTTGAGGTGATTTGAAGTATTTTGTGGTAATTTGTGGTAATTTGGGGTATATTGTGGTATTTTAAGGTATCTTTTCCCACGAGTGGTAAATATCGCACATTTGATATTTTTTTTGGACGCGAGAGATTTTTACCACAATATACCATGGGAATTACCACATCCCACAATCCTTGAAAAATTCCATGAATACTATTTATAGTGCTTTTCTGGCAACTTTAATCGAAGTGAAAAACTTTTTTCATGTTTTTTGCTAAAATATGTTAAATATGTTCCAAGTAAATATAGTGTGATCATCGGTAAATATATAATATTATTCTTAATAAACGTTTTGAAAATTATTGTTTGAGTGCAACCAAATTATGTATTCTCCAATTCACGCAGAGAAAAAATATGTTTATATATGTTTAGTTTCAAAAACATAATATTCAGAGGAAACCACCTAATGATTAAGAACTTTCCTTCAATAGCATTATTTTTCGATAAAAGAAGATAGTAGTTGTGTACAACATTAATATAATTGCCTTAGCTAAAAAATGCATTAATATGCTTGTGACAAAATAGAATTGTGTGTTTCTACTCAATAAAAATATATTTGCATCACTATTAAACTCAAAAAGAACAGAACTCTGCAAATTTAAAACAAACAAAACTCCTTTCATTTGTGTGTTTCGCCTAGACATACATAAGGTGTGTTTCATATATATAACGCCATTTCAAAATTTTAAATATTTTTGAAACGGCCAGCTTAAACAAAAGAGAATATTTTGCGAATTTGGTCATCTATGCACAACAACAATAGTGAGCAAGACCAAAGTCTTTTCTAATAACGGTACAGTGTTTATTGCTAAATATTACTTTTAATGCCATTTCATATTAATAACGCCACTTGCAATTATTCCTTCTGCTGCGTTTGAAGTGTAGAGATAAATAAAATTATGTAGTTAGTTTTCAAGACCTTAACAATAGAAAAAAATTTAGACCGGAATACCTCGTGCAACCCAACATACTTGCGAAAAAATGGGAAAAAAAAATTCTTAAAAATAAAATAAAAAAAAAAAAAATAAAAATGCTATGGAATTCAGGAAATCGGGTGTAGAATTAATCGCAGCCATAGAGTGATTCAACATTTTTTTAACAAACCTCAAAATTACTGCAAAACAAAATGTTCGGGCAAAAAAAAAATCCTCTTACCGCGATCAGCGGAAAATAATCCGAGCTGCGAGCAACACTATACACAGTTTAAAAGAGTTGCGGAGTTTTGTTGCTGAAAAAGTTTCTCGAACACCGGTTTGGAGAGTGCTACATTAGTGTAAACATATCCGTAGTGAACTTATAAAGTGTGTTTCTGCTCTTGCTAGCAAACATAAGAGAACGAGCTTGGAATTTGCAAGAAGGAACATAGGAACATATTCCGATGAGAAAAAATGGAATCTTGATGGCCAGGATGGATTTTGACATTATTAATACGACATACGCAGCGAACCAGTTCCGTTTTCAAAAAGAAGTTTTGGTTTAGAGAATGTGATGGTGTGGGGTGGTTTTTCTGAATTTTATAGTTCAAGCATGAAGAGCGCTGACTACACTTGTATACTGGAGAGCAGTTTGACTCCACTTTTGGAAAAAAACGGACGCACACAACTAGTTTTCCAGCAAGATAATGCGGCAATCTACGTAAATCGAGATGGTTTTAGGTCAATAACATTGATTTATTGGAGTAGCCGGCGTACTCTTCAGATTGTAATTCCATCGAGAATTTATGGGGAGTACTTGTACGCCAGGTGTATAAAAATAACAGACAATTTGGCAACGTGAAAGAACGGAAATCAGTAATTTTCGAAGAATGGAGTAAAATTGATTCAAACACATTAAAAAAATGAATTGCAAGTATGCCAAATCGCATTAACAATATTATTGGAGCCAATGGAACAGAAATTGAATATATTTTTTTTTGTATAAATTCAATAAAAACCTTTTTTATTAAAAATTTTGAAATGGCGTTATAAATATGAGACGGCATCAAAAGTGATATTAATTAATAAACAATGTACCGTTATTAGAAAAGAGTTCACTTTTGCTCACTATTGTTGTTGTGCATAGATGACCTATTGTTTAAACTGGCCGTTACAAAAATATTTCAAATTTTGCAGTGGCTTTATATTTATGTAACATACCTTATATCTGTATCTTTAGCACTTGCACGAAAAATTGCGGAAACCTTGTTGCTTATGCGCTTGCTTTTAACAGTTGCCAAGTCTTGGCGTCATTTTAAGGTTCAATCAGTCGCGCCAAACGTGTGGAAAAGTTTAGCTCTTGTGAAAAGTGTTTCTGAAAATGTTTGTTTATATTAAAAGTGTTTGTGTTTTCAAATTAATAAAACAAAAAACAAAACAAAAGAAAAATAAGGCGGCTCAGCAGTAAAAATATGTGAGTTTTGAAGCAACTTTGCTGATAAAGCGGGTGCTTTTCTGGCAAAGTGGGTGCTCCGCTAGCAAAGCAAACTTATTTACTTTTCTAAACTTAAACATATTTTGTTTTCTAAACATATTTTGTTTGCTTCAAACCAACAATTACTTCTAAGCAAATATTTTGTAATCACAGTGAAAAACTTTTGGCATTTCTTTTGCTAAAATATGTTTCCAAGTATATATAGTGTAATCATCGGTAAATATATTAGGTTGTTCTTAATTATCGTTTCGAAAATAATTGCTTGACTGCAACTAAATTATGTATTCTTCTATTAATATATATTTGTCCTTGAATATTTAATGTTATTCTTGACGAAATTATATTTCCAAGCAAACAAATAGTAATAGACTATAAAAGTGTTCTCAGTCCATTTATAATTACAATATATTTATATGAAAACATATATTCTTTAAAACAAATTAAATTGCTTTTAAATTCAAACAACATGTGCTAAGGTACAATTAAATAATGTTAAGATGCAAATATATATAAAGAAAAATTGCATTAATTAATCATATTATATGTGGAACCAATTATGATTACTTGTTTCCAAGATACATGCAGAAACATATTCTACTTCCTGCAAATTATGCCTATTATTTTTCAGCGTGTTGATATATATTTTAGTAAGCAATTGTCCGTGAATATTTAATGCTATTATTAAGGCGGTCTTCTCATTCAAAACCCGTTTTTTTGACACTTTTTAAAAAAATTCTTATTTGAAAACGCAAAGAATAATTGAAAACTTTTTTTATTTATTGTATTACAAAAAGTTCAAAGTAAATAAAAAAAGTTTTTTTGCCTCGATACGTGGGCTGTTCAAAAAGTAATGAGACTTCAAAGTTGGTGGTGAAAAAAAAGGTGTCGTCACGGCGGCCACGATTCCGGGTCTCCGGAGCGTCTGAAATGAAAAAAAAAACGGGGTTATAATCAGTATAGATGTAATTCTCGGGTGAACCTCAAGCTTAATTTTGTGATTTTTTTTGACAAAATGGCGGCCATTCAAAAAAAAAATTTCAATTTCTGGTTTTTTTTTGTAGTTTAGTGTAAAAAAAAAAATAGTAAAAAATTTTTTAAAATTATGGTCGAGGTTCACCCGAGAATGGTGACAATTCTGCGTCGATTCCACTCTGTTTCATGAAAATCGGTTCAGTTGAACTGGAGATATCATGGCCGCCAGTTCGAAAAACGTGGGTTCGAGATAAACGCGTTTAAAGTTTGAAGTAATTTTTTTGGGAAAAAAAAAAAAAAAATCAAAAATGTTTAAATGCAGTTTTAAAAAGCTGACAATTTTTACTTACAAATATTAGTCGGCGATGCCAGCTCCATACAGGCCACCTTCCTCTTTTTCGTAGAAACTGCTTTCTGCTGCCCTCTCTGCTCTGCGAGCCGTTCTGCCAGCTTTTGATGATGCCGCAGCTCGAGTCTCTGATCGGTTCAATCTGTCTTCATTGCCAGATAGTGCGTATTCGTATGCGTTTTTGCCAATCGCAATACCCATCAAACCCATAATTTTAAGTATGGGTATAAAACCGTCGTTGAAGAGGCACGTTGCAATGAAATTGGCCACTTCGATGGTGCGTGCGCCTGAGTTGATGTGTTTGGGCGAAAGTGACCAAAGAACAGAATTGTAGGACTCATTGGAATTCTGAGTTTCAGATCCAAGGCATCTTTCAAGCAAATTATCTGCCGACAGCGCTTCGTAAGCTGGTTTTATTACCTCCATCACCTTCTTGTCGAGAGGTGCATACGTGTGGTGAAAGCTATCTAACGTACCTTCAGCAGCTACTTTCTGCCATGCGCACCAGCTTGACGCGGTGCGGTGAGCTTGCCCGCACCTTTGCCTCCAATGCCCTTATTTTCTTTTTTTATTTTTCGAAGTCGCGTGCCCATTCGCTTCTGCACATGCCCAATGCATTCTTTCTTTTCCACTATAGGGTCACCGTCATAGGGGTCGACATCTAATACACCTTTGAAGGTCTGCGAATCATCATCGCCGATATACTTTACATATTTTATGCCGTGTGTTTCAAACGACCTGGAGAACATCTCTATTACAGCGTCCACCTCCATTTTCTCAGAGCTTCCTTCATGGTTTATGGTGCATTCTTCGTCATGATTATCAAGCCAAATTTGGTAAGCCTCTGGCTCTTCTTCCTTCTTGGCTTCCCAATATTTGCAGCTGTTACACAGACGAGATTTTACGACAGTGTCAACAATTTTTTTGGTATGCTTGGCAATCAAAGTTGTGACACCATAAAGGGAAGCAAAGCCACGCTTCTTCCAAGTCCCATCCCCCGACACAGTAAATAAAGTGGGATCGCACTCTGGATTCGCTTCGATCATAGCCTCTTTTTCTTCTCCAATAGCTTTTGAAATGACATGTTCGAACATGGCTTTTCCAGCAACGTACAAATTTTGTAGGATAGTATAGTACAGATTGTTGGACAAACTTTGTCCGAGGTCCATGAGGCCACAAAACATGGTTATACCTTTTGGCCCAATCCCTAAAAGCCGCATGGCAACAACCAAGCGTCGATTAATTTCATATGATTTTCCGATCATAGGTGACGAAGGAATATATGTTGTGCGTGGGCAGGCGCAGTTCAAAGCGGGTGAGGCTTCTGAGAACTCAATTTTTTGCTTGCATGAGGCACAAATTACCAACGCTGACAACGTGGTAAACACAGAACAGAACTCGAGAATGCAATACTTCAAATTGTTTTTGATTGATACTTCGTCGTCTTCGTTATTCTTGAATTTCTGGTATATTCAGAATCCTCTGGTCTAAGATGCTGATTTCCACTAAACCCGCGTTTTTTAGCACGATTCTGACGCTCACTTGGGCGTTTTTTTTTTTTTTTTATTACTTTTCCGATCCATTTTACAAAAATCACAATAAATTTATGAAAAATTTACTTTTCCGTTCACTGAAGCGTACGCGTCTGTTGCTCAACTCGATACAAACTGAACTAAATGATGCTTTCAGTTGAACACCTGGACTCAAAAAATGCTTCAACCCCTAAAATAAGCAGAAATGTGTATTCGTATGTTTGTATGAATATGTGTGCAAACACGTTTTTACCTAACAATAAACATTTTCAACGGAATTCGGTGGTTACTTTATGCCGCTTCGTTCAAAAATGAGTCGAAAAAAATAGCTCATTTTGACGAAGACCTTGCTTCACAAAAAAGGCTGTATCTTCTAAACTATTTCGAATTTCTAAAAATCCTTTTAGGGGCATATTCACAACTACCCAAGCTATAAATAAATGCAAAAAAAAGTCGAAAAAAAAGTTGCTCAATGAAAAGACCCCCTTAATGAAATTATATTTCCCAGCAAATAGTCCCAGCATAGTAGTAGACTGAAAGTGTTCTAAGTTCATTTATAACAACAATAGTTCGCAGTGAATACACATTTTCTTTAAAAGAAAGCATAATGTTTTTAAATCTTAGCAACAAGTTCATTGTTTCCAAACAACAAGTGCTAAGAAGTCAACACGTATAATTAAATAATGTTAAGATGCAAATATATTTATAAAGAGAATAGCATTAATTAATCGTAATATATGTGTAACCGATTATAATTATTTGCTTCCAAAAAGAATGCAGAAACATATCATACTTCCTGCAAATTATGTTTGGGAGGCCTATTATTTTTCAGCGTGTAGTAGTGATATTATTGAAAAAATTTTTTACGAAATGTGTGTGTATAGGTATGCATAGGTATGTATAGGTATGCATTTAAAAGCGAGTCTTTATAAAAAAAAAAAAGAAAAATCAATTATTTCCGTTTATTCCAAACCCAACCAAAACCATTTGCGTATCATATAAACCATAGGCCACGGTCACGATATTGAATAACTGAAAAATACTATGATATATTTTTAATTCAATATCGTGACCGAGGATTGAAAAAATTTCTGAAAATGTGCTGAGTTTTCAAAACTCAAAGTTCAATAAAATAACTGTATAGCAGGTATACAGAATATTTATTTTTTTTTTTTTTTTTTGTTAACATTAAAGTTTTTACTTGTTATTTAAGTATCAAATTAAAATTTTTTTTTAATGTAGTTATATTTTATCCTATATCGTTGTTTGTTCATTAGAAACTACTCACTTCAAAAAAAATGAAAAATGTTGTTGTTTTATCAAAGAAGACAAGTTTCTACCTTATATTTCTAACATAAAATATAACTAGCCAAAATTGCGATTTCACCACACTTTGCCTCGAGAAGCCCAAATGTCAGAAAAAAATTTTTATAAAAGTGATCAGCAGATGAAAAGTAGTTACCAAACATAAATCAATAGTGGTATTCGCTCTTTCGTGTATTAGATGTACTGATTGTAATTGTACCGATAAATACAAGGGAAAGAGTGAGTGACTTCTTCCACAGCAGTGTATCTACTATTGGCTACACTGGTGGCAATTGAACGTTTTTTCCTTATTTTAACATTTTCCATTACAGATTCCATTACAGGTGGATTTTAAACAGTTCTAATTAGAACAGTTCTAATTAGAAAACGATATGATGTAACGAGCTAGCGCGAAAAATTATGGCGAACAACGGACAAGAAATGGTGCCAAGAATGCTGCCAAGTAATGTCAAAATGATACAATTAACACATACAACTACATTACAATCATCTTTTGATGTTGTAAAGAAACACATAAAGTGTAACTTCAAAAGCTATGGTATTTGTTGTTGCATGTGTATTTAGTGCAATTTTTTGACAGAAGTACACTAGTGTATTCATAAATACACAAAAGAGCGAATACCACTAATAAAATGTCATAACGAAATCGGGTACCAGTCTGAAACAAGTTCAGAAACTTGACTAAACTTCTGACTTGAAAAATCTTAGTAGTTCTTATTTGGTATAAATTCTAGGAATTTAAGAGAACTAGCAAGGTTAGTAAGGCGTCTTACCTTGATTTTCTCTTTGCTAGAGATTTTCTTGACACACTAAAAACCAAAATATAACACATTAAAAAATTAACACCTGCTTGGAGCAATCATTTCATAGAACGAAAAAAACTCTAATACAAGCTAAACAATTAAAATTCCTATTGTACACTCGCCCTGAACTCAAAAAGTAAGTTTTAACACAGCTGGTGGTGGGTTTTTAAACTCAAATTTAAAATTTAATTTTCCAACTGTACGCACAACGTCATAAATTAAGAAATTAGCCCATTAGCTGCGAGAATATCACTTTAAACTAAGCCCAACGGAAAAAAATGTAAACTATTTTAATTACTGGGATTTGCAAGGAACCATGTTATTAACTTTAGCATTTAAATAACATTAAGCATAGCATAAATATTCATAATCATACATTTCAATTACTGGTGGCAGTGAATATGTAGAAATGAAACAATTTAATTATATACCATTTGTATCCGTACCATAATTGGGGCAACGAAACCTTTAAGTGCTGTTAACTGATTCAAGAATCAACAAGAGAAACAATCTATGGGACTCTGTAATAAGCAATACAAGCGCAGCTAAATGAGAACAATGGCTGACTTTAGAGCTACTAAGGCAAAACATACATACACGACAATAACAACAATGGTCATTTGGTACCCTAATCTTTTATATTAGTTACCATCAAACTGTAAGGATGTTTAATATTGTTTCTTTTTTCTGTTATACGTGAGTATGGGTTTCCACCCCGTATTTGGACAACGGTAAGCAACACATTGTGCAGCGTTTTGGATATTTCGATGTTAATAATTCAATTGTACACTTTGCAATTGTATTATCAGAGTACTAGCCGGTAAGCATCCTGATTAGGGTGCACCAAAAAAAGGACATTACTATGGTTTTGACATATTTTGTTAACATGTGAAGGCATTTTTAGAGATTATTTAATTTTCTGATATACATACGCTTAACTAAATTGGTAAAGTTTTACATGTGGAGCTTTTTTTATTTAGTTTTTCCATACGATTTATGTGAAGGAAAAGTGCGTTTTCTATTATATTACTTTTAAAGCCAAGATTATGGGCCAAATAAGTAAAGATAATAGAAGTGTTCTTTAAAATTTTTTCGCCCTTTCATATCCAAATTGTATTGATATGCAATAATTTCTTTGTGATTTGTAGGTGACTTGTCATAGTAGATTTATCAAAAAAATTATTAGGGACATTTTTGAAGAGCGTTTAATTTCCTATAAGATATGTTTCAGTCATTTACATCCGTCAATTGGTTTTTAAGACACAAGAACAAAAAGTTGAAAAATAATTTTTCCCATGTAATTTATACTTATGGAATATATAAAATCGCGATGCGCTATACCTAAATATTAAAATCAAGAGTTACGGCTTTTACAGGCATCTATACTCACCTTCCTGAATCTATTTCACTTTTTTGAATCACCTTAATCTACAAAGGGGCTGAAAGGTCTTTAGCCCCATCCCCCCTTGAAGAACTTTTTGTATGGGAAAATAATGAAAATAGGCATTAAAGGCAGTTTCACCACCCAACCACCCCCGCCCCCCATTGGGCTACAAAATTGATAAATTCAGTAGCAACAATAATTAACAATAAAAGTAGCAACAAATTCAAACATTTAATATCTATAGCAATCTAAGCTAAAATAGTATGAAAAACACGTAAGAAAATGTATTGAAGCTCTTTCAAAAGCTTTAATTTTTTAAGTCCATAACACACAAAAGGCATGCATGCATCAAAGTGTCTGACGTTTTTGTTAAACACACGTGATCTTATGGGATCATGCTCAATGCGTGGATGATTCACACTTTTTTGTATGTGCATTATCCCATCAGCTAATGTGTGTTTAACAGAAACGTCATGGTTACGGACATGTTGTGGACTTAAAAAATGAAAGCTTTTGAAAGAGCCTCCATACATTTTCTTAAGTGTTTTTCATACTATATGCAGAGAACTTTACTGAATTAGTGTTTGTGACTGAATTGCTTAGGAGATAAAAGTCATGAAAGTTGGAAAATTCTGTGCAAATTTGTAAGTGCGTGAATGCTAATTTCACAAAATTTCGACATGATCAAATTTACAAGTAAAAACAGTTTAAAAATTTCGTGAAAATTGTACATTCATGAATCGCTGCGATTTTAAATAAAAATTTCAATGTCAATATTGATTCAATACGTCAATAGTTCATTGAAAATTTTTATCAAAACTCACAGCAATTTTCAATTTAAATTTTTCGTCTGCCGCGCTCATTCTTCTTATTATTTTCATAAATTAAGTTTGAGAAACCTTGCATATTTATAAAGGTTACTTCTGAAAGATTCATGAATATCCTTTTTCATGAAAATAAATATGTTTAGTAAGGGTTATATATTTCCCTTTTTTAAATCATAAACACTTAAATTTTAAAAATTTTTGCTTTACGTGCATTTTGAACTTTTTCATTACAAAACTCTTTTTTTTTTATTAAAGAATCAAAATTAAATGTCATTGGCACCAATTTTAATCAAACAGCAATAATTTGAGAACACTTGTATGATCATTGGAATTGGAATTTCAATACTTAAAATTTTTTAAAGTATGCAATGGAATTTTCTATTTAATATTACATTTAATCGATCATAGTTAACCATTTTAGTTTGTATATACTATTTTTAGAACTACTCTTCTGTATAAAAAAATTAACATTTTTGTAAGCGAAAAAAGTTAAAATTTTCAAACTTTCACGATTTATATCTCCTTAGCCATTTAGGACCAAGCGATTTTTTTCAGCATTATGCCCGTATGATACTTAATTTTTTTGTCCAATTTTAAAATCTGAAAACAGGACAGACATATTTTGTAAGAAAAGGATAAACGTTGTTACTTTTTTATATCTGGTGTTTTAAGAGCAGCTGCATTAAATAAATTAATAAATTAAATATCACTTTTAATTCAGCATACATTTATATTAAATAGTTTTGTTTACTCTAAAAATGTCAAATTAATTATTAACAGCACAGTAAATATTTGATCGAAACTTAACGAAGAACGAATTGAAAGAAACGGCAAGAACAATACAAAGAAAATACAGTCCGTCTTACAAATTTTTCTCCAATTCGTACCATACGCGTACTCACTCACACCAATTGAATCCATGCATTCGTGCTATTTGAACTGCTCTAGTTTTAATTTTCAATGATCAATTCAATTATCATACAGGCTTTAGATTTAGGGGCTCCAAATACGCGCAAGGGGGAAAAAAGAAAAGGGTGAAATTATTTTCAATCCTCGTTTCAATACCTTTTGCCAGCTGAAGAACAAAACACTATTTGTTTGATGTTTCCGATTGGGTCTGGAACTCATTAATTCTCAAGTTGGCCTTTGAGCCTTGTAGCCACACATATAAGTTGTTTGATTCTTAGTTGCTTGATTCTAAACAACTTTGTTTTTATATTACAAGGCATATTATTATACTGAAAAATAATAAAATACTTAAAAAAGCACAAAAAAATATTAAAAACCCGTTGTACATAAATTTAAAAAAAAAAATAAGAGTATTTCATGTGTAAAAATTGTATTGATGGTTTTTAAAAAATTCGTTAAAATATTAGTTTTTAGTTTTGGAGTTTTCAAAACTCCAAAAGATAGTGGCTATAAAAAATATGAATGAAATATTTAGTGTCAAAAAAATTAAATTTTTTATAAAAGTGCTAGTAAAACTGTACACCACAAAGAAGATCAATTCAAGATCTTTAAAATATAACCTAAACATTTTTTATCAGACTAAAGGTTTTGAAGATATAGTTGTTTTACTACATGTTAAAATGAAAAATTTTGATTTTCTTTTTTTTAATTTTCTCACTTGAAAAAAAAAATATTAAAAACGTATATGCAAATTTTTTGAAGTATTATCGATGTGCAAAGTACCAAATTTTCGCAAATATGTAAGTTTCGAAAAGTGTTCGATTTGACATGGAATCACCGGTGTATATTATGTTTTAATTGTTTTAATTTTTATTTTTTTTTTTTTATCTTAGCCCCTTCCCCCCTCTGGCGAATTCTTGATCCGCCACTGATTGTATGTGATGCCAACATGCAGCCAATAAAGGCTGAAATAAAAATAAAAAAAAATTAAAAGAATTAAGTTGTTAAAGCGCAGCTTTTTTAAAGCGAAGCTTTTTAAATTTTTCACAAACGACACTTTTCTTTTTTTCGACACCGTTTTCCTTAGAAATTTATGGTTTCTCTATATATATAAAATATGAAAAACATACCTAGGCCGCCATGGGAATCGAACTCGTGTTCTATCGATTTTTAGTTCTATACACTACCCACCGATCCACACATTTTCGTTATTCAGAATTATTGATTGAATATTAAGTATAACTGAAGCAATAATATTTTAATAGATTTTTGTTGTTTGGAAAGCTGCTAAACTACTAGCTAGAAGAGTCATCATCAGTGTTGTCACTTCACCACAATTGTGGTAAGTCTACCACATTTTGAACTCTTTTGGTTTCTGCCACTTTCACCTCCAACTATTTATATATTTCCAATATATATCACTTTATTATTTGAGACTTAATTTAACGATTTTTTATTAAACGTGAATGCGTTTGTGTTGTTGTTGGTACATGCTTATTTTTTTCATACCGCGAAGGAAAAAATTGCCCACAATCGAAAAAACGAAATGCCCATTTCAGCCCTTGAAAGGACTTTGACCAAGCTTCTTCTGATCAATTGTGTTTTGCGTGTTGGTAAATGTTTAAACACAAATGATCAAGAACTGGACTAACAAGGTTCATGCCGACTCCGAACGGCTTATGATCTCAAGAAGCTTTTCATGGCAGTTTTTACTCTCTGAGGTTTGCCATTGTCTGCAGAGAGGTACAGAAAAAACAGAACAGAAAAAATAATTCAATTAAAAAAACATTCTGTGTCAGATGAGACTTAAACCCGTATTCTATCGCATACAAGGCACGCACCTCAACCGATATGTCACAGCCGCCGCCACGGCAAATTGCCCACAAGTGTGTTTAAATAACAATAAATGTAAAATTTACTGGTGTGACTACTATTAATGTATGTTTCTGAAATTACTTTATGTTATTTTAAATTTTTTAATTTAAGAGTTATTTTATTACAAAAAAAAACCATTAAATTATCAAATTTCTGAAACTGCGAAAAAGCTTCGCTTCTCTTGTGTGTCCAATGACTTTCCTGTTTTTTTTTTTTTTTTTTTTTTTGCATTTGAGGCAGTGGAAATGAACTGATCCAAAAAATTAAATTTGGTTGCTCGATCATTTTTAAAATAGTTTCATTTTTCATTAAAATTGTCTAATATATTTGAATCTCAGAACTGCTTAAAAAAAATTTTTTTTTGTTCTACATACTTTCAAAATGTCAACCATATTTTCTTTGCCACCTTTAGCGATATATGCGTTTGTGGTAACTTATATTTCCCAGCTGCTAGTATACATAGAATGTTGAATTAAAAATCTTATAAAACGGTGGCCTTTAATCGTAAACATATAAAAGATGCTTATGAAATAGTTTCCTCATATTAAAAAGTTTGTTCACAACGCGATATTTTGCAAATTTAAGATTTTTTTCTTTTATAGAAAACAGACAGATGCTTTCGTAAATTTTGTTTCTGGAGTACATTTAAACTAAATTACACTGTACAACAATTTGGCCCTTTTTAAAAACCCATCCCAATGGTTTCTCATATTTTTGGTATTAAATTAAAGAAAAAACAGTATAGAATTTAAAAAAAAAAAATTATAAAACTATACAGTTTATGGAAAAAAGATATGAAAAAATTCCTTATTGGAAGTATTTCGTGGAAAAAGACAATCGCGCAAAAGTGACAGCGAGCGCAGTCAATTGAAAATAGCAAAAGCGTGTAGAAGTTAATTTTATAGTGGGCGGCGCATAAAAAAAGTTTTGTTGTGAAATTGTGTGTTGCAATTACAAAAATATTTTTAAACCCAGATAGTTTATTATTTTGTGAAAATACTAAGGAAAAAAAATCAATCAAATGGTTTTTTGAAAAGTTCAAATTTTCATTGAAGTGAGCCTAATAAGGCACATACTTTTGTAAAACCGGGCCTAATAAGGAAGATACCCAGAATAAGAATAAGCAATAATAAAGAAAGCCATCAATTACAAGACCCAAGATGTCACTAAAACGCTGTTTGAGTAAAAAAGAATTGATTTTTTTAATCTTTAAAGATCCTGAATGGTATTTAATTTTTTAAAAAAAAGCGTTCAATTTTTTTTTTAACATATTTTCGTCAGTAAATTCATTTATGTTACTAATTTTTTCAATAAAATTAACATATAATGCCTTTAAACAAAAATAATGTTTAGTTAAGTTTAGTTTACTATTTCAAGCAAGAAATACGTGGGCCTTTTAAGGTACACACGCTCCTAAAAAGGCGTATTTTTAAATCGCATTTTTAGAGGTTTCCGATAATTTATCTTGCTGCCGCCTTTTTGTTTTTTTATAACCAATTCATCAAATAAAATGACACAAAAACATTTAGGTTTTTACTATCAATATTTTGTACGCTGTATTGCAAAAGGTGTAAGGTGGGCCTTATATGGTGCACTCATCTTATTTTAAAAATAATTTATCGTTAAATTTTCTGCCGAATAATAAGTTTAAGTGCATTCACAAGTGTCTATGAAGAATATGGACGGAAGAATTCAAACGATTGGAACATCGGTGTACCCTGCCCAATTCACAAGAAAGGCGATCCCACCATTTGTGCCAATTAACGTGCGTATAGTCTGTCCTGTCGAGCGTATAGCTCAGTATGCCGTAAAAACGAAATCAAAATCTCCATAAGAAGTACATTGAGTTTTTTGACAGCGAACAGGCAGCGGATTTTTTTTTTCGCTAGGTAGTACGCTGTTGAAGGAAAAAATTTGTTCAGTGCAGCCAAGTTCACAACCATGCGTAGAGAGTTAAAATGTCAAAATTTGGCTGGCAATTACATGCCCGTACATTTAATTGCCGTGGAAATTTGACATTCAACTGTAAGTAATAAATTTATTTAGTTTATTAATGTGTAGTCTTGCCTTTTATAGTATATAAAATTGCAGCAATAAAAATATGAATCTGTCAAAAAGAACAGCTAGTGCTTTTTCTCCATACAAAAATTTTGACTCTATTCATGCCGATATACTTAGGCTATATTTAGTCGATTATAAAGCCACTTTTTCCCATGTGAACAGCTGCTTTTATTTTGGGGGTAATTGAGACATACAGTCAGTTCTTTTTTTACACGACTTTTTACACGAATTTGATTTAACACGAATAAAAATAAATCTTTATTTTGTTTTTACACGCTTTATTTTGATTTAACACGATTGACCCAAATTCTGAAAATAACAATTTTAGTACTAACAATTTTCACCGCTATAAAATTTTTAATTTTTATTATACTCCCGTGTTGCCGCGTGTAAACATGCATGTCAATAGTCGTCCCTATTGTATTGTATGTGTACTATATTGTTTTTTTTTTTTGCATTCTTTTCTAAGTTTCTGAAATTGTTTTTTTTTTGCATTCTTTTATAAATTTATGAAATTGTTTTTTTTTTCATTCTTTTATAAGCTTATGAAATAAAAATATACGCAAATATTCGCTATAACGCTCCAATATGAGTTTGAAAATGGTTTATTGTATTATTTCTACAGATTTGTTAAATTTGGAACCAATCTTCTACTTTTCCATAAGTGCAATGCATTTTTTTACACGATTTTTTTTTGCACGAAATCTTTGGGAACGTATCTACCGTGTAAAAACAGAACTGAGTGTAATTGCATAACGTTTATCGAGTTATCGCTCGATGCTTAGTAAGCTGTGGACTCAACACTCTTCTTACTAAAAAAGTATGACTTACAATTTTTTTTAAACATTATCCTCTTACATAAGTCTTGAACTTTGCAACCGATTTATAAAGACATTGCAAACTGGTTTTTAAGTGTATACATAGACAGTCAATATGGTATAAGAGAATTTAGCAAAAGAGAGATTATAAAGTTCCAAAAAACCTAAAAAAAACGCAAGTTTTTATATTAAAAATTATATTTTTTATACATATAATTCTTTTGTACGTGTGTATGTGCCGATTTTGATGATATTTTTTGTGTGTATTTGAGTGGGTTTCTGAATGCTCATCTGATTTGCATAAAAATTTGTACATAGGGATTTTCGGATACGGTGACTGTTCATTATTTATGTTGTTGGATGTATAACTTTCTATACATTATACACACTTTGAATGTTACATTAGAGCCGGGCGGCGCAGGGTATTCAGCTAATATTTACCAACAACAATCAGTTCGTACCCTTTAACATTTTTTAATATTAAGTCTTTCAACTTTTATTTATATTAAAATAGAATTATATTTTTGAAACAAAGTTTGTTGTACTATATTATTCAAACTTGAAATGTCATTTCCTGGAATCAACAGCAAAAGAAAAAATATCAAAAACATTGATTTCTTAAAATAAATAAAAGTTGAAAGAGTTAATATTAAAATATCTTCAAGCGTACGAACTGAGTTGGGGAGTATATTATAATATAAAATTTTATATATAAAAAATTTTAAATTAAAGGTTCGCTTAAAGGTTGAGGGGATTTTCTGTGACATTTGACACAATCAGCCATATGGGCTATCCGTTTCTCACAGTCCAAAATCGAAGTTTCCTATCCCTTTATTAAGACATTATTAATATTAAGACACGAGGTCAAGAGAAAGCATTTATGAAAGAAACAGAACATTTACATAAATTTAAAATTTCAATTCAAATTACATAAATGCTTAAATTCGTTTATGGTTTGATTTTTACGAAATCTTTTCCAAAATATCCAATCTATCGAGTGCTCTATTTAATATTGGACTTCACAGAACAAATTATGCTTCAAATACTCCGATCATAAGAACTATATGAGGGTTTAATAATTTATCAATACATATGTATGTATGTATCCCATTGATTTTTCAGTATCTAAAGCAACTCTGTACAATCAATTATCTTCAATTTATTAAGTTATAACATATTATTTTTGCTTATATATACATATAAGAGTGGCCCTTAGTTGTGTGGAACAAATTTTTATACCCCAACGCGTACTGCGTAAGGAGTATATTAACTTTGTCAAGATCGGATGAAAGCCACGCCTATTTTCCTTACAAAGTGGCTAAAAATCCACAAAAATGAAAGAAATATCTTGAAATTTTTGCACATAAGCTTTAATATATAACATGAAATATCTCTATGCTATTTGGCAAAATCAGATGAAAGCCTCGCCTACCTCCCATACAAAAGGACGTCATCAAAATAGAAAAACTTTAGTAAATGTAGAAAACTGAACGACATCGGGTCTGTATCTACCCAAATTGCGCCCACATCGTTTATCCAAACCATACATATATTCTTCGGTATAATATCGAGTCTCTACGTTAGAAAAGTGGGTGTGGCATTTTACTTTTGATCGAACTTCTGTTGCACCGTTTTAACAGACTTCAACCAAATTTTTCACACATAATCCTTGGTAATTTGAGCAATCTTAAGTTCATAAAATTGGGCAGTAATATACAGGGGGCGTGGCACTTTATTTTTAGACTAGTTCTATCTACACCGTTTGTCCGATTTCCACCAAATTTATTACATATATTCTTTAGTATAATGAGAAGTTTAAAGACTACAAAGGTGGTTGGGATTGAACAAGGGGCGTGTCAATTTAATTTTAATCGAATTCCCTCTACACCTTTTGCCCGACTTAAATCAAATTTTGCTCGCATATTATTTGCCATAAGAATCAGTCTGTAGTTCATAAAAGTGGGCGTACTAGACATGGGAGTGGCAATTTATTTTTAAAAAATTTCCATCTACACCGTTTTTCCGATTTTAACCAAATTTCGCACATATATTTTTTAGTATAATGAGAAGTTTTAAGCATACAAAAGTAGGTGGGATTGGACAAGGGGAGTGACCATGTAATTCTAATCAATCTCGCCCGTCTAAAAAATTGGGCGGAATTAGACAAGGGCGTGCCACTTTAATGTAAATCGAATTCCTTCTATTGCCTTTGTCCGATTTCTTCTAAATTTTCTCTATCCTTTGGAATAATGAGCAGTCAGTTGTCAAGAAATTTGGGAATTGAACGGAGGGTGTGGCACTTTAATATTAAGCGAAATTATTTTACATCGTTGGTATGAATTTGCACATACTACCAATCAAATTTTGCACATATATTCTTAAACATAATGAGCAGTCTACAAATTACTCTATGTATCAGCTAAGGGTTAAATAAAATTAAACGTATGACACAAATATTTTTGCAGATTATGCATAAACATTTTAAAGACGGCTTAAGACTTTTAATATACTTCAATGCGGTTGCGGGGGGTATTATTTAAGCTTCGGTACCCTGCCGAAGCTCCATTCCTTACTAGTTTTTTATAAATTCAAAATGTGCATGGGTCTCGATTGTTCCTTTATATATAAAAAAAACAAACTGAACCTTTTAGAAAAAATATTGAAATTTTAACGTACCTATAACGACCTTTATAATGAAAATTTGAAATGGGAAAATATCGTTATTTTTCCAAAAAAATCCCAATTACATTTTTTAAAGCTCAAATTTTCTAAAAACTGGTACACACTTTGTTTTTCATTTAATTTTTCTTTAAAATGACTTATCAAACTCATGCGATACAAAAAACCGTGCGATAACGTTTAATAAATCGACTGCTACGCAATATTTTGCTAGAAGTACGCCTTTTTAGAAATTTTGAGTTTGAATATTTTTACGAAAAAAATTCCCTAATATACAAATTTGGAAAAAGCGTGCCTGTACGTTTAAATATCAATATTTTTCCAGAAAATTTCACAATTTACTTCTAACATGCAAAAGAACAATCGAGGCCCATGCACATGTTAAATATTAAAAAAAATAAGGGCCACTATAATACATTTTCTTAATATATTTAAAATCTAGTCAGTAAGGAGTAAATTCCATTGATAAATAAATGAAATAAAATGAAAAATGAAGTATAAAATTCGGCACTCACACATGAATCACGATTTTCCTAACTTTTTCTCATCTCATCTTTAGATGTTGAAGCTACTTTAAATGTTGCTCATTCCGCGAAGTACCGACACACAAAATTCCTTCTAAGTTTTGTGAAAAGTTTTTTCAAGTCGTTAAGAAATATTTATATCAGCTCCGAAGTAACGGCGGGTATTCAGCTAGTAGCAAATAAAACACAATGGCATAATATGATGATGATGATATGAACATTGTTGGGTTATAACGCGCTAATTATATTCAATTATATTTTTTTTTTTTTTGTATATCTGTAACTTTATACAATATTGTAAATTACTCTCTAAGCCTTTATCGTAAATTCATTTCTCAAACTAATTTGCCTTAGTTTCTTTCATTATAACTTCACTCTTCAACCATAATTAATTTGCTAGTTGCTTACTCTCATTGCATTATTCTTTCATTGTTTTTTATTGCCGCTCATAAATAACTTACTCATAACTTACTCTTATTGAATTATGCCTTTATGAAGTTATTTGATAAACGTTTGTGATAGAATAAACACGCTTACACGAAAACACAGCGATTTACATTTTATAGAACTTTAAAAAAAACAAACATATATATACAACTTTTGTTTTGCTGTAAGTTTTGAGAACATAAGAAAATCTTCTTGAGAACATAAGCCGTTCGGAGTCGGCATAAAACATAAAGGTCTAGTTCTCGATCATTTGTGTTCAAACATTTCACACTACACACAACACAGTTGATCATAAGTAGCTCAGTCAAAGTCCTTTCAAGGGTTGAAATGGCCATTTCGTTTTTTTTTTTTATACAAGTTTTGTACAGTAAAACCGAATTTTCGAAATAATTAACTACATCTTTAAGTTTTATATATTTCTTAAAATAAATTATTTTCTTGTAAGAAATATGTTCTCTTATAACGATGCATAATTTAAGAAATAAAGAAGGGTAGAAGGGGGATCATTCGCCATGGGGGCACATACGCCACCCTACTTTTTTCCTAAATTAGCAACACTATTAAATCGAAATAAGCATCATTTTATGCAAATATCGATAAAGTTCCATCCCTATAAAAATGACATTTCAACACCGAGCGTTATTGCGACGAAGTGCGTTTTTGTATTTTTTGATGTGCTGCGAAAATATTTTTGGGTAATACTTGCATTGGGAAGTTGAAAATGCATTAGCTTGTAACAGTGATATTAGTGCATGCAATCATATATAGTTAATATTGTAAAAGGAAAAAAAGATACTTTTTTTTTTTATAAGTGCCTGCACATGGGGCACATACGCCGAAGTGCATTAGTGGCAGTTTCGCCGGCGTAACATCTCGGCAAGCGGCTTCTTTTATTTTTTAAATAGATTTAAAGAAGTACAATGTAAAATAACTTAAACTAACATGAAACATAAATTTCACTAAGTTGTTATATGTTTGTTTTTATGTTTTTAACGGAAAATTTAATTGTAAATAAATAAGATTATTTTCCTTTCATTTGTTTCTTTCCGAATATATTCTTTTCATGACTTATGTAAATATTCAAAGTTTTATTTTGCGGATTATATACCCCATAGGTGTGGCGTATGTCCCAGAGAACTGCACAAGCCTACTTGAAATTCAAGCTTTTTCAAGTACTTGAATTCAAGTATGTATCCAAACTTGAAAAAGCAAGCTTTGGCCGCTTGCAAAAATACCAAACAATTACAACTCATATCCAAGCTTTTTCGTTGGCTTGGCTTGTTGAGGCTTACTATGTCGGGCTAAAAAGTTGAAAAGCTTGAAACGATCGGTAAAAGCTTGTAAGCTCGCAAGTATCCAATTAATTGAATTTAAAGCAAGTATCCGAAAAAATTCAATTAGCTGGTTTAGGAAATTCTTAAGCGTAATAAGACTTTTAAGGGTTCTGTGGACTCCGTGGTTGGCAGTTTTAGGGGGTAGCTAATTTTGAAATTGATGTAAAAATTTAAAATTGAAGATGCCGAATAGAGTTGCCACCTTGATTTTTTTTTTTTTTTGTATTTTTGCGAATTCTTGTTATTTTGAATTTCTGACAACGGATTTGATTGATTGATTTGATTGGACTGAAGTCCACATGGCTAGCAACAGAATTACATAAACTTAAACATTTAGAGATAACCTCGTTTTGACTAAAGTTAGTTTTATGGGGAAAAATATAAAATAGCAGTCTTTCCTTAAGGCCTCTTATTGGCGCATACAAATAGATAAGTTCCAGCAACTCTGGACATTGGATCTTGCCATCTAAAATGTCCGTGATAAATAATATTGAAAAATGTTTTCTTCTTTGTTCCAGAGTTTGAATTCCAAGAAGTTTGCAACGAACAATATACGAAGGCTTGTCCTGATATGTGTATAAGTTACGCAAAGCAAAGCGAGAAAACCTTTTTTGCACTTTTTCGACTCTGTTAACATCAACTGCATATGAAGGGCTCCAAATAACACTGGAATATTCTAAAAGGGACCTGACCAAGCTCATAAAAATGAATTTCACTGTGTGTGTGGATCAGAGAACTCCTTGGAGTTTATTTTAACAAAACCTAGAGAGAGAATTTTTAATAGCTAAGAACATTTCCAAGTCGTCAGCGTACATCAAAGATTGACAGAATTTATCGGTATCGGTTAGGTATATCGTTTATATATAAAATAAATAAAAGTGGCCCTAAATGGCTTCCCTGGGGAGCACCTGACGTAACATGAACCATAGAAGAGTAACTGCTTTCAATTTTTATGAATAATTTTCTGTTTGTAAGGTACGAGTTGATCCGTTTTAAAAAGTTAGAGTGAAAACTAGCTTACCTAATTTGGAAATCAAAAATTTGTGGCTTAAGCTATGAAAAGCTTAAACAAAATCTGTGTATAACACATCAACTAGGAAGCTTTTCTCTGTGGCAGTCATGCAGAAATTTGAAAAAATAGCTTAATTTGTGCTAGTGCATCTGCCAGCGAAAAATCCATGCTGAACAGTCGAGATATGATTTCGCACTTCAGAAAACAATTTTTCGGCAACTAATTTATCTAACAGTTTTGGTATGACTGAAAGTTCAACAATTGGTCTATAGTTTTCAATGAGATACTTCTGTCCAGATTTAAAAATTGGGGAAACATATGCTAATTTCTTAAAAATTGGGGAAAGATATGCTAATCCTAATATCTAGACTAAAACTCAAACTTTTTTACATTTCTCGAATGCATAAAATCTTAAAAATATTTTCAGAAAGCTTTGAGTGAATTAAATAAAAATTGTTGTAGTTTTAAGCACAATCGTCCGTAGACTGCCATCAAAATAAAACAAAAAATTAAATTTTTCTTAAATCTTTGATTAAAAGCTCAAAAAGCGTTAGCAGAACCTTAATTATTTGTTTATTTTTTTTTTTTAGATGAACAAGCTCTGAAAAATTATGTCCACCGCATATTTAAGGTACTTCACTAAACTACGAATTCCTGCTATATGATTTAATAGTTGTTATTCAAAAATTCAAAATTTTTTCTTCAAAAGATATATAATTATAATGTAAAAACAAAATTTATCTGAAATAAACGGTAGCTAAAAATAAAACTTTAAATATAGAGGATTTTTCGCTTAAAAAGCTTTAGAAGACCCTTAATTAAAATGCAAAGATTTGTATGAAATCAACCCTGATGCCACGCATTGCTTTATTGTTTTCTTTTCACGAGCTTGTGTTGTGAGAGTATCAATAAACTCCATGTTGCTCTCTATTCTTCTCATTTTATACTCAGCATAGCACAACAAAAAAATTTTGTGGTTTTTGTGTGTTTGAATATGTACGCATTGGCATCGTAGTCATTGCTCATGGTTTGTATTCAAGTGACCCTTTTTTAACTGATAATAATATAAAAGCTTTGTTAATTATAAATCCAACAAATTTAATTTCATTGAAATCAGTTAAAAATTCGTCGAGTTATATAATTTTCAATTTTAAGCATCAATACTTCTGTTACAAACAGCACAAAATCGTTGTTTTTCATGCTCTTTTGCCTGAACGGAGCTTTTCGGAAGTAAGAGCAAACAAAACATAGATATTTTGGTGATTTTGTAGTGAAGTAAAAATTGAATAACTCAACGAATTTCCAACCGATTTCAATTAAATAAAACATGCTGGATTCAGAAATAGCTACTATTTTATTCTACGACATAACGAGACATTTCATACAAAATATGTCTACAAATTGATCTGAAAAAAATATATGAAAAAATTTTAATTGTTTTCACAGACGAAGCATTGCTCTTAATACAATTTTTGAACGAAGTTAATTTAGATTTAGTTTCTGGTAGGACACTGGGAACGACTAAAAATAGCACAAACATTGATGCAATGTTTTCACGATTCGTAAATCATGTAACTTCTGATGTTCACGTATTATATTTTAGTAACTACAACCTATTGTTACAGTATTTAATAACGACGTTACTATTAATGAAATTCAACAATTTTCCTTATAATGAATTTATGCTATATATGCAATATAAAAAAAATGACATTATTGCCATTTCAGCCCTTAAAGGACTTTGACCGAGCTTCTTATGCGGCCCATGCACGCTGCGACCAAAGCAAAGCTGGACGTGTAACCTGGAAGTTTTTGACGTTTATCAGAATGAAGTCGTAGCGTGTTTGTCGAAGTTAAGCAACTTATTGACAGTTGCAACTCAGGAAACGCCAATATTAAAATCAGTTTTTTTACTCTCTGAGGTTTGCCATTGTCTGCAGAGAGCTGACGGCAGAACAGAAAAATTAAAAAATAATTGAAAAAACTCAAATGAAAAAACTTTCTGCGTCAGTTGGGAATTCAGCCATGGTTCTCTGGCATATGGGTCACACACTCTACTCACTACGTAATATATTTTTACACTATGTTAGTAACATATTTTAACATTTAAAAAGTATACAATCCTTTCAGTAATATAAGATATGCCTTTATTCACCCATTTTGCCTTTTATATACATCTCAAATTCCAAGGAAATCGATCTAGAGGAGTAAATTCCAGTCGCGCGTCGGAGCTGACAGGCATACTATTTTTTTGCATTCTTCAGTAAAAATTTATCTCTGATAAAATTATTAAAAAACTAGTAAGGATGGAGCTTCGGCATGGTACCGAATCTTAAATACCCCCCTCGGCCATATTGAAGTATATTCGAAGTCTTTGGCCACGACATACTCGATGACATTCAGTTTCATATATTAACGAAAGTTTTCCTACTTTGATGACGTCACTTTGTATAGGAGGTAGACGTGGTTTTTATCCGATTTTGCCATATATCATAGAGATGGTTCAAATTGTATAAAAATTAGTAGTATTAGTTGGGTAAATTAAATCAACAAGAAAAACAGCACTGATCTTTATATGCAATTCTTTACTCCACAAATTCTTTGTTATTTGATATTAGCTTATGTTGTTAATATCATATTTTAAGTTCCACCACACTTTCTTGAAAAAATTAAAAAACATTTTTGAAGCGATCTGAGAGTTCTGTGATTTTCTTGAGTGAAATCACAAAAACAACACTTTTTTGACATCGTTTTTTTTAGATTTGGTGTTTCTTTTTTGTTTGCTTCGTTACAATAAGAAAATGTAATATAAGTATTAAAAATATTTCACCGTGGGATTCGAACTCGTAGCAATCCAATACAAAGTATAACTGAAGCTATGTTGCATCAGATCACAATAATCTATTAATAGATACAAGTAGAAGCAACATATTTGTTAGTTTTTGTTGTTTGAATATCTGCTAAGCTACTTGCTACAAGTTGTCATCATCAGTGTTGTTACTTTACCGTAATTGTGGTAAACTGACAGCTTTTTTTCTACCTCTTTTAAAACCCACAATTGATATCTGTCCAAAGTCTATAATTTTTTTATTTCAGACTTAATTTAACGATTTTTATATAAAAATTCTTTCACAATAATTCCAATGTTAGAAATTTTATTACCATTACTGTTTTATTCTTTTTGGTATATAAAGAGTAGGTACAGTACTGTTTTAAGAACATTATATGAGAATTATTTGCAATAAGACTAATTAATTTACCATCAGACTCAATTTACCACTATTTAAAATTTTTAAGTGACAATACTGGCAACATCCTTTATCTATTTATATATTGTTGTAATCTGCTGCAACATAGCTTTAGTTACTTTACATTGAATGGATGACTTATCGGAACAAAGCTTTTTAGATCGTTGGAAGAGTATGGAACTATGAATCTATGGGCTACAAGTTCGATTACCAGGGCGGGAAATATTTTGTGTGTTCTTTTTGTTGATTTGAATGCGTTTGTGTTGTTGGAAAATGTTTTTTTTTTTTTTTGCATAGCGCGAACGAAAAAATTAACAATTGTCCACAAGTGTGTTGAAGTAACATGTAATGAAATAAATTAAATAGCAACGAAATTTAATAAAATTTACTGGTGTGAATATAAGCGTGTGTTTTTTCAAATTACTTTATGTTATTTTAAATTTTTGAATTTAAAAGTTATTTTATTAGTGAAAAAAATATTAAATTATCAAATCTATGAAAATGCGAAAAAGTTTCGCTTCTCTCGTGTGTCCAACGACGCTGCTGTGTTTTTTTTTACATTCTTTGCCGTCGGTAATATTTTCCTTGTTTTCCACCCACAAATAATTTAATTAATTTTCACACCCATTTTGGAATGAAATTCGAACTGCCTCCACTTAGGACGCCTTTAAGACGGAAACTTAAGTGCATCAAACTGCTATGTTTGCAAAAATTCCGTTATCTTCAATAACTTTATCAAGCACCCTTTTCGAAAATTTCATTTATAGTCAGCCGTTATATTAAGTAGTTACACTGTATTAAAGATTTAAAAGCCAGAGCAATTTAAACTGCCAAATTCCAATTTAAAATTTGTTGTTACTTTTAAGGGAAAATTTTTTTTATAAATAACTTCATATATGTTCAAGAACATCGAAACATTTTTTTTTCAAAATTACTCCTCTTACTATACTGTTTAGCCTGTTTTGCGCGCGACGTCAAGCTTTTCTTTGCTAACTCTACTTACTCTTTCAAATAGTTTTTATTGTATTTATTATTATATAATTTGTATACGAATGAACATCGCCAAACGCCGAAGTACTGAACTGCAAAAAAAAGAGAATCGGACCAGCAGAAAGAAAAAAGCCAGGTGCAAGCAGATTATGAGCAAACAAAAGGCTTACTGTATGCACCCAGGATCGCAGATGACTTGTAATTTAGAAAATAAAAAATAATTTAGAAAATAAAATAAGAAGTAGAAAGAATTATACTTAACATTTCTGCAAAAATACTTGAGCGAATTTTATGATTATGGTCTAGATTTTTTTGTTATGAGTTTCTCTAAACGAAAAGAAAAGAATAATTTAATCATGAAAAGACAGAAAAACTTCTTTTGAAAATTTGAAAGGGTTTTTTTTCGAAACAGGTTTTTTAAAATCAGTGTGCATGATAGGGATGGGCACTTTTTTAAAAAAACCTCCGTTTCGGATAACCGGTTTTATAAATTTCGGTTTTCCCCCGAAACGATTTTACCAAAAACCGACTTTTTAAGAGATTTTTAATAAAAAATACTAAGATTTCTATTAAGAATTAATATTAAAGCTGAGTTAGAAAATATTTGAAGTTAGTATAATTTTCAATATATTAATTTAGACTAAAATTGTCAAAAATTTAAAAAATTTTTTTTGCACATTATTAGAAAACTGAATATTATATAAAAAGAAAATTCAAATAGGAAATGCATTTAATAACTTTAAACTTTTTTACTTTTTAAACTTTTTAATGAAAATGAAAAGCATTTTTTTAAATATTTGTTATTAAGCATATTAAAACAAAAGTTGCGCTTGAGATCATATTAATTTTTAATTAAAAAGCAATAATATTGCTGTTAACTGCTTCCACATATATAATAAAAAAGCGCTAAAGCTAAAATAATATTTTAGTTTCCAACTGATATAAAAAAAAAAAACAAAAAAAGAGATCGAATACATACTGAAGTTTTCAATACATAAAAAAAAATAGTTTTATCAGTTTTATATGTAAGTTATCATATCTTCATCAAATTTTAATCAGCTTGCGCACATTGTATACCGTTTGCAAGATAACCATGTTTTTTCATCAGTAAAGAGGATTCATAAGGAATCAGCCTAAAAAAGGCAAAAGTTACAGTCAAATCAACATTTTTCATTTATACAATTTAGAAACTCTTTGTGTAACTTGCGAATTCGTCAGACGACTTGCTTCATCGGAAATCACATCATTAATCGTAGAAACAAAATTAATTCGGTGAATTTTTTTGAAAAGGAAAACATCAAAAAGATCACCTTTTCAATCATCTTTTTTTTTAAGATTCTGGAGGAAGTTTAATGTGCCATCTTCCATTTTTAACCTTTTTATTCAAAGATTGCACTCTGCCAAGCAACTATAAATTTTTTCGAAGTAACGCCACTCATCACTCTTCATTATCTAGAAAAAATTTCATGTTTTTATAAAATATTTTGTCTTGAAAATTTCCAATGGTTTTTTCACATTTGCCGCATTTGTGTCACGGTTTTTTGTCTTCTCTAAACTTTCTAAACCGCAAAAACGCCGGTTAAAAAAAAATCGATCACTCTTAAACACCGACCGGTTTTGCCCATCCCTAGTGCAAGATTGCGCAATAACAATAATACCGATATAGATCAAAATTGCTGAGTAATGACAACATATTTTTTTGAGAGTCTGACATCAAGTTTTTTTTTTTAAATAGTCCTCAGCATTTTTTTTTCTGCTCCTTTTGCGCACAAAGAAAGTAATGTCACAAAAAAAGTCACAAAAAAAGAAAAAAAAAATTTTTTATTTTATTACTACTGTAAAACATTAAAAAAATATTTACTCAAATATCTCTTACCATTTCTCCACAATCCTTACTTAGAGAACTCCTAAAATTTCGACAAAATTAGGTAAAATGTCACTTAAGTTGCAACAGATGATGATGATAGGTGATGACGCCACAAACATGGGTTAGCGTACACTCAGGGTATTATTAACTTTCGTATACGACTAGGCTTTAATAGCCGTACTAGAGTTACTATATACGAAAGGAAGTTACCTTGTCTTAAAGTTAATTGCGAGATCCTTATGAAAGCTCTAATAACCGTAATTGAAGTTGTAATGTTCACAAAAAACAACCGAATATTTTCTCTGAGTCACATTTAGTATTGTTGCTATTACAACTTCTTTTCAATTGTTGCGTATAGAGCAGCTATGAACAAAATCAGCTCGCGAGCTTAAAGCTAAGATTTTTTTCCATAATGTATACGTATATAAATTCTTCCGTTGCAAAAAAGCTTTCAGTCTGTAGGCAGACCTGCAGGCAAAATCACGTCGCTTTTTTCAGTTGATTTCAACATAATTACGTTGGGTTTGTACACCGAAAGGAATAAAATAAAGAAGCAATGCGTAGTTCGGTTATATTTGTTTACATTTGATACTCTAAAGACGCATCGGTTTTTATTCATGTGAGCACTCATTGTTTCCATAGTTTACAAGTTTAAAATACATTATTTTATATTTATTTTGCTTTTAGTTATACGCGGTCTCATGTATGCCACTCTGTTTTTAATATGTATGCATAATATAGATAATACAATAGATAATACCCTGTAGGAAAATCAACTAATTTAAAAGTAGTTGATAAAGTAGTTTTTTGTCAACCACAACTAGTTGAAATTCTGACTTTTTTCCATAGAACGAACTAACTTATTTTGTATGGTGATGTCCGCTAAATAAGTCAATTGACTGTCGTCTGCATATATTTTCAACCACTTGTTAAATTAGTTACATTTAAATTATTTTTTTAATTGTTTTAAAATAACCAATTGAAAACTAACTACTATGGCCAAAAGTTAATAATATTTGATGAAATAACATGGTTAAATATATATAAGCTTGTAATCTAATAAAAATTTTCAATTAAAACATGCCAACATCAGAGTAGTTGCCGCCTTAATATAATTCAAAGTAGTTCATATACTGGTTTATTTCAAACTAGTTTTTTAATTAGTTGTTTTTAAAAACAAGTTAGTTTGTTCCTATAGGGTATAGATAAAAATAAATATAATAATATACGCAATAATAACATAATAAAAAAATAATCAATTCTAATGCTATTTCATCCTTTTTCATCCTCTTCGTGTCTATTTGTTATTATTTTTGTACATTAGGGTTTCAGAAAGCTTTCAAAATGCTTTAACGTTCCATTTCTTTCAGTGAGGAGGTTTAAACGTTACACATACATGCAAGCAGTTTAAGTTGTGTGCGTGTAGGCATCACTGGTATAGAGTAACTTCAATTACTAAAATGACAAAGAGAGAAAGCTTGTTGAAAACATGAAAAAAAACCGATATTATTACTATTTGTAACTCTATAAAACGCAGTAGAATTGGAAAAAAACGAAATTATAAAATTGGTTATAACCTCAAAACTGGAATCGCCTTAAAAGAAGAGGCTCTGACAATGTCAACATTATGATTTATGGCAGCCGCAAAAGCGTTTTCACAGCCTCCACAATTTGTCTATGAAACCCGAATTCCACTCACTTGATACCGTAATATTACGGATAGAAGAAGCAATGTTTTGATAACACCGCCAGTTTCGTGAGTGTAAGCTGTAATTATTTTTATTAATAGATTTTTTAAAAAAGAGTGCCGGTAAACTGAAAAGCCATCCTGGGCGGCAAAGCTTCTACACGGTTAAAAATCTTGGACTAAATTTTAGTAAATCGTGTACTGTATATATGACGACACCGAAATTGTATTAAAATTCAAACCACGCCAAATACTAGAACTAAGTTTTATTCCCCCATGGGTTTAAATTGCAATACCCGATGTGGATTAAGAGAACCTTATTACAAGTTGTATTTGGTTTCAAGCCGTAGCGTACTTAAAACAAAACTGGATTTGTTGGTCTATTGTTGATTTCGAACTCACGTCATCATTGAAATGAAAGTAGTAAACGTTGCTTGTGTGCCATAATCAAATAAAAAATTTTTCTCAAAAAGTGTATCATAAAGCTTTGTTAACCGAAAAAGTAACTCTGAATTATAAGACTTTTGAATCTTAACAATCTGAAAATTAAGACGGAAAGTATTGAAATATAATACAGCATGACTTAAAATGTAATACATGATGTATTAAATCTAATATCATGGCTATCTTAATTCAAAATCTATTTCAAATGTACTAGTTTTTGAAACCGAATTTATTACCTTTTAGTTATTATGTATTAAATTTTAAACCGTAGTTACTAAAGTTCAAATTGTATTCCAACTTCATTAAATTTAAGTACAGCTTTGCCTAAAAATCTTTCTAGTATTTTGAAAAGTATTAATTCTAATAAAAAATGGTTTAAAAAATACATTATTCCAATGATTTAAAAATTACTCCAAGATTTTTAACCGTGTAGCTAGACCACGGGCATAACCACCAATGCAACGTCATAATTCTCGGTCAGTGCATGGAAAAAGGTAATTGAAATTTATTATGATTATCTGCTTCTCCACAAACTGCTACATTTGCATTAGTAAAATGTTCATAGCATTGTTAAATGGATTTCTCATGCGAGTGCAATCATGTAAGAACCAACAACAAGGTTGCATGACAAAGTGTCAAACGCCATAATGGATGGCTATGATTTGTGTGCATGCATCGGCAAAACTGACTGGCGTGCAAAAAGGCCAAAATCGTATAAGTGAAGTTTTTAATCATTTACAATTACCGCCTCCTTATCTGATGAACTATGTTAGTCAAGTGCTAAGCTCTAGCAGTTTTTCTAAACAGCGGTAGCTGAACCTTTTTCGAAATTAAATTTGGACTCAAAATCATCTTAAATAAAATTAAAAACAAACAATGAGCTAGATGTGCTTTTGGCCAACGGATATAAGTAGCTTTCTTTTAAGTTATTACAGCCCTCCGAAAAGAACTTCCTTTAGATTCAAATACAATCAGTTAAATAGTTTAAATGATGAATGAGTGCGATCAGAAAATGACAGTTTTTCATTTCCGGCAAGTTCCGCTTACAAGAAACAGCATAGACAAGTCCACCATGATGAATGTGCGAAAAAAATGAACTGAAATACAATGGAAAAGAAGTGAAAAGAACAACACCAAACAATAATTGTTCAAGTCAACAAATTTTCTGGAGTCATACAGCTAGTCATTTTGCAGCAAACATTACGTTCCTATGCGTGGGTAGATCCCAGACCGGAGGGTAGACGTATGAGTGCTATATACTGAAGGTAACTTTTCGCAATGATTAATGAGTTTTGTCATAACTACTCAGCGCTGTCTTTGCTTGCCAGAAACTCTATTAATCTACAAATAAAATTCATAATCTTGAATCAAATCACATTAACAGCATAGATTTTTATTATTTTTTTAAGCTTATCTCATATGGACAGACGTCAGAGCTGCTTTTAATTAAAAACGCAAAAAAAAATATAAAATTGAATTGTCAACTTAATTGAGCCTTTTTTAACCATGATAATTTTAGTAATTAGCAGAGTCTTAATGTGATGCGAGTTCTCATCTCATCACATAACGTATTAATATCAGTTTTTAGAAGATTAAATATGCTCACTAGACCATCTTCAATCATAAATTTAATATAGTTTCAATATGTGATGCAAGTATCACTTACATATAAAAAATTCTTCCAAGTCAAAGTCGAACCAAACTTAGCTAATTATTGGCATTCATTTGCTTTGCAGCTAAAGGACTAGGATATCTTGACTTCATTGAAATCAGAATAAATAAAGATTATTTGAGCATTTACAATTCAGTTCAGTGATATTTACAGATAGTTTTATCATTCACCAAGGCAACGATCCTAAGCATACCGCCTTGATAGTGAAGCATTTGGCATTTTATAGAACTCCAAAACAACTTAGCTTTCCTTCGCAATCGTCTGATCAGAATATCATAGACCATTTATGGAATTACCTCAATCATCAGATCAGAAAAATAAAAATTACAAGCAAGTTATGTTCAAAATGATCATTGTTGACGAGTGGAACAAAATACCCTCAAATTACATGTCAAATTTGGTGGAATCAATGCCTTGACGTTTAAAAAAAAAAAACGAAATTACCATTTCAGCCCTTGAAAGGACATTTGACCAAGCTTCTTATGATCAATTGTGTTGTGTGTGTTGTGAAATGTTTGAACACAAATGATCGAGAACTGGACAAGCTTTATGCCGACTCCGAACGGCTTAAATTCTCAAGAAGCTTTTCATGGCAGTTTTTTTACTCTCTGAGGTTTGCCATTGTCTGCAGAGAGGTGACGGCCGAACAGAAAAATTAATTCAGTTGAAAAAACTTTCTGCCTCTGCCTACTTCTGTTTAGGGGAGGTACTTAAAGCAAAAGCATGCCAAACTTAATATTATAAGTGCTTACTCACTCTTGACGCTAACAATACTTTAAGTTCCTATTTAGTGATGACTGAAGAAAGCTATCAAACACGACAGCCAAATATAAATCTGTAGTTGGAATACCACGAAATTTTGGCTCTTAAAAAACTTAAAAGGAAAAATCCGACTACAAAATCACTACAAAGTAAAAAATAATATTAAAATAAAACATTGGAAAAGTTTTTATTTTATTTTTTTCTAATTTGTTTTATTATCATAAATATATTAATATCTTTATGAATACAAAAGCTTTTAAGGTAGACGCTAATATAATCAGACTTTTAATCAGAAGCGCTAACTTCAATGCTTTTGTATTCATACAGAAATAAATATATTTATGATAGTAAAACACATTAGAAAAAAATTAAGATAATAAGTGTTCCAATGTAATAATATGTTTAAATAAATTATAAAATATGACCAAGAAATTAAAAGGTAAAGTTATTTTAAAATTATTTTTTACTTTGTAGTGATTTTGTAGTCGGTTTGTTTTTAAAGTTTTTATTTCTTACTTTTTAGAGAATATGATAAATTTTTGAAAAAAGTGTATACACTGCATAAATATAATTGTTCTATTAAATTCTGAAAGTTTGTTGGTTATTTCAAATATCTGTCTCTTAAATTTAAATTGAATTTCACGAGTTTTGAAATAATTATATTCATTCTTGAAAAGAGTTAAAACTAGTGTCCCTAGTGACCCTAGTGCCAACATTATTCGAGATATAGTGTTTTTCTAATATTGCCACGCGCCTTAATTTAATAATTCTACCGTAATTTTTACGGTAAAAAAACCATAATTTTTAATAATTCTGTCTACCCCTGTACTACAATAAATTTCAGTGCACTAGTGACAATATTATCAGAGATACAGTGTTTTTCTAGTGTTGCCACACCCGTTCTCGAACACCGCCCACTTTTTTAGGTGGGCACCAGGGATGATATTGGCTTTACTGTAAAAGGGCCAAAATTCATATAAAAATAGGGCCAATTTGACATTAATAGGGCTTTAAGATTTAAAAATTGTAACCCAATATCAGAGGCCGTACCAATTATGCATTTTATAATAAAAAGCAAAAAATAATAATTATATTTTGACTTTTAAAATTTTGAGCAAAAAGTAATAATTATTTCTAGTTTTTATTTGTTAGGGTAAAAATAAAAAGCATAATCTAACCGATAATTTTTTGAGCACTAAATAAATGGTAAGTTTTGTTTTTTTTTTTTTAAGACAAAAATAAAAAGCAAAATGTGGATCTAAGGTTACGGTTGAACCAAAGTTTTACTAATTTTAACGCAGGAAATGCACGCTTCACGCATGATGATGATGATGACTCATTTAGAACTGTAATTTAAATGATTAAATGAAATCACTTCCATCTTAAATCAAAAATTTTGGGTGAAAGTGATATAGTTTCAGGTTATTCTTTCAAAATATTTAATTTTACGATTTGTTTGTAAAAGTTACAAAGACGCCAAAATTAATCTATAGATAAAGTGTTTCTAAAAGAAAATTTTTAACAAAAACATTTTTCTGATAAGTCAATCCTAAATTTGATAAATAAAAATAAAAATTGTAAAGCTTTTCCACAAAAACCACACACCAGATATTTCCATCTTGAAATAGTCGTAGAATGTCAGAAGTCAATAAGCAATTTAATGAAGACTGTCCGTCAAGTCTTGCAAGAAGTCTAATTAATGAAGCGGGACTTGGGTTCACTCTTTTCATCTAAGCTCAACTTGGAAAATAAACTAAGCTTGTTGAAATTACTAAAAAGTATGCTCTTAATGGGACAATGACTGTATTGACCAAAACTTGTTTTACTGAGAACAATTTTAAAGGCGTAGGAAATCTCGCCTTTACATAAAATACAAACAATAAAAAATAACATAAGAAATGAAATGAAAAATCACCCAACATATTTCATACGAAATTGGGGTGAATGAAATAAAAAATGAATGGGAAATTCAAAGGAAAAATCACCGAAAAAATTGGACAATTTTGCACATTTTTTAACGAAATTTCGCTTTTTGCTGAGGGTTTTTTTTTATACAAAAATCACCTACTTTTTTGGATGCAGTTTCGCTTTCTGTTTTTAACTGATAGTTCACATTGACTACTAGTGAAATGGTAATTATAACTCTTTTTTATTTTTATCACTTGATCCTTATGTTTTTTAAAAATTTTAAATAATTAACTTGAGTCTGTCGAGGGCTATCCGTCATCTCTTTCCCCCCTGCGGTTGTCTTACCTTTACATGATCACAAAAATATAACTTTTTTCTTTGTCCAGATATTTCTATTTAGGAAATAAATCAAAGATAGCTTACAATTGGCTTCCAGAAATTACGAACGAAAAAAATTACAAAAAACCCAAAATTTTCCACACAAACTCGGGCTTAATTCGTCGAAAAACTGTTACCGAAATTTCTACCGATTATGTAATTTTTTCGGGTGTTTGTACCAATTAAATAAGGATCTTTTTTGCTAATACTTGAAAAGGAAGAAAGGCCCGAAAAATAAGCTTGTAATTTAGGTCCGAAAAATAATCGGGCATTTTCGCCAAATTAAAAATAAAAAACACCCGAATTTTTGTTTACCGAAAAGTTAAGAAATTTCAAATTCATTACGATAAAATGGTTCGCCCTTTTACGGAAGGTAAAAGAATATTGTTCCGTAAAAGAGCAAATCATTTTATAATAAAAAAAACACCATCTGAACCTTATCCTTACATAATGTCCATGGAGACCCCTTGTTCATGAATTACATCAAAAAACAAATAAAATTAATGAGATCTTTGTAGATATTTTTACAAGGGAATATTAATTTAATACTCAAATCTGTTCTTTTATACTTTGATAATCTTATTTGGAAATAAAGACCGAAAAACTGCTGAAAACTTCGGTCGTAATTTCCATTTTCTTTCGAGTCTTATTTCCAAACCATTCAAGCATTATTTCTTTCTTTCGGGCTCAATTGCCATTTCAAATTTGGGCGTTTTTTCCGAAATTTAATGCTTCCAAAATTTCGGGCTTTTTTGCCATTTTTTTCGGGCGTAAATTCTAGAAGCCTTATAATACTTGTTCGTCGTCGTCTATACAAGGAACAATATTTTCAATTTAGAAGCAAAACCCTTTGTGACGGCGGATATTGGTTGTGTCATTTTATTTTTGTCAAGCACTACAACGCCGCTGAATTGCATTTTAAAACATATTTCCAAAAAAATTTTTAACATTTTTTCGTTTTTATAGTGTAAAAATTTTTTATTCTTTTCGTTTGGGGGATTTTTCATTTTATTTTTTCGGCGATTTTTCTTTGGCATATTGAAATCATATACATTAACCAGTAAACTTTTCTTTTAAAAAATTCCAATTTTTTTTCGGTAGAATTTTCCAAAAGGGCCTAAAATGAATAAGAAGGGCCTCGGGGCTTTTGAAATGAAAAAGTGCCCAAAAAAGCCCTAAAAGCCCCCAAATATCATCCCTGGTGGGCACCTCCGTGCTTATGATACCAAAAATTATGGCAATCAGGCATATGGCTTAGGAGTTATCGATGTACATTAGAGAGGGTCAAATGCTACTTTGGATGGTGTCCTTCGGCCCGTTGAAATAAACGATGGGTCTAAAAGAAGGAATTAGAGCCCATAAAATTTAAAGAATTGTGAAATTCGGGCCGGTTCTGGCCAAAAAACCATATTTCAAAAATTATTTTCAATGGTATTTTAAAAAATTTTTCTAATACATAAGCATATAAAGAAAACAAATTCAAAGGACCTATTTCTATGTAAAATTGTCTGAAGTTTTCGATTCTGTACTTAGATTTGGCGTACCATGGCTTCAAATCTCAATAAACTAATTTAAAGTTAAAAATTTGATTTTTTTTTTTGTTTTTTTTTTTTATCTTCCCCCTTTGTACCGATTTAGGATTTTTTTTTAAACGTTATTTGTTTTTTATTAAAGCCTATTTCATTGCAATGATATTTAAAAAAAAAAAAATAAAAGCTTTGACCCATTTTTGAATCAGATACTCAATTTTTTGTAAAAGCATATTTATTCAAATAAAGTGTTCTCAGTATTACCTGCTAGGAAGGAAAATGTTGTACGATCGGTATTACTATGCTACATGAATCACATTAAGTCAAGTGATTTTATCATTAAGTTTGATTTGTCGCAAGCATGATTTAATAAAATAAAGGTTAAGTAACTTCAGAACCCTGCTCTTTGCATGAAAAATACAACAACAAAATGTGGGGTTGCGAATGTCACAGCAAAAGGTAAGTAAAAAACCTTCCCAGTAAGCCAAGCTATTGTTCCTATCGTAACGATATCATATCGAGTATTTTATCAATAGAAATAATGGTTTGGTTTGCTGGGTTGTTGTTTTAAAAAAAAAAGCAAAAATCATTGGCTGCTAAAATTCAGAATATCAAGTAAAGAAAACTTCGGTTGAGATTTGCAAGGGCAACGACGAAACAGCTGTTTTTTTTGACGTTCTCTGAAGTAACTTAACCTTTATTTCATTAAATCATGGTCGCAAGGTGTCACACATTAAAAAAAGTGAAGGGAAAGTGAAAGTGAAAAGTAAAAAACCAAGAGATGCAGTATTTAATCGAGACGCGCCAGAGATATTTTTTTAAAAAAAGCTTGCCTAATTGCAAGCACGTTCTAGGCCGATTAGTTTACTTACATTTTGAAAATAAGAAAACGATTGGCGATAGATAATTGTGTAACAGCCAACACAGAAATGTTTTTTAAGTCATTGTTTGTAAATAATTTGAGTACTGAAGGTAACTTTAATTTTTTAAAAATTGATCCTAGTCTTTGGACTAAAAACGAGAATTACTTACGCGCAGAAGAAGTGGTCGGAAATATTTCTGTGGCTAACTTTTGTCAACTTTTGCAAGAAAAAAAATGTCCTACTATACTGATTTAAATAAGTTCCTTAAAAATGCTTTTACAAAAAATTGCGTATCTGATTTAAAAAAGGGTCAAATCTTTTCTTTTTTTTTTTAATATTATTGCAATGAAATGGGCTTTAATAAAAAACTAATAACGTTTAAAAAAATCCTAAATCGGTACGAAGGGGAAAAATAAAGAAAAAAATATACAAAAAAAAAATCAAATTTTTTACTTTAACTTAGTTTGTTGAGACTTTACGCCATGGTATGCCAAATCTAAGTATAGAATCGAAAACTTCAGACAATTTTACATAGAAATAGGTCCTTTGGATTTGTTTTATTCATATGCCTTTGTATTAGAAAAAGTTTTTAAAATATCATTAAAAAAAATTTTTCGAAATATGGATTTTTGGCCAGAACCGGCCCGAATTTTACAATTCATGAAATTGTATGGGCTCTAATTCCTTCTTTTAGACCCATTATTGATTTGAGGGGGCGGCACGAAGGATCCCAAATACTTTAACAAATTCCATACAAATGTGACTCGCTCTAATGTACATACATTAAAAAACAAAAAAAAAAAACAGAAAAACCGACGAACTTGAGAACCTCCTCTTTTTTGAAGTCAGTTAAAAAATGTATGCAAACACTCTTTCAACAATCCAGTCTCTACAGGAGGAAAAACAATATTTGGTTGAAAAAGTTGACAAACTACAAAAAGAAGTAAATTATCTAAAACAACATGAAAAAGAGAAATGCAAAAAGATCGTGGGTGTACCAAATGTAAATAACAGCAATGACATTAATTCTGCGTTTAAAGTATTCTCTGAAGGGCTAAAGATAAATATTCCGGAGGCACAGATCGCCATGTGCTATGTGAAAGCGAACAAAAGAAATTTTGAAACACATATTCTATGCGTAAAGTTTACTTCACTTCTAATAAAAAAAAAAAACCATCATGAAGAGGAAATATGCAAAAAAAGCACACTTATGCCCAAAAATATTTGGGTGCAAAAAAAATAAAAATATTTTTGTAAGTCTGGAATGAATAGATTTATCTTAAAATAAGCTCAAAGAATTTTTAAATTGTTTGGTTTTCAAATGATAGGGTTTTAATGCAGAAAAGTGAAAATTAAATTTGTGTTGTAATAAATTCACTTGAAGATCTAAAAATATCAAACCAAGAAAATTACCTACTCTTTGATTTTGTATATGAGTATAGGAAATTAAGATAGTCAAGCGAATTTATTTATCGATCCAATTGCTAACTGCAAAAATGTTAATTTTTATGATGTCATCCGAACAAATTTAACTTTTTCACTGTTCAACAAAACATAAGAAGTATGCGCAAAAACTTGAATAACTTTCTACTACATCTAGATTCTTTAAAAAAAAATTTAAAAAAACCCGATTTCATCTCTTTAACAGAGATTTGGATTTACAAAGAAGAAATATCTTTGTATGATATCCCAGGATACAATGTTTTTGATAAATGCAATAGTCAATATGCAGCAGGTGGGGTTGCAGTTTTCGTTGATAAAAATCTTAATTGTGAATTCTCCGGATTAAATTTTTTTAGCTGTGATGCGGAAACGTTGGAGTCTAGACGCCGCGCTTCCATGTTCATAGACAGCATATACTTTAAAAATCAAGCTTGACCTATTTGCGGTAAAAAAGTATATGTGTGAAAAATTTCGAATTGATTGGTTAAAATTTGTTTGAGTTATGATGACCGCCATTTATAAAAATGCAGTTTTGAGAAAAACATGTTCAAACTTCTGAAGAAGAAAAACTGTAGATATTTGTGTAACTTTTCAACTCCATTACTTAATCTACAATTCCGGCGCCATATAGCTACATTATAATTCTGCCATTCACAAACCTAAATATGTACATACTAAGTAAGTACAGCTAGAGAGAAAGAAAATTTATACGAAAGTAAGTGTACAAAAACCACTGCGCACTGCGCTACCAACCGTTCGACGGCTATAACTTTCGAACGGCTTCATATTTCGCATTAGAATTTTTACAGAATATTTTCAAGATGTTTCTGAATTAATTTATCGATGTTTCAAAATTTCATCTCATAAAGTAAGGTAAGCAAAAAATTTAAACGAGTTTTTCTCAAAATGACATTTTTTGAAACAGCTTGCACTTTAATTCGAAAAGTATTCGTCCGGTTACAAGGCAGCAAGGTACCAGGCTTTGACGATATCCCTCCAGAGGTGATAAAAGCCGATGCTTTTAATGCGATTTGGAGCGATGTAAAGCTTCCATATGATTGGCTGCAGGGAGTCTTAATTAAACTTCCAAAGAAAGGTGACCTCTCACTATGTAGAAACTACAGAGGAATTATGCACTTGTCGATTCCATCCAAAATATTTACAAGAATATTGCTGAATCGCATCTCCGAACACCTGGATGGAACAATAAGGAAGCAGCAAGCCGGTTTTCGCGCTCACCGCTCCCGCATAGACCAGATCAACACCCTAAGGATCATCATCGACCAGGTCAACGAATGGCAAACGTCACTTCACCTCGTATATATTGACTACACCACAGCCTCGCGACATTCTATCTGGCGAGCACTCGTGAAGAGAGCCGTGCCAAGTGAACTGATAGCGCTTATAAAATCCCAGTATGACGGCTTCAGATGCAGAGTGCTACATAATGGCATGTTGTCAGAACCTTTCGGCACAAACTCCGGTGCACGGCAAGGCTGTCTGCTTTCTCCGCTTTTGTTTCTAATTGTCATCAATCAGATCCTTTACGATACTGTTCACGAAAAGAACCGGGGTCTTTTCTGGAACTTTGCAGAACTCTAGAGGATCTTGACTATGCCGATGACATATGTCTTCTCTCCGTGAAAAACTCAGACATGCAACAAAAGCTGAACGACCTCGTTGTCAATTCCGAGAAAACTGGTCTACACATCAACATCAACAAGACAAAAGCGATGTGCGTCAACCCCACAAACATTAACTCAGGCCTTAACATCGGCACGGAAGCAATTGAGTACGTAGACGACTTCCAATATCTCGGCAGCATTCTATCCCCTAACAACAGCGTGTTAAAAGACATACAAGCAAGGATAGGAAAAGCTAAAGGTGCTTTCGCCCAACTGGGAAGTATTTGGAACTTTTCTCTACTCTCTATCCATACCAAGCTCCATATTTTTAAGTCCAACATTCTGTCAGTTCTTTTACATGGTTGCGAGACTTGGCTTACGACCGAGACGCTAAACAGCAAAATACAGAGCTTCGTCAACCGTTGTCTTCGCCGCATTTTAAAAATTTGGTGGCCCAATACTATAAGCAATGACAGCTTGCTTAGAAAATGTGACATGCTTCCGATAAGGCAAACGATCAAACTGTGGAAATGGAGCTGGATAGGTCACACTTTGCGTAAACCACCCATCGAAGTATGCCGCCAAGCTCTCGACTGGAACCCGCAAGGAAACCGAAGAAAAAGAGGTTACCGAGCCGAGATATTCCTGGATCCAACTCAAACAACTGGCTCAAAACAGAACGAGATGGAAAGGGGTTGTTGAGGCCCTATGCTCCGCCTAGGAGCTCGAGAAAACGATGATAGTTCGTCCGGTTAACTCAAATCTTGTTTTATTATTTTTAAAAATTAAATACTCTCCGAGTGAACCCACAAAATCAAATAAAATATATTTTTTTGCTTTTTATTTAATTTATAAGGTCCGATTTCATGCACGAAAAATTGGGGTTTTTTTAATTTTTTTATTTTTTTTTAATTTTAAACTTTTCGCCAGTTCACTCAGAAGGCAAAACTGTTCTAAAAGCAATCTTTATTAATTTTTTTGTTTTTCGTTCCCTGGAGAGGAGATATCATGCAAGCCGCAAGAAATCTTTTGTTCGCAACCACAACTTGTCACGCTATATAGCAACAACTATTGATGCAAAAAAAAAAATAATAAAATTGTTAATTTAAGTCGTAACTAAAAATGAAAAAAAGTTATTTCAATATTTAAAAAAATTAAAAAATACACTCATTCAAAAAAGCCCGCTTTTTTACTCAAAAAATTGAAACTGGGCCTTAAGTCAAAAGCAGTTCACTTACCAGCTTATTGTCATCTACTTGCAGGGCAGCAAATTTAATGAAATTTTCCTACAACTTTCAGGTTTTTTGAGAAAACACATTTTTAAATTTAAAAATTGCATTTTATTATGCATAAAGTTTGTACTTTTATATTATTAATGACGAAAAATTATTTCTATCTCTAGATAAATTTGATTTAGTTTTTTACCTCGTGGTTAACATTTTTGTGTTGACACAGTCACAAAATAGCAAAGTTTGAGAAGAAAAAAATCACATTTTTATTCAGTAGCTTGCATTTGTTGTTGCTGCTGAAATCACAAACAATTCAGAGCGATAGAGCAAATAAAGACGAGACTTCCTTATTCATTATGAAATCAAAAATGCATTGCTCTCGTCTTCTATAATTGGAGCGATAAGCTGGTTTATATTCGTAAAAGCTGCTGGAAAAATGTCACTCTCAAACTTCTAGATATTTGTTTGGACTCTTTCCATTGTAGATCACTCTACAGTTAAAGCGATAAACCGGTTTGTGTGAGTAAAAGCGGCTCGAAAAATATTAAGAATGATATGTTTTTTTTTAACTTAAATTAATTGCTTATTGCACAATCATGATAAGCCATACATATATACATATATACATATTTACATATATACATATATACATATATACATATATGCATATATACATATATACATATATACATATATACATATATACATATATACATGTATACATATTTACATTAATACATATATACATATATACATACATACGAACGAAGCAAGTTAAATAAAAGCTTATAAAAAGGACATTTCGCGGGAAACCAGAGCTTCAATTATAGTATATCTTCAGAGTGAGCAGTATTCGCACAAATCAAGGCGATTTAATAATAAATCGAAGAGCGAATTGTGGAAATAAAGTAAAAATTACTGAACGGACAAAAAGAAAACTCGTAAAATTGGCTATTGAAAACCGACGAAAACCTGCACGTGAAATTGTCAAAGAGCTAAACAGTGCAGAAGTGGATATTTCGCTTAGACGTACCGAAGGGAATTTTCAGAAAAAAATCATAAATATCGTCGGCCTTCAAAAAAAGCCAAAATTAACAAATGTAATTATCAAACAGAGATTAATTTAGGCTAAGCTTCATCAATCATACACGGAAATAGGTTGGGATAAGGTTAGAAGTCAAAACATTCGGAAACCAATGGTGTTCTCTAAAATATTTTAAATTATCTCGTTTTTAAATTCCATTAGGTCATCTTCAGCGACGAGTACCGGCTAGAAGCTGTCACAGAATCTATCAAATTCGTTCGCAGATTTCCTGGAGAACGATATTCTTCCGACTGCATCCAAAAGAGTGTAAAGCATCCACCGTCTGTAATGATTTAGAGCTGCATTTATTCGGTCCGGCCCAGGCCAATTAAACATTAAAGTTCTGAATTATGTATTTTTACCGTATTTGAATAGTCTGAATCATTCTTCTACACCATACACATTTATGCAGGATGGCGCAACTTGCCATACCTCTAAAAAAAGTAGTAATGGCTTAACGATAACAACATTGAAGTTTTTCGTTGGACAGGCAATTCTCCGAATATGAATCCTATTGAGAATTGTTAGTCATATCTCAAAACTAAAGTTAATGCTCGCCAAAATACTACCTTTCAAATTTTAAAACAAAACATTGAAGACATATGGAAAAACGACCCGATATGAGAAAAATGATTAGAAACTGTATGACAAGTATGACTGAAAGAATAAAAGCATTAATGAAATGCAAAGGAAATATGACCAAGTACTAAATAAATGTGTTTTATATTTAGTACATAAAAAAGGACGTTTAAACAAAATTTTATACTTTTTCTAATATTTAGGCGCGATACTGTTATACATTTATCGATTTACTCTTTCAATCCTAAAGTTTAAACAGATTTTAAAAGATAAAATCTAAATAATAAAGTTTTCTGGTTTTTTTCTAACAATTATTATATAATGTATTTGATTTTTTAAAGCTGCGTTCGATAGCCCGAGAAGGGATTGCCTATACGCAACAATGTCTGAGTTCGGTATACCTGCAAAGTTGATAAGACTTTGCAGAATGACGTTGAGCAACACACGCAGCTCCGTCAAGGTAGGAAATGACCTCTCCGAAACTTTCAATACCGAAAGAGGTTTCAGGCAAGGCGATCCACTGTCTTGCGATCTCTTTAACATCATCATGAAGGGGATCGTACGAAAGGACGGTGTGCATCGTAATGGCACCATTTTCTACAAAGGCGTCCAGCTCCTTGCGTACGCTGATGATATTGATATTGTCGGCAGAACCAAGAGAGATGTTACCGCTGCTTTCGTCGCTATCGAAAAGGAATCAGCAAAAGTGGGTTTGACGATAAATGAGGGTAAAACAAAGTATATGCTGTCTACAAACAAGGGATCGCGGTGTTTAGACTCCTACGTTTCATCCGGCAGCTATAACTTTGAAGTAGTCAAGGAGTTCGTTTACCTTGGCACCGCCATTTATACCAAAAACGAAATCAGCCTGGAGATAAAGCGAAGAACAATAATTGCTAATAGGTGCAACTACGGACTCATTAAGCAACTAAGTTCCAGAGCCTTCTCTCGATCGACAAAACTAACACTCTACAAGACGCGCGTTCTACCTGTGCTGCTTTATGGCGCTGAGGCATGGGTAGTTTCGCAAACTAACGCAGCCGCTCTGGGGGTGTTCGGGAGAAAAGTTGTTCGTAAAATCTTCGGTCCTGTTCGAGTCGGCGATGACTATCGCATCCGAATGAACCACGAGCTGTATGAGCTCTACGATGACATTGACGTAGTTCGGCGTATAACTGTGCAGCGACTACGCTGGCTGGGTCATGTCCATCGTATGAACGACGAAGCTCCAACGAAAAAGGTGCTCGAGACGAGGGTCGCTGGTCAACGACGACGAGGGAGACCATGCCTCCGATAGATGGACCAGGCTGAGGAAGCCCTAACCGCACTTGGTGTATCCGATTGGAGAAGGCGCGCGCAAAGCAGAGGCGCCTGGTGAGAGCTGATGAGGTCGGCTGAAACCCGGACACGGGTTGTTACGACCACCTTAGTAAGTAATTTTATTTTTTTATCTTATTTAAAACTAGCTGAATACCCGGCTTAACTCGGGAGTTGGTATAAATAATTTTCGATTTTATTCGTCGATTTGAAAAAATTTTTTCACAAACTTTAGAAGGAATTTTGTGTGCATCTTTCAAACCGGTTACTTCAGCTAAATGAGAAAAATGTAGCTTCAACATCTGAAAATTATGAGAAAAAGTTAGGGAAATCGTGATGTGGGTGTGCATGCCGCCGATCGCATGCTAAAATATATTTTCAAGTTTTATATTGTATTCGATAGATTGCACATTTTTGAAAAAAATCAGAGTGAAAACAAATTTTTGGCAGTTCGCGAGGAAACTGGACTAAAATTAAATAAGCATTGAAAATAGAAATGTCAAAACAACGCCAACTTACGACACAACTGACTTGCGCATGTGTTGATGCGTACTCAATTACCACAGAACTCGGCATCAGCTGTCTTGATTTGCGAAAAAAGAAAGTGGAATATAAATACACATAAATAAGAAAAGAAGATATTTATCAGATATTTATTTTGTAGTACAGCGCCCTCTGGGTTCAAGATATAGCAAAATACATAGCGCGAAAAGACTCACCGCACCCGAAAACCACTTATAAAAATCATACTTATCGGATGAGCTGTTTTGAGTTTTTTGCGGTGTTTGTACAACAGCGCCCTCTGGTCTTGGAGAAAGAATAAAAAAATAACGCCAAAGCTTTTTCCATACTCTATAATCAAATCCTATATATCCGATATACATGTTCTTATCTAAATCGGATGCGCGGTCTTTGAGTGTTGTACGATTTATTAAGTGATTTGTACTACAGCACCATCTGGTGTTTAAGATAGCGCAGGAAAAAAGTCCAGGATACCCACCGTATCCGGAAACTCCTATGTAAAAATTTTCTCTTAAAAAGGATGTACAGCTAGGAGTTTTTCGAGATTTTTAAAACATTTGTACTGCAGTGCCCTCTGATGTTCAATATAGAACAAAATAGATAAGTCATAAAAACTACTGTACCCGAAAACCCCTTAATCAAAATGTTCATGTAAATCGGATGAATGGTTTCGGAGATAAACTATAATAACAAAATTCGTGGAAACCGATCGCAGCGCCACCTACCAGATCAAATTGAGAATCTGAACAATCCAAGGATCTACTTAAACACACACAAAAAATTTCATCAAAATCGGTGCAGCCGTTTAGGAACACTTTAATAACATACACACATACAAATTGTACAACAGCGCCCTTTAGTTTTCGAAATAGAGCAATAGAGATAACGCCAAAACAGTTGCCCTACACGAAAATCCTTTAACAAAATTTTTCATCCACATCGGATGAGCGGCTTTCTACTTGTTCACGATTTCTTACGAACAGCTTAGAAGTTTTTCGACGTTTTTTAAAATATTTGTACACAGCGCCCTCTGGTGTTAAAGATAGAACAGAGTAGATAAGTCATAAAAGCTCACCGTATCCGAAAACCTCTATATACAAATTACTATATACAGTTTTGGAATTTTTCACGATTTGTACTAAAGCGCCCTCTGGTGTTCAAGATAGCACAAAAAAGATAAGTCCAAAACACTCACGGTATCAAACAACCCCTATTTTCCAATTTTCATGCAAACTGGATGCACGGTTTAGAAGTTTTTCCAGGTTTTTCAAAATATTTGTACTACAGCGCCCTCTGGTGTTCGAGATAGAATAGAGTAGATAAGTCAAAAAAATTTAGCGTATCCGAGAACCTCTACATACAAATTCTGATGCAAATCATCTGAACGGTTTTGGACTTATTCGACTTTTTTAAAATATTTGTACTACAGCGCCCTCCGGTGTTCAAGATAGAACAGAGTAGATAAGTCACGAAAACTCACCGTATCCGAAAACCTTTATATACAAATTTTCATGCAAATCGAATGAACGGTTTCGAAGATAAGCTAAAAAAAACAATGCCTGGAACCCTATCGCAGCGCCCTCTACCGGGTCCAATCTTTTTTACTGAATAAAAAGAAAAGAAAAGAACAGTTTTGATAAACATTTTTGTTTGTGCTAAAGACAATGGATAGAAAAAGTAATAGAAATAAAAATAAAAGAAACACTGGTAGCAATCGAAAAACTCGTCCCTTGAAACTCCAGTTTCGTGGTAACCAACACGAAAAAGATGAGGACACGCACTATTGAGATTGCCAATTATATTGCAATTGTCATATTTAACGAAAATTCTTTGCCAATACTTCAAATAATGAACCTAATGGGCATCCCGATTGGCAACGTCAAATATGATTTCGCCATGTCTCGGAACGAAGAACGTTTGAAAAGGTCCGAAGGTCCGAGCTCTGGCCGCATCAAAAGAAGGTAGAACTGCCCAAAGAACACAAAGACCGGCTCAATCCTCATTGAATCCTCATTTTTTGAAGAAGAGGAAGGAGTTCTTTATGGAGCTGGCATTGCAGATTGATATATGTAAGTATTTCACAAAAAAAAAAATGCTTTATTGCCTAAAATTTTCTCAAATTCACGTTTTTGAAATTTGAAGTCACTTTTCTCCGGTTCTACAGAACCGATTTTGATGAAACCAAGTGCAATCGATGCAGAAGCAAAATGCAATCGACGCAAAATAGTCACCATTCTGGTCCCTACCTCAATCACAATTTAAACAATTTTTTTACTATTTTTTTTTACACTAATCTTCAAAACAGACCCAAAATCGGTTTTTCATTTTTCAATGACCACCATTTTGTAAAAAATAATCGAAAAATTATAATGGAGATAGAGATCACAATTACATCTATATTGAATCTAACGCCGTTTATTATTTCCATTTCAGATGATCCGAAGTCGAGTTATCTGGGCCGCAAGCAGCATACCTTTTTTCTCGACGCCCAACTTTGAAGGCAGACAACTTTTTGAACAGCCCTCGTACAAAGGAAAACAATTTTTTTTTAATTGAATATGTTCTTAATACAATCAAATAAACAGAATTGAAATAACTCTATGAGTTTTCAAATGAAAAGTTTTTTAAACAGCCATCCAACCAGGAATACTCTCTTAATTGCGCTGTTTTCGATTGTCCTTTAATATTTTTCCGTTCTTTTTCTGGTATCCATTTCATTTATTAGAAAAACGCATGATTAGGTCGGGTGATTCAGGAAAAAGGTATATTTTCGCAAATCAAATATGTCGAAATATTACATATTTCGTAAGAGAAAATCGTGACTAAAGCCTTAAAGTTAAAATATTTATACAACTTTGTTGGCATACAAACAATAGATCATAATTTGTAAAAACGTGTTAAAATTCATAACGACCAAGTTATTCAACAAATTTACACAATTTTTTGCATCTGTATTCTTCAAATTTGGATTTATGAAAATTTTTTATTGCAACAAGAGCAAAGAAGAGTTTTTTTCGAAAAGTAAAAAATCACAACTTTGGATTTCATGTTTGATAGCTTATTTTTGTCCTAATTTATAAGAAATATTAATTTGAAAACGAGCTGCGAACCAGCTTTTTCAAAATTTATAATTATACAAAAGTTATTTGGGGTTTTTTAAAAAAATGAGCACATTTTTCCCATATAACCAAGTCCTGACATGTACCGATGCTTATCGGCACAAGTTCCCGTGGTTCTAGGTACACCAATTTTTGTTTTACAATACAAAGAAATTAAAGGGGTAAGCCAAAAGAAAAAACAACTTAAATTTTTAAGGGACACTCTTTAATGTGTCTCACCTCACGCTCCATAAAAAAATAGTTTGGTCGGTTCCTCGAAATAATCCTTGGGTTATGTTATGGATGATTCCCCAAATATTTCGACCGTTATTATTTATGACCGTTAGTTTTTTTAAACTACCAATCTAAGCAATATTTTTATAAAAAACTCGATTTTTAGAGGTTGTTTCAAATCATTCCAGCTCACGGATGGCTATCGCTAGAGTCGAAATATTTGGGGAATCATCAGAACATAGTTCAAGCATTATATTGAAGAACCGACCCGAACAACTTTTTTTCGTGAGGTGCTTTAATGTATATGGGCCTCCTTTACCTATTGGTGCATTAAATTTTTATCGATCTCGAATGATTTAGGAAATAAAAATCGTGAAAACTTGAAATTTCAGTGCAAATTTTTAAGTGCGTGGATGCTAATTTCACAAAATTTCTAAAATTATCGTGAAAATATCATCAGCTCTAGCCCTCATAAGTTAAAGATGAATTATGGCAAAATTTCGCGATTTTCAATAAAAATTTTTTGACTGCGGCGCATTCTTTTCATATCAACAATTCTTTAAAAAATTTTATTAAAAATCACAGCGATTTCTAATACAAATGTTTGCCTGCAGCGTTCTTTCTTTTTTTATTTTCATAAATAACTTTTCTAAAACTTTACATATTTACCTAGGTCACTTCAAACGATTAATGAAAATCTCTTATCATGAAAATAGATCTCTTTATTAAATCTTCATATATTTACCTTTTATTTCTTATGTAACTTTTCATTGAAATGGTTTTTTACGTGGTGGGCTTCAAACCCGATGCGCAACCTATTTAAGGCTAGAAGACTCGCCGCTCAAATTAGCCGTCAAACTGACGGATGCCAGTTTGCCGTTGCCCAGGGAACACCACGTGGAGGTCGACTTGGGACGATTTCGACATGGATAATGCTGGCATCGCCAGGTTGAGGCGGTCAGACACGTTGCCATGTCAAGGTTCGCCCCCTGATCTCCCAGGCGGACACCGACTTACGGTTGTAGGCGCCATCTAAGTAAGTAAATATATTTACCTTTTTTAAATCACAAACACTTAAATTTTAAAAATTTCTTCTCTTGATCCATTTCGAAATTTTTTCATTATAAAAATTTATTAATATTAAATTAAACAAAAAAAATCTTCATTGGCGCCAATTTTAATCAATCAGTACTAATTTGAGAACACTTGTAGGATCATTGGAATTTTGCACTGATTCTATATCAATACTTAAAATTTTTTGAAATATAAGATGGAATTTTTTAGTTAATATTTTACCCTTTTTCTAAGTAAATACTATTAATGGGCATAAGAGAACTACTCTTCTATATACAAAATATTGCAATTTTCGTATACGAAAAACAGATAAATTTTTCAAACTTTCACGATTTCAAAATCCTAAACCATTTGAGATCGACCTTTTTATGCAGCATTGGACTTATGGGCTTCAAAATTTGCATACAAAAAACAATACAAAAAAAAAATACACATTTAAAAAAAAAAAAAGAAAAGAGGCGTAAGCCCTAAGGTAAATTATTCCGGATTATCATTTCATTACCTACTGACAGCTGAAGAATAAACCGGATTTGGTTAATGATTCTGCTTGGATATGGAACTCATTGATTCTCAAGTTGGCTTTTCAGCTTTGTAGTCATACACTTTATTTTGGTTGTTTGGTTCTAAACAACCTTCTTTTTATCTAGGAAGTGCAGCCTGCCGATACAAGTGTATGACATTGGAAGTGGTCACTCATTTGCTTAAAGCTCCTTAGAACGTTATAACTTTTTAAAAAAATATGGACTCCAGATGAAAATTTTAAATTTCCGATCACCCTTGAAAACAATCAAAAACGAAGTTTTCTAATAAGCTGGCTTATTAACTTTCCATGACTGTCCTACAGTTCTTTAAAGAGTGGTGCGTTTTGCAAATATTGTGTGTTGTTTTCTCAAATCGTTGGCGGAAGTGGTGAACAGGTACAAATTAAGTCATATATTTTAAAAAAAAAATAATTTTTTTAACACACATTAGCGAAAAGTTTTGGAGTTGAAAGAATTAAAAGTTAAGAATAGAGGACGAACATTTGAAACAAAACGAACATTTTTAAAAATGACCAAAATATCCAAATATCAGGGAAAATATCAAAATATCGGGAAATTACAAAACTTAAAAAAGGATTTCGTAATATCAAAAACGATTAATATTTCCATCTTTGACTTTGAATATTTTTTTCTTGATGGAGACAGCGAATTATTTTAAATCATTAATTGTAATTTTTGTTTTATTTTGAGTACTGAAGTTCGTTGCTGGTAGTTCCTTATAATAGATACAAAAATGCTAAAGAGGATTTCAAAAAACATGCCTTGAACAAATACCACCCTTTTGCTAAGGAAAAAGCAGAAGCCTTCATTTCCAATTTTGACAAAACTGATATAAGAATTGACATTTTAATAGATAAAAAGAAAAGACAAATAGTTGATGTTAATAAAAGACGCCTCGTTTCGATTATTAAAACAATTTTATTTTGTTGTCAAAATAACTTACCACTTCGCGGACACCGTGACGACGGAAATATCACATTCACAGAAAGTGGTGAGGCAAATATATACTCTGGAAGTGAAGGCGTTTTTAAAGACTTATTATCACTTTGAATGGATGCAGGGGATAAAAACTTGATAGATCATACTAACACGCCTTCGAAAAATTGTACAATGATAAGCAAAACAATTCAAAATGAAATTATATTTTGTATTGGTCAGGTCATTCAAGCTGCGATAGTTCGAAAAATAAATAAATTCCGTTTTTACTCTGTGTTTTGTGACGAAACTATAGATATTTCATGTAAGGAGCAGATGTGCCTTTGCGTTCGCTATGTTGATTTGGACACTAATACTTTAAACGAAGACTTTTTGGGATTCCACGTACTAAGCTCAACCACTGGAGAAGCTATTAAGAACGTGATACTAGAGGAGCATTCTGCTTTAGGACCGTGGAATATCCAAATGCTTTGTACACTCATTGTTCTAATCATGCGCTTAAACTTTGCATTTCCAAATCGTGTGAACTAATTGCAATAAAAAATTACTAATTTTTTTAATGGTTCAGCAAAACGTGTGCAACTCTTACAAAGTGAAATTCGGATATATCGCCATCAACAAGAAAGAAAAAATTAAAAACACTTTGTGCAACGCAATGGGTTGAAAGGCACGATTGCATTATTACGTTCAAGGAACTTTTCCCTACATATTGTCATCTTTAGAATTACTTGAAAGTGATCGTGACACCGAAACTTCAAGCAAAGCTACAAAGCTTTTCTGCAGCCTGAAAGCGCAGCGATTTTATAGCAGCATTATAAATCATAGCAGAATGTGTTTCATATACCTTAGTAAAGAACTTCAAAACCGCAAAATTGATATTTCAAGTGCATTTGCACTCATCAGCCATGTTCTTAAAATCTTCAAGGAAATGAAAGCAAATGCTGACAGAGAATTTGGCAAAATATTTAAAAGCATTTGTTATCTGGAGTAAGCTGGGGAAGAAATAAAAATACCAAGGCTTTGCAAAAATCAAACAAAAAGAGCCAATCCATTCGATGTTGGAAATGATCCCGAAATATATTATTAAATAACAATGTTTTTCCCATTTATAGATTATTTAATTTCGGAACTAGAACATTGGTTTAGTAAAAAATTGAATAATATAATATCTCTTGAGGGTCTTATTCCAAAATATAATAAGAAATATAGTTTAGAAGAAATAATGAAATCGGTTGTATTATATGAAGAGGACCTTAAAAATATTTCTATAATAGAACTTGAATCAGAAATTAAATCATGGTTTGAAAAATGGAAACAAATCGAGAATGAACTTCCATCAAATACTGTTGGTAGCCTCGCATTATGTGATTCATCCTTTTTCCCAAATATTAAAATACTTCTGCAAATATTTGCAACAATTACTGTTACAACTGCAACGCCAGAGAGATCATTTTCGACATAAAAAAGAATTAAAACCTATCAAAGGTCTACTCAAGGCAATAATAGATTAAATAGATTAGCCCTTGCCCATATTCATAGGGAAGTTAACCTTAATTTAAATGTAATTATTAAAAATTTTTCACAATTAAGGCCAAGGCGCATGCTGACTGAAAACTGGTCTGAGGAGTAATTTTTTAAAATGCGAAAACGATCTATCTTCTTGCACAAGACTGAATGCCTGTTTTATTTTCATAAGAATATTTAGTAGAAAGATAGAAAGTTTTTTTAGAATTAACATAAATGTAATGAATTTATTAAAATGTAAAGTTGGCTTCAAATGTAATATTATGTGTTTCGATTGTTTGTACAACGCCAGATTCACTTGGAATTGCACAATGCATATTTTTCTTTTATTGCACTTTAAAATAGAGTTTACTAGAATAATTGGTGAAAAGTAGAGTTGAAATGCAACGATCAGTTTTATATTCAATTCCAAATAAACCTGAGTATCATGAATAAACAGATGCTTAATTGAACCTTGTTCCTTTCAAAGGATATGTATTTTATATTATAAATAATGCTATTAAAATTATGCAATATATAATTCAATTGCACAAATGTGTCGTTAAGTTTATGAATGTTAAGCTTATTTATTTTTATACCCCAACGCGTACTGCGTAAGGGGTATATTAACTTTGTCATTCCGTTTGTAACGCCAAGAAGGAGGCGTGGCAGGTACAGTATAAAATATATAAAATATATATATTTATAAAATACATATAAAATAAAATATATATGAAATGTATATATTTTTGATTAGCATCATCTCCAGAGTCGATTTCCGTGTGTCCATCTGTCTGTCCGTCTGTCCGTCTGTCGATACGATTACAGCCGCAATTTAAAAGCTATCGCGATGAAATTCAAAATATAATTTTTTTTTAAAAAGGGAAGCTCAACTCTGCTCCTCCCTCACCCCCTCTGGCAAATCCTAGATCCACCACTGACCCCCATCTCTGAAAAGTAGACTTAGCCTTTTGAATTTTATTTTTATTCAATCATCATCATTTAACGTCATCCTCATCTACAATCAAGTATGCTTTGGATTAAAAACTTTTTTCAGTTCTACTGAAGTCGATATAAATAGTCTGCTTGAAATCAGAGATGGAATGATGTCTTCGCACACATTATAAAATTATCAAGGTTGTAGTGACTGCAGGCTATTTTCTCATAAGCGGCGATCATAGATTTTCATTTGCATGTATATTTAACCTTTTAATTATTCTTTTCAATTTTTTCGTTCTATATTTTATATTATTTTGGACAAGCTATGTTCGCCAAGAGAACTGTCGCTACTACCTAGATAATTGCATCATGGTTGCACATGTTGGAATGTGTGAACGTTCAAAAAACTGTTCCGTTACTTGTTGGATAGCATGTTAAATCGTTTGACAGGACCTATTGATTTTTGAAAATCTTATTAAATTTTTATTTTTTCCCTTTTCAGTTTGCTTGATGAAGCATGATGAAGAAATCGGTTGCCTTAGTGTGATTTTATTTTTAATCCAAATATGAAACAATAGTTTCACTATATTTTCAGATATCAAAATGTATACACAAATGTTATATGAAAAAGTGAATGAATGTAAGCTTTTTGGATTCACCATAAATTTTTTTTTTTTTTAATTTTGTAACGGTAATTGGCGGCAATACATAACCGACTATTAATGCCTTCATTTACACATTGCTTATATGTATATTTCAGGACTTTGGGAACTAGCCCCACCCTATAGAAAAGTCTGGCTACGCCTATGATAGTATGTATCATCGTCAGAAGAATGCCATTTTTAATCAGGTTGATTAAAATCACCCAATATTAAATGTCGTCATTAACGTCAAGTAAATTAATTATGTAATCTATGCACTCTGCAAGGTTTGCATAGATCTTTGCACTACTTTTAGGAGGAACATAAGCATTAATAACATATACATTGGAGTTACAATGTATAACTTTAAGGCAAATTAGTTCAATATTAGAAGAGCAGGCAATATTAACAAGAGACCTGACAAAACAATTCCTTATAGCTAAAAGGACACCACCACCGACAGACGAAAAATTGTCAATGTTTTTTTTTCTAAATACCTGAAAACTATTATCAAACAAATCCAAGTTAGTAATGCTTCCATTCAGCCACCTTTCTGTAAACGCGACAATATCCTCAGAGCAATTCTGAGTCGATTGAAATATGCTCTTCGTCTTAGAACGAAATCCCCTTACATTTTGATAGTAAAGGGACAACTCAATCAAGAATACAAAATATGTGTGTAGATTTTTAAAAAAATGCCACGCCCACCTCCCATACAAAATTTCCATAGCATCTAGAACTCAGGAACGACTCGTCGTAGATCAATGAAATTTTGTTTATAAGTCGCAATTACCTCTATTTAGCACACGATAGAAAATTTTTAAATCCGCCTACAGCCACGCCTATCTCCCATAAAAATGTAAGACTGTCTTTTTTTATTTACCCTATATTGTTAAACAAGAACGCACCACCAACAATGTTAACTTAAAACTTTTATTCAAACGTGAAGTAATGCAATTTTAAAAATTGTGTTCTCTGCATCCTACTTAATTGAATCGCATAAAAGCATTTTTTCCAGAATAAAATACTTATAATTAGTCTAAGCCCACGGCGTGAATAAAAATATATTCCATTTACTTAGATAATAAATAAAATAAATTAAATATACTAAATAATGTATGTTTTAAATATATTTTAGCAATAATTCACAAAAAAATAAAACTAAAATAAAATAAAAAAATAAAAGTATGCTCCAAAAAAAAAAAAAACTTTGTTGCCAATTTCTTTTGCGCAGTGTATTCATATTTATGTTTTGAGATTAAATTTAAGCTTAATTTGTTTTGATTACTTTTAATATTACATATGCCACATATAAATGACAACGAATGCTAAAACAGAATGCGTCTTAACAATTAACTATGCGCCACAAGTTGCTGAGATAGCCTAGAAGCGGCCAGTTTTTTTTTTAAATGCTAATTAGAAGCCTAAAACTTAAGATTTTTATAGCTAGAAGCCGTCGATAAGTGTCGATAACTTAGTTCTGGTTCAGCAAACTTTTGAATTTGGAAAAAACATGGTCTTAAAAGAATTATTAAAAAAAAGAAACAATTATAAAGAAAACAACAATTATCATTAAAAAACCTTATTTTAAATAAATCACTATATTGTATTTAAAAGATTTAAGTGAACACAAGCAACTATGTCGGAGCGGTTCCTACTGGAAGCCGGCTTAAAAACACGGCAGTTTTTGGGAAGAAAAATTCTGTCGATATTCACTGTTTGTCCAAAACAATTGAGAAGACTTATCTTAGATTTTTTTTTTATATATGTAATTGAAACATTTCTAAATTAAAATTAAAGAAGAACGAACACAAATTACAACATGACAAAAATGATTTATTTCCACTTTGAAACCATTGTGGGGCGAGGGCTCTAAATTAAAACAATTCCCAATCCCCATTTCATTACATATCGCCAGCTAAAGAAAAAAACAGTATTTTTTTAATGGTTCTGCTGAGGTCTGGAACTCATTGACTTATAAGTTGGACATTGAGCCTTGAAGTCATACACATTCTCTTAGTAGTTTGATTCTAAATAACTTTGTTTTTATATTTCTGGCAATATTACTAGCTGGAAAATAATAAAATATCGTAAGAAGTGCAAAAAATACTAAAAACTATAAATTATACCATATTTTAGACAAATTTTCAAAAAACCGAAGTATTTTGTATGTAAAAATTGTGTTAGCAGTTTTTTTAGAAATTGCGGAAAAAATTAAACAAAATATATGCCAATTTTTTTTAAGTACTATATACGTCCAAAGTACCAAATTTTTACAAATATGTAAAAAATGTCCGATTTGACATGGAATCACCGACATATATAAAAAGTAATAATTTCATGACAAAATTTTACTAATATAACAATATTAGTTTGAAAGGTAAAAATAGGTAAGATATCTTGCAGATTATTAAAATCAAAATTAAAATTAGCTATGAAAAGTTAAAACCTTTTTAATATATTCATCTGTTGAAGCTTGATTCACAACTTTTATGGGACATTTCACATCAACGGGAGAACAACAAATTTTAAGTCTTTAGATTTAGCTTCAGTTTGTGTAAAAGTATTTGGACCTGTGTGAATCCTAGTTCAAGTTATTATTAAATGCCAAAATATTACTGTTCTCTAAAACGATTCCGACAATTTAAATTATATTCAAAAGAAAATATTTTAAAATCATTGAAAATTGAGCTGTTCCATTTTCTCATAAAAATTTGATATTATGACTGACAAGATCATTCAAGTCCAATAACAATTAATATTTATTTTTTATTTTTTTAATAGAATATTCTGAGCAGAGGAATCGACTCCAATAGAAGCCATATTTAAATTTCAGATTATTTTATTTTATTTTAAAACCCGTAATTCGAAAACTTGTTTTTGCACAGCACCAATATCTTATACCCAATATATCATGTAAGTCATCTCATCAAAATAAGACTTTCTTTGAAAACCATTACTCAGCTGGATAAATTTTTATAAAAAGAATTAAACTTTTACTTTGTTTTGGATATTAACAAATTAAAAAAACTAAAAATTAAATTTTTCAACTTTCAAATTATTTTTTAATTTTTTAACATAATAAAAAATATTTTTCAAAATGCCGAAGTTTAAAAAAATGTAATTATTAACTTTTCTTATGAAAATTTGGTAACATCATTAAAAAAATCATCAAATCCCATAGAATTGGACTGAAAAGAAAGCATATTTAGATTTAAGGTCCACCAAAGACTTCTTCCAGACATTCTTTCTACCAAGGAAATTCAAACACACAAAACCAACAGAATAGAATGGTTCATGTATTTTCTGCATTTTACAGCTTTTAAAAATTAAAAAAAAAATCCTTTCAAACGAATGCTTTCTCAAAGTTTTTGGGTCCAATAAGCTGGTTTCAAAGGCTGAAAATGGCCATTTCGTTTTTATTTTTTTTTTACACATCAACTCATGGTACACAATACCCCACCTAACCCTACTATTTCAACAATTTATCTACAAGCTGCTATCAGGTTTAAGGGAGTATTCCTGGTTGGCAAAAATTTTTTAGATTTTGATTTTAGATTGGATTGGATTTTAGATTTTAGATTGGATATTTGAGAATATCGTCCTAAAAGGGTTCTTTGAAATTCGAAATACTTTAGGAGATATTTTTGTCCAGCAATGTTTTCGCCAAAATGCGATTTGCTTAATTTGGCTACTTTTTGAATGCTACGGTTTGAAGCAACCACCGAATTCCGTTCAATGCGTTCTTTAGTAGGTAATAACTTGTTTGTATACGCATTTTAAAAATAAATTAATACACATTTTAAAGCTTAGGTATTCAAATGTTGGCAGCGTTTATCTCACTTTGAATTGAGTTATAACGGGTTACCGGACGCGCGAGCGCATACAGTTTTGAAAAGTACAGATTTGATAAAAATTTTTGTTTGTGCTAAAGACAATGGATAGAAAAAGTAATAGAAATAAAAATAAAAGAAACACTGCAATCGAAAATCTCGTCCCTTGAAACGCCAGTTTCATGGTAACCAACACGAAAGATATGAGGACACCGAATTCACAAGTACATCGGCAAAAAAATTTAAAAATAATGAAAACGAAGACATAAGCATTGACAACAAAACGGAGAATTGCATTTTGGAGTTTTATACAGTTTTCTCAAAGAACGTTTGAAAAGGTCCGAAGCCAGAGCTCTGGCCGCATCAAAAGAATGTAGAACTGCCGGAAGAGCACAATGAGCCGCTGATATTATAGGGCTTGCACTGCAGATTGATATATGTAAGTATTTCACAAAAAAAAAATGTTTTATTGCCTAAAATTTTTTTCGAGTTTTTTCAAAATCACGATTTTGAACTTCGAAGTCACTTTTCTCGGGTTCTGCTGAACCGATTTTGATGAAACAAAGTGCAATCGACGCAGAATTATCACCATTCTGGTTCCTATCTCAATCACAATTTTAAACAATTTTTTACTATTTTTTTTTATACTAAACCTTAATAAAAAAGACCCTAAATCGATTTTTCACTTGAACAGCCCTCGTACAAGGGAAAAAAAAATTATTTAACTTAATGTTCTTAATACAACAAAAAAACAGAATTTAAATAACTCCTTGCGTTTTCAAATGAGAAGTTTTTCAAATAGGGTCCAAAAACAGCCTTCCAACAGGGAATACTCCCTTTAATTCTGTACACCGAGAAAAAAACTTATGGTAAATTGAAAAAATACCTAGTATAATTTATAAGATGGCTTTGGCAGTTTTCAGCCTCCCAAGTACTTCATCAAAACACCTTAGTTTTACATATTGACTTGCCAATTTTTATTTGGGTGATAAATTAACCAAGTATTTGGTAATTTTTAATACACTACTTTAAAAAAAAAAATTGAATTTCAAAAATATAACTTTTTTCGGGTTTCGGTTTTTTTTTATTTTCCTTTTTTTTTAAGCTGCCGCCCTTTCGTTCTGTGATTTGCTTGACTGAAAACGGCAACACAAATTTTTCTTTTATTAACATTGTTTTTTTCTTAGAAATTAATGACTTTCTCTCAGCCATGGTATAATGATTTACAAGGTAGGAGTGACAGTTCAGTTGGCGATTTGGAGTTGTCAAAAACACATTGAAAAAGTGAAAACGAAGAAACAGCACAACAGATGAAAAGTTAAACTTTGTATTGATTTGACAACTCCCGATCGCTGGTCGTGAGAAAAAAGGTAGTTGTCAAGGCTACCTTGTAAATTATTGTATCATGCTCTCGTCTTTTCTTGCTGCTTGACGTCTATTATAACAAGAACATTAAATTAAATTAAATTAAATATCAAATACAAAAATTTTACCTTCGCATGCCGTTGAGGTTCGAACCCACAACCATCCGATACAATTGTGTATGTAGTCACTGTACTAAGCATTGAGCCAAACTCCTTCGTTACGCCGAGTGATTTATTCAATATTAATTTCAACTGAAGCTTTGCTGCAGCATAGCACAATAATCTATTAAAAGATTTTTGTTGAATGGCCATCAACAGAATACTGCGACATACTGCATCTGTTAATGCAGCATCTGTTAACATAACTGCAGTTATGTCAGGAAGCAGTAGCAAGGCTGCTTGGATCAGTGGGCAGAGCGATGGACTAGCACCACGAGTTCCAGGTTCGATTCCGCACGGCGGGCACAGAATTTTTTTTTCTTTTTTTCTGTTTTGTTAATGAAATGTAATAAAATTTACTGGTGTGAATACTAACGTGTTTTTTAATTCATTTTATGTTATTTTTGACTTTACAAGTGGTTTTATTACAAAAAAAAAAAACATTAAATTATCAAATCTATCCTTCTCTCGTGTGTCTAATGACGCAGCTGGAGTTTTTTTTTTTTGCAATTTTTCAATGCTGTTACACTGGATCAAAGTATTAAAGAAAGCACAGCAGTCGCAACTAACAAGGAAGGAATAACGCAACACACAAAAAAATAAGTTGAAACTTTTTAATCCATTAATATTCAATCAAAGCAAAAAAGGTACCAAACACATAGCTTGGTAACATATACATATTCATAAAGGCAAAAAATCCCTTAAAAAAAGATATATTTTCCTCCTTACGCCCTTTTACGGTTTTTGCATCCTATTAAGTTTTCTCATTTGAGTATTTTGGCCCAATAAAATAATCAATAGAATAACAACACAACAAAGCACAATAGTTTTAATTGAAAAACTGCAATTTTTTTTCCTTCCTTTTATTTAATACTTTCCAAAGCAATAGATTCTTAGATCGCTGGTATGGATAAAGCTCAATTGAATGTATCGAACTTTATTCTTGTTGCTTGTTGCTGTTGCTATTGCTGTTGCTGTTTACACTTGCTGTATACACTGTTACTTGAGAGAGACGTAGGCGCATTAAGTATGCGCTTATAGAAAATGTTATATTAATGCCACTATTTTAATTTTTTAATTTCTGGACCTTATAAGGGGGGAGAGCTTATCCCAAAAATGCAACCTTGTCAACAGGCCTGCTATATAACACTTTTACAGGCCTGCTATATAACAGAGGAATTTAATCGAAGTTTTCTTTTAATTCATTTTTGTTGAACAACTATTCAAGAATATGTAAAAAAAATCAATCTCGCTTATAATACAGATACTACAGCGCTTAAGACCCGGTACGTCAGAGTACCAATGGATCGAACCGAAGAAGCTGTTAAAACGCGTGATGCTCGCTGCATGTGTGTGTGTATGGAATATTTCCATGTATATATACTCGTACTATATAAACTATACCTGGTAAAGAAAAAATATTTGATTGTTACAATTTTGTTTTGGAGTTTGGCAGCTTTGATTCTTTTTAAGTTTGAAACTTTATATGCTTTTTTCTCGAAACATCCTTTTTCAAAACTGGCCACTAGACTGGTCGTTATTTTAACTTTTTTACCGCGATTCGAAACCGCCGGGCAGATAAAGTTTCCTTTTAACCTAAAAATATTGAAATTAAATTTCTATTGAAAAAATTGAAAATGAAAATAAAAGGTCCAAATTCGAATGAAAGTTGGCTAAGTTAGAGAAAGTTATGTGTTGGTAAGTTGGTAAGAAACTTTATCCGCCCGGCGGTTTCAAATTTATTTTTAACGACCAGTCTACTGGCCACACTACTGCAAACAAACTAATCGACCAATTTTAGCTATTTTTTTTTATTCTGCTTGTAACGTAATTCTTCACATGTTTTACGAAAATGAGCGTCTTTGAAAAATTTGTTTTTACACGCAATATATGGTTAAAAATAACGCTAAATTTTAAGTTTCATAATTTTCTAAATTTTCGATATTTTAATTTCATTTTGGTAAAATATGTACATTCTGGGATCTATTTTCGAATTAATTTTTTTCTGACGATCGGGAGCCGAGCTTTGGTGTGGCCTGATTTTCACCATTTTTGAAGGACACCAACTTCAGTGCCATCTTAACATATAAAAAATATATGATAAAAAAACAATAATTTTTTCATACTTATACTGATCATGTAAAGTTAACATGCTAATGAAATTTTTTGTATATATAATAAACTTTTTAGAAAACATCTTCTAAAATTTTGCCTTAATTTTAAACGCATAGTTTGTTTTCAGTGTAAGAGTCACTGAAGCACTTTATCGCAATGAGGAAATGCTTGAGCTGTGCATCTTTCCACTCATCACAGTGGAACAGGTCCGTAGCCAAGGAAGGATTTTAGGTGTTCAAACCCCTCCCCCCTTAGAATTAAAAAAATGTGATTTTTTTTTTTTAGATTAGCTGAGATAATGATATTAATATACTTGAAGATGCAAACGTTTCAACATTTTCAAAGCCAATTTAAAAAAATTCGCTTAATTAATGAAAAATTTGTTTGGCCAAATTAAAGATTAACTTTGCCTATAAAAGTCAATCATTATATTGGAATTTAGCTGCAAGCAGTTTGTATATTCAAGAACCGTTTCCAGTTGTGGATTTTGATGCTCAAAAAGACCCTGATATTCTGAAAAATGTATATTTGGAATTACACCTAGAACGAATATAATTTCATAAGTTATAGAAAATAAGGTTAACACTTTTTATGCAATATCTAAGCTTATTGGACCCAAAACCTTTGAGAAAGCATTTGTTTGAATGGATTTTTTTGAAAAATTTTTAAAAGCTGTATAATGCAAAAAAATATGTTCCAAGAAATTTAACACATTATGGGGTATTCCACGTAAAGCGGATGACTAAAAAGTTTGCCCATCTAAAATCTCAAACTTGGTTCAAAAATATAGCTCTGCGCTACATTTCGCGGTTTCGAAAAATCACCTAAAATCTAAATATCCTTTTTTCGAAAAAAATGCTCAATAAAAAATGTTCTTAAAACATTTTATACCGTCCAATGCTATGGGGATTTGATGATTTTTTAATCATGTAACCAAGCTCTCATAAGAATAATTAACAATTACAGTTTTTTAAATTTCGGCATTTTTACAACTATTTTTTATTACATTAAAAAATTAAAAAACCAGTTTTAAATTAAAAAAATGCATTTTTAATTATTTAACTTGCAAAAGGTTTTAATTTAAGCCCACAACTGATTCAATTCTTAAATATCCAAAAAAAAAAGTAACTGTTTAATAAAAATTTGTCCATGAGTAATGGTTTAAAAAAATTTGAATAAAAAAAATATATAGTAATTGTTATTGGAATTTAATGATTTTGTTAGTCATGATATCAATTTTTTATGAAGAAATGGAGCAGTTCAATTTGTAAAGATTTTAAAATATTTTCTTTTGAATATAATTTCAATGGTCGAAATCGTTTTCGAGAGCAGTAACATTTTGGACTATAATGATAACTCGAACTAGGGTTCACACAGGTCCAAATACTTGTACACAAGCTGGGGATCAATAAAAGCGTAAGATAGCCAAAAAGGAACCAAATATAAAGACTAAAATTTTTTTTGTTCTCCCGTTTATGTTTAACATGTGCACTTTCTAAAAAAAGTTAATTTTCATAGCTAATTTTAGTTTTGATTTTAATAAGCTGCAAGAAATCTTAACTATTTTTATCATTCAAACTTATATTGATGTATTAGTAAGAATTTGTCATAGACATTTTTACTTTTTGTGCTAATTTTTGAAATTAAATTTTTTAAAAGACAATTATAAATTCTCAATTTGGACTATTTTTAAAAAAACCGTAGGCAAAAATCGAAAACTTAGAACTCGAAATTAATTTCATAAAACAATTCAATGAACTCTTGCCATCTCTCTTATGGTTATTAAAAAACGGGCATATTCACGAGTAGTCTTAAGAGAAAACGGATTTGTTAAAAAAATGTCCATATCCTTGCGTTTAGTTTTGTACTGGTATCTACTTATATATTTTTTTATCAAAACCCCCACCTAAGATAAGTCCTGGCTACGGGCCTGATCCATATCATTCACTTTTTCGAATTTTGGGTTACAACAGCCATAAAGTAAATGAGCGAAACATACAGTCAAGGGCGTTTCAAAATATTTCGAAGGAACAGACTTTGGTTTCGCAAAATTTATTATCAAATTTTTGATAGTTCCAATAAAATAATATAATACCTATAAGGTGAAGTTATTACAAAAATTTTTTGAAACATTTTTGCGAAATTCAAGTAAGTTTTATACAGTATTAAAATTCAATGCAGCATTCAATTTCAATGTGAGTTTTATACACTAAAATCAAAATATAGAATTGAGAGAGCTATAGTACTTTCGATTTACCAAAATATTAAATTTAACGAAGTGAGTGTTAAACATAAATAATAGTATGTCCACTCCAATTTTATTTTTTTAGTAAGCAGAAACTGCATCTCTAGCAATTTTTGTAGTAAAAACTTTCAGCGGTAAGATTTTAAATATTAAAACAATTTAAATCAATTATTTTCCTGTTATCATTATCATTAAATATATATATATATATTAATATTGAAATAAATAAAAGCTTGGTGAATTTAATCTACAAGAAAATCCGTACTGATGACCAATATAAAATCCTTAAAAAAGGTTAATAGAGATTAAATCTGAGTATATATAAGGCAAGCACAATGCTCTGCACCTAATATTGGTCAAACTGTAATTATTTTTTGCGATTATAACAGTTTCTTCCCAACATGTACTGTCCTGAAAAATGTTCAGCCTGAAAGTATGCACAGAAAATTCATTTGATGCTTATCAGTGACGTGCTTCACTTTTATGTATGTGCATTAGGGCGGAGCAATTTTTTTTCGAAAAAAGTTTGAATTTGAATTCTAAGCTAAATTCTAAGCAAAAATGCTGAACAAACAATTTCTCAAAAATAACGTATCCCCCAAAATTTAAAAAAAAAAATCAGAATAGCATATTTAATTTTTTTGGATTGAAGGTAATTTTTTATTTACAAAATTTTTGTATATTTATTTACATATTAGAAAAACTTTAAAAAATTTAGATAATAGAAAATCATGTATGCATTGCAGATGAGGGATTATTTTCCTACTTTCAACCGTCACCGCCATAATGCCTTCTCTGTTCTTTTCAACAACACGTCGCACTTTGGGAGAAATATTGACAAAACCTTCTTATTCAGTGTTATCCCGAAGTTAACGGGCTTACTTATTTTTGCTACATTTTGTAATCTGGATATATCCAACATGTGAAAAAACACTCTTTGCATGCAATATGATCCCAAGGATTCGTCTTTATTGCCATCCAAAGTTAAGCTTCTAAAACCCTTTATTCTACAAAATTGTTTACACTGCTGTGTACGAATGATTGTAAAATCTTCATTTAAGAATGGAATTGACTCAAACCTGATTTTTTTAGAGTAAATATGCTTTAGACGCGCTTTTCAAATATACATTTTTTTCAATTAAATTTTGCTGGTAAGATACGGGTTTCTTAATTTGTGCCTTTTACCAAGTTTTTTGTAAAATTTTTATATTTTTATTGAGCTATAACTTTTCCGATTTCATTTTATTTCTCCAAATACTTCGCATGAACAAAAAATATGATAAGGAATTTCAGGATCTGGCAATGGTTGTTCTTCACCCTAGAGGTCTAAAAGTTGTAATAAATGATTATGCAGAATGTCACGTGTAAGCGGGGGCTCAAATAAAATTTGTTCTTCATTAAAATTTATCATATCCGTGTAATGCCCGTATGATACTTAATTTTTTTTGTCCCATTTTAAAATCTGAATACAAGTGTCGCGTGAGCAGGACAGACTTATATTGTAAGAAAAGGATAAACGTTGTTACTTTGTTACTTCTGGTGTTTTGAAAAGCAGCTGCATTAAATAAATTAATATTAGCTACACACATCACTTCCCATTCAGCATACATTTATATTAAATAGTTTTGAGTACTATATGTGTACTCACTCACACCAATTAAATCCATGCATTCGTACTATTTGAACTGCTCTAGTTTTAATTTTCAATGACAAAAGTTGTAAAAAAAAATTAAGTAACATACGGGCATAATTGATTGAATTGATTGCAATTGATTTTTTTTTTTATAAACTATTTGGCTAGGTGAGGTAAGGGGTCAATTAACCCCTTATATCCCCTTGTAACATTGCTGTAACAAACTAAAAAATATCCTACAAAGTCCATACGGACCGTACTGATTCCTTATTAACTCATTGCTGAATCACTCCTACATACCGCACTAAAGAAATAAAACATTATCGTACTCAGAGATGGCGCTACTATAGTATGTTAATAAACGTTTTTCTTCAAAGTTCAAATACCACGAGTCGGTGCATGGAAAAAATTGTAAATTCGTGAAAAATTCGCTAGTGTCCTATATTGACACGGTTTTCTGTAACACTAATGGGTAAGTACCTAAAATACATATTAGATTTCCACACACAACATAGAAAAAACATTTTTTTTTTTAAATACGTGTTTTATTAAACTTAAAAAGAAGTTCATAAATGTTATTTATTCTTGGTACCTTGGTTAATCGAAAAATGCATTGAAATATATGGAAAAGCAATTAAATGAGCGAAAGCTAGACATTTGCTTTGCCCTCTTTGGCATTGACAAAACCCGTTGTTTGATTTTTCGTATCCGAAACAACTTGAGATCTTTTACAAAAAAATTGACAAAATTTGTAAATGAAAAATTAATGATAATATACTGCTTTTTCTTTTAAAAATTGAGTGGGGTTAAACGTCATTTTTGAGATATGGTTTGTTCAGAATTTTTGCTTAGAATTTAGCGTAGAATTCAAATATGCCATACACTTTCTTCGAAAAATTTACTCCGAACAAATTACTCCGCCCTAATGTGCATGCTTTCAGGATGAACATTTTTCAGAACAGAATGTTGTAAAAGCACTGTAATTATGGCAAAAAATAATTACACTATGAGCGTTAATGCTTCCAACCCATCGTATGATGGGCTTTTATGCTAGTAATCTTATAAACGATAATTTACTTTATTCTGATTTCTTAATTTTTGATTTATAGGTTCACATTTTAAATTTAAAGTGCTAATCAAATACTTTGTTATTTAATATCCCTGTAGGAAAATCAACTAATTTAAAATTAATTGAAAAAGTAGTTTTTTGTCAACCACAACTAGTTGAAATTCTGACTTTTTTCCAAAGAACGATCTAACTTATTTTGTATGGCGATGTCCGCTAAATAAGTCAATTGACTTTCGTCGGCATATATTTTGAACTACTTGTTAAATTAGTTACATTTAAATTATTTTTTTAATTGCTTTAAAATAACCAATTGAAAACTATTACTGATGGTCTAAAGTTAATATTTGATTAAATAACATGGTTAAATATATATAAACTTGTAATCTAAAAAAAATTTGCAATTAAAACATGTCAAAATCAGAGTAGTTGCCGCCTTAATATAATTCAAAGTAGTTCAAATACTGGTTTATTTTAAACTAGTTTTTTAATTAGTTGTTTTTAAAAACAAGTTAGTTTGTTCCTATAGGGATATTATCCTACACTACGTTCTTACTAACACGTGCTTACGAAATGTTCAAATCATTTCTAAAAGTTTTATGAGAGAAATTTTTTTGCCATCTGTATATTCTTTTTTTTTTTTTTTGCTTATTTTAGGCACCACATAACATAATTCACTTCCGTGCCTATTTTAGAATAAAATCTGAATAGCTTCTGCTTAGGACTCCTTTATGGTGGAAGCTTAAACACCATAGCCTTAAAACCCTACCCAGGGTGCTGTATCCCTCTGTGGTAACTTTTTTCTATGTTTATGTTAATGGTATGTGTGTTTCCATGTTTATGTTATCCTAAGAGTACCCTGTAGGAAAATCAACTAATTTAAAAGTAGTTGATAAAGTAGTTTTTTGTCGACCACAACTAGTTGAAATTCTGACTTGTTTCCATAGAACGAACTAACATATTTTGTATGGTGATGTCCGCTAAATAAGTCAATTGACTTTCGTCTGCATATATTTTCAACTACTTGTTAAATTAGTTAAATTTAAATTATTTTTTAACTACTTTAAAATAAATCACTTGACAACTATTATTGATGTCCTAAAGTTCATAATATTTGATGAAATAACATAGTTAAATATATATAAACTTGTAATCTAATAAAAATTTGCAATTAAAACATGTCAAAATCAGAGTAGTCGACGCCTTAATATAATTCAAAGTAGTTTATCAATCACTTGTTTTTGAGTAGTATTTCAATTACTTCATAGATGCAATAAAAACTATTTAGAATTTAAGTGGATGCCGACTTAATATAATTCAAAGTAGTTCATATACTGGTTTATTTAAAACTAGTTTTTTAATTAGTTGTTTTTAAAAACAAGTTAGTTTGTTCCTATAGGGTAACATTAAAATATTAAAAATGTTGTAAATCTTTATTTTACAAAAATATCTCCAAATAAATAAAATCATACCCTGACATCCAGGGTAAGATAAGTCATGGATAGGGTCTAGGGTTAAATCTTCAATTAGATAATAAGTAAACTGCTATTTTTACAAAAGTACTTTTCTTTACTTGTTTAATTAAGTGGCCTGACAGAAATTTAATATATTTCAGTAGTTATGTTCAGAGGATAACTGTGTTGCAATTGTTATAAGCTGTGCAATTAAGATATCGAATTCCAATATAGAATCAATTTTTAAGTTATAGTGAATTTTTGCACACCACAGGCGTGGGTCTACATCGCCTAGACGATGCGATTAAAAATTGTTTTTAGTTTGGGATATGTTTACTACTGCGACATTTAAATGCAAATTTAATTTTTCCTTCTTATTAACTAATGGCTATTCTTATAAAAGTGAAGCTATTTAAACATAAAGTGCGACATAGTCAAAGAATTCTTACCAAATCGACAATTAGAGATAAACTTTTTGAGAAGATTAAGTCATATTTTTAATTTAAAAATATTTCTTCATTGTAGAGAAAAGTTAAGAATTAAAAATTAAATAGCTCACACATGAATTTCATATAAATTTAAAGGAGGTGGTCATGATGTTTCACTATACAGGATGTCCCGCAATTGAGTGCAACCATTTACGGAGCTGAAAGGTTATGTCTATTCTAAGGGGTCTATTTTCACATTCTTAGGAGCTACAGGGTTAATTAATATTTCACGTCTTTGGTTCACGTTATTGTTTCTAGCAGAAAAATTAACTTAATGAATGAAATCACCTTTCCAACGTTATATCCACAAACCCCACCAACTTAACCGTTACCGAGCTGTGATCGTGTGAAGATGAAATCAAACGGTGAAACTACAAAATTTCAAATTTGAGTGCAAATTTCTCAGAACTTTGGTTAATAAATTAAATTTTTTATTTTTATCAATTCTGTAATTTATTCAATTTTCTTTTTAATGACACCAAAAACATAAACATATCTTTAAAAATAAGAAGTTGGCTGTACTAAAAAAAATATACTTATTAGAAAATAATGATAAATAATTACATAATAATTAGTTATGCAGTAGATAATATCATTTTTTTTCTAATAAGTATACTGTTTTTAGTACAGCCAACTTTTTTATTTTGTAAGATATGTTTATGTTTTTGGTGTTATTGAAAAGAAAATTGATTAAATTACAAAATTGATCTAATAAAAAATTTCATTTGTTACGCAAAATTCTGAGAAATTTGCACTCAAAATTGAAATTTGGTAGTTTCAATCGATCGATTTCATCTTCACACGAGCACAGCTCGGTAACGGCTAAGTTGATGGGGTTTGTTGATATGCCATTAGAAAGGTGATTTTATTTCATTTATAAAGAGCTATCAATTTTATTTTATGTAAGTTAGTTTTTCTGCTAGAAACAATAACGTAAACCAAAGTCGTGAAATATTAATTAACCCTATAGCTCCTAAGAATGTGAAAATAGCCAACTCACCCCCCCCCCCCCCATACGATGTTTTGCTCAGCTCGACATAACGGTTTAGCTCCGTAAATAGTTGCCATCAATTGCGGGACAAGTATAGAACAATATCTTAATTTTCTTTGAAAAAAAATGGGGTAGAGTAGGTTAACAGAAAACTTGTAGATGGATTTGTATGACCTTAAAATGTAAACTGATCCTTCATTAAAAGGTAACTCCGGCTACACTTACCACCATCTTCGTTGGAGCCTTCACTCGGAGGGCCGGCGGACATGGTGCGGTTGCCTATCATCAGACGATGTTGAATCGCAACAGTGGCTACAGCAGCAGCAGCTGTTGTCTGGGCCGCAGAAACATTACGCATTGCTGCGCTTAGTCCCTGAAGATTGGCAAAAGCATTGCTAGCGTTAACGGCAAGTTGAGAGGCTGCTGCAGCGGCATTTTGAGGACTGCTGTGAAAACGCGGCCGACCCAGAAAAGGACTGCCGCCAAAAACGCCAGGGACACCAAATTGTAAAAATGGGCCCCAAGGCGGCACACGTACACCACCCGGTGCCAATTGAGCGGCAGCAGCGTACAATTGCAAAGCCGCCGTTGGATGCAAGCCTTCCGACGGCATATTGCTACCAACGAGCGTACTATTGCCAGACCCAGTACCAATTACACTATTGTTGCTGCTGCTGCTTCCTGAAGTACTTGCGTTTGGGCTACTGTTGCTAGTTGAGTTCAAATTTTGCTTATGTTGCTGCTGCTCCAATACCATTTTTAGCGTTGTTTACACTGCGATGCAATCAATTGTTGGGCAGCACGCGATCTGAAATGTGGGCGGCACGCGATTTCAAATAAAATAATCAATTATTGGATTTTTATTATTTTTTTTTTTTTTTTTTTTGTTAATTTATTTAAGTTTGCAATTTGTTTTTTATTTTTTAATTTAATTTAAAACATACATAAAGGCTTATGCCTGCACTTCACTAAGTCGTTGATGTTGTAGTTGATTTTGCATTGTGGTTAATTGATTAATTAATTATTTTCAATTATTCGTTCACAATAGCAATTTAATTATGCACAAACAAGCACACACAAACGTTGAGTAATTGTGCGAGCCCAGCTGTGTATGTGTGTATATATCGAATATCCGGTTTTGTAACTAGAGCCGCCGACGGCCATTGAATTAAACTCAGCTCAGCACCAACACTCTCAGCGAGTTTTCAGTAACAACTGAGCGCACTGAATGCGGCAGTAGCGCAAGAAACCGAGCCACCACCGAATCAGCGACCGTTCGGAGCTGCAGTCTGGAGATTGTTGCCATTGTTGGGTGCGTCACTGCTACCGACTCGTTTGCAGCCAATGGGGTCTGTCTCATTCCTAACGCAGCTTTGGCAGTGCGAATGAGACAAAAATTCATCAAACAACCACTTAATTTTATTTCTTGGGGCATCATCTTGTTGTTGTTGTTATTATTTTGCTAAGTCTACCGCGCCTTAAATAAACCATCGCCTCTGCCTACTTGACAAGCAACACTTTGTAATTATTCATTAACCGCAACAAACTATCAACACAAGTGAAATAGCAATACCAACAACAACATTTCCAATATGGACGTCTGTCTAACCACCACCAACTGGCGTCTTTGGCTACTAGCGCCTTGGTTTAGTGTGCAGCATCGGTACGAGCGAGATGACTACTGCAATTTGGGTTCCCTTAAAAAATATTGGGAATTTCTGCATAACGGCGTATAGTAATTTATTATGTTAACCTCTTTTGGTGATGTTGAAGGGCCGCTCAGCAGGGCGGAGTTTTGTGGTGTTTTTCAATTTGCACTCATAAAATTATTATTTGTACATCATGTTGTTGTTGTTGTAGTTATTGTTGTTGTTTCTATAACTATGTAAGTTTATTTGCAGCAACATCGTTCGCTGTCGTCTTTGCACTCGTTTGCTCGAAAGGTCTCTTTTGTTGTTGTTTGCTAGTTTCTTATACTGTTGCTTGTTTTGTTCAATCCTTGTGTTTGGTTTTGTTGTTGTGGTTTTTATTAAATATGTGCTTGTCTTTCGATGCAAGCACTGCTTCTGTTGTAATATCTTTGCTTTGTTGTTTCACTCTTATTTGTTCTTGTTAGTTGCTGTGGCGTATTTTTTTTTTAATTCTTTTTTTTTACTGTCGTTGGCGTCACTATTGTTGTTGTTGTGTTCGTTCGTGCAAAGTGGGCGCAATGGGAGACTTTGTGGCGACCAATTTGCTTTTAATTTGTTAACATAAACGCCTTGCTTAAAGAAAATGCGCATGAATCATTTTATTATATTTTGTTGTAGTTGTTGTCGTTTGCGCGAATTTTTTTTTCTTCATTCTCTCAGCTACTTTATCCTTATTTAAGGTTATTTTGACTGAATGATCTTTTACATGGTCTGTTTCTGTTTTTGGTGACGGTGTTATTATATATTATTTAATTTTTATTTTTTCTTTTATGCATGCATTTATTTTGAGTGGCTTCTCTGTTCTCAAATTTTGCCTAGTCTCACAGATGTGGCAGTCGACGAGAACTTTTTGGCGTCTGCCGCCCTTATTACCTTCCTTTCGCTTCATGACACGTTGCTCGTAATTCAGCGCATATCTGGCAGTTTGCTTGATTCAGTTCCTTCGTTACCGAACTGATTTTTGTCCGTCGCAGTCGCACTTTGCGGCAATCAATGTGGCCAGAGTAGAATATTTTCCCTCTGCAGCATAAAAAGTAATATTTTTTTATATTCCTAAATTTTTGCTAAATTTTACAAAAATATCAAATAAACTTACTTTATTTGATAAATCTTTTAAGTCTTAAACTTTTTATCTAACCACTAACCATCTGACTACTTATAATCTATAACTCTTCAGATTTTTCTCACTTTTCCTTTCAGGTTAATTGAAATTAATTTATGCAAATTGGTTACACTCATTAAGAAAATAACTGTGAATGTATCAAGAGTAGTGAAGCATATCACATATCACATATTTGTTAAATTTTCTATTTAATATTTCTATTTTCTATTTTAAAAGAAAAGCATACACATATCTCTAAATTCGTCTGGTCACACTGATGGCAGTTGCTGGAGTCAACTGTTTGATACGTTGGCAGGTTATTTAATTGGTGAGCGCCGTGGTGATAATTTTATTAATGACAACAAAGTTATTTTCTTTTGCTCATACTACCCCAGCAGATCTCTGCCAATGTTACCAGGCTCTACCTCTCTCTCTCTCTCTCTCTCTATCTGACAATGGCTATGACTGAACGAGCTGGCAGCAGAGCGTCGAGCAACCTTCCATGAAACTTAATTAATTCTGTTTTGGCAAAACTTTTCCAAAAATGTTCGCCCGACGACTTCGATGTACATGTAACTTTCTAATACATACTTTGGTATTGTTTCTGTCGTTTTGGGATTTCGTCCTGCAATGGCATGGTCTGATATTATTGTTTAATGAATTTTTATAATTTTTTCAATAATATGTTGCTTGAGCTCTTTTGTGAAAGTATAAAAATAAATGTATAAATTATTCGAGCAAGGTTTTCAGTAATAAATACTTAGGTATGTGGATGGATAAATAAACAGATAGATACAGTCATGTTGAAAGTAGTAAGAAGAACCAAAGTGAAAATAAAATTATCAAAGATAGTTAGCAATGATGTACATATAGCAAAATATATAAAATGGGCATACTATGGTATTAATAGATGCAGAATAATTTTAATGTATTGTTTTTGACTTGAATGTTTACATGCTTATTTATTCCTCCAGTTTCCAATGTAGACGTTTATAGCAAATATTTGATTGCGAGTAATAGAGTTTGCTCACAACTTTAGCCTCATTACCACATTTTAACCTTCATGTGCTCGGGACTGTAAACTTACGTAAACGGTCGGATGTCTTTATTTGTAGCAAGCATGAAAGTTGGCTTCTAAGTCGTGAGCTGTAACAGATTTATTAGCATAGACGAGTAACTTGACGTATTCCCACAAAAGGTAGTTCCATGGAGTTCAATTAATTGACCAAGGCAGCAAATTGAATAGGCCATTTTTTCAGATGATTAGATCAAATGTTTATCCCAATAAATTAATGATTTGGCCTTCCCTACGGTATGTTGCGTCGTCCTGCTGGAAAAATTTGTATTCTAGATTATTGATACTTACTTTCCAAAGTATCTTGCACTTAAATGTCAAAGATACGTGACAACTCTGACACTGCTCTGACAGATATCATTGTTAAAAATTCTCTACCTCTAAAAAAGCACTCTTTATTTGTATGGAAAGCCATATCAAATTCCTTTAAATTATTTCCTATTATTGCGAAATACTCATTAAAATCATATCGTCCCTTCCATGCCGAAAACGCCAATGTGAAAATAAATGGTTTTGAGTTTTTAATTGTATCTGATGCATTTTAATGCAAAGTATTTCCTCAAAATAAAAAAATCCAAACTGATTCAGAAAAGGTCATGAGATTTGATGCTTAAACCCCCTATGTGATTTTTGAACTTTTTTCATGCCAAAAACGCCAATGTACACAATTTTCCACATAGAAAATTGCCAAAATTAGTAAGCGAACTTTTCTTAAATGTTTCTTTTGCTTTTTAGCATAAATTCTTCCAGCAAAAGTGATGGAAAACAGTGTTCTTCCTCTTTTGTAGCGGGTAATAATTAACTTTTCTACCAAAAATAGTCCATTTTCACGGTTTGAAAAATTCCTTAAAATCTGAAGAGAGACAAAACTATACGAAAATTTATTAGATTATATTGCGCTCACTCTTTTTCAAAAATAGAAAATGGAATCACTGACCTAGCTCATCCGTAGAGGTTGCAAGCACCCCCTTTTTTTGAAAAAATGTGCACATCTTTGGCATGAAGAAAATAAACGATTCTGAAAATTTTGTGCATGCTGCTATGTAAAAACTTAGGCGATAAAGATAATTGCTGTTTGATTGTCAAAGCATTGCAAATGTTCTAAATTAATAAATTTTAAAATTTACCTTCTGACCTGGGAGTTGTAAGGAAAAAACTGAATGCACTACCAGAAAAACGAACATTTTGAGATTAAAAAAAATGCCGCAAATCGAAATGAAAACATTTTGCCATTTATTTCTTCATAATTTTCTTCATGCCGTGCACATTTTTTCACTAAAAGTGAGCTTGTAACCGGTACAGATGAGATAGATCAGTGATTTTTTTATTTCTGATGACGAAAAATATAATTAAATGTGTACGTATCAAAAAATTTTAAGATAAAACTTATTTCAAAATTTTGACAATTATTTTAATACATTCTTCTATCGAGAATCGTTAACTGATTGCACAAAAAGTCCTTTTTTTTACCCCAACGCGTACTGCGTAAGGGCTATATTAACTTTGCCATTCTGTTTGTAACGCCAATAAGGAGGCGTGGCAGGCATAGAAAAGTATATATATTTTTGATTAGCATCACCTCCTGAGTCGATTTCCGTGTGTCCGTCTGTCTGTTCGTCTGTCGACACGATTACAGCCGTAATTTTAAAGCTATCGCAATGCAATTAAAAATAAAAGCTTCTTTTTAAGAAAGGAAGATCAAGTTTCAGAATGAGCCAAATCGGATAAAACCACGCCTACCTCCCATACAAAGTGGCTTTATTTTAACAGTAAAATTTCTTCGGAAAAAAGATCGGAAAGATCGGATAAAAATCACGCCTACTTCCCATGCAAGGTAGCTTAATATAACCGTAAAGTCCCTTAAAAATCTGCTCAAAATGCAAAAATGTCTTGGAATTTTGCGCATAGGCTTTTATATATAATAAAGATTATTACTATGATATTTGGCAAAATCGGATGAAAACCACGCCTACCTCCCCTACAAAGTGGCTTTATTTGAAACGTTAAATCGCTTAAAATTCTGCAAAAAATACAGAAATGTCTTGAAATTTTGCATACAAACTTTGATATTTAACATAAGTAAAAAAAAAAAAAAAAAAAAAAAAAACGAAATGTCCATCTCAGCCCATGAAAGGACTTTGGTCGAGCTTCTTATGATCAATTGTGTTGTGTGTGATACGAAATGTTTACACACAAATGATCGAGAACTGGACCTACATGTTTTACGCCGACTCCGAACGGCTTATGTTCTCAAGAAGCTTTTCTTGGCAGTTTTTACTCACTGAGGTTTGCCATTGTCTGCAGAGAGGCGACGGCCGAACAGAAAAATTAATTCAATTGAAAAATTGTCTATGCCAGATGGAGGATTTAACTTAAGTCACTCTTTGATATTTGGCAAAATCGGATGAAAACCACGCCTACCTTCAATACAAAGTGACTTCATCAAAATTGAAAATCTTTCGAAAATATATATAACTGAATGGCATCGTGTCTGTATGTACCCCAGTTCCGCCCACGTCGTTTATCCAACCCATACATATACTTTTAATAGAAAAGTGGGTGTGGCATTTTACTTTGTTTACAAATTACTCTATGTGGCAGCTAAGGGTAAAATGAAATTAAGCGTATGACACAAATATTTTGGCAGACACATACAAATTTTATAGACGTCTAAAGACTTCTATAAATATATAGATACGGATATACTTCAGTACGGCCGCGGGGGGTATTTTAGCTTCGGTACCCTGCCGAAGCTCCATTCCTTACTAGTTTTTTTATGTTTTTGTGTAGCAACGGAAACCAAATTTTATCTGTATATTACCATGGCATGAGTTATCCATTTCTAAAGAGAAAATTTTGTAAAAGTTGAATTTTTCGATTTTTCCGAGCTATTCGAATCTTTAAATTCGATTTCTCAACAAACATAAAAATGCACATTGGCGTTTTGACATGAAGGAGACGATATATGCAAACGTGCATCAGGAATAATAATAATAAAATTGACAAAAAGGCATGTTCGAAAAGCTGAAATCAAAAAATTTTGAGTTGAGTAAAAAAGTGATACATTTTTCCATACATTTTATATGGTGTCTGCATTTGTAGACAACCGGCCAGGAGTTAGATGGTGATTTTGAAAAGAAGGGTCTAGCGGTGACGATTTTTTTCTTATGCTAATAGTGACCAAAACTGCTTAGAATTAGTTTTTAGGAAGCTACTACCTCTGGAATACTACCTTTGGAAGTATTTTATTTTTTTTTTTTTTTATTCAACTTTTCCAACAAAAATGCTGCAAATGTAAACTACCGAGCACATGAAGGTAAATAACAGGTAACTTTAACCTTCCAAATGTCTCCTAGAATTGGTTCCTAGAATATGTTCATCCGATAACGTATTTATGAATGAACTTTTGAGTCAAGGGCTTTTCCAGATAAACTGTCACTATAGTAGAGCAACCATTTGTTAGATCTTTAATGATTTGATGATAATAATAATGTTTCAGTTTCTAGGTCTGGTCCACTACCAAGTGAAAGATTAATTTTGCTTATAAGAGTCATAATCATTAAATTGGAATTCATTTCCAAGGAGTTGGTATATGAAAAATCAGTTTCAATGCTCTAAAAGTCCCTGATATCCAGTAAAATATATATATGAAAGTTATACCTAGAACGAATATAATTTTGTAAATTGAAGAAAATTAGCTTGACTTTTTTTATGCCATATCTACCCAGCAAACCATAGTTGACGACTATGTCGAAATTTCGACTAATTCGTCACTATTTTGAGCTGTTTTAAAGAAATCAATACAATTTCGTTACGCAAATATCGGAACAGTGTCACTTTTTTTACGAATTTATATAAAATTTTGTTATGCGACAGCTTGTACGACATATTAAAATGCTAACAGAGTAAAATTTCCTTTCTTTCGAACTGTCTCCACGAAATCGTAATTTTTTCGTAACATTTTCGTTAGGACTCGTTACGAAACCATTACGATACTTCGTTAGGAAGTCGTGTCAAACCCTTAATACGATTTTCATTACGATTTCGTTTTGCCCTTAACGATAACTCGAACTAGGGTTCACTCAGGTTAAAATAGTTGTACACAAGCTGGGGATCAACAAAAGCGTAAGATAGCCAAAAAGAAACCAAATCTAAAGACTAAAATTTTTTTTCTCCCGTTTATATGGAATGTCCATAAAAGTTGTGAATACAGCTTCACCAGCTGAACTTATTAAAAAAATGTTTTCATTTTTCATAGCTGATTTTAATTTTGATTTTAATAAACTGCAAGGAATCTTACCTATTTTTACCGTTCACATTAATATTGTTGAATTAGTAAAATTTTGTCACAGACATTTTTACTGTTTGTGCTAATTTTCGAAATAATACTTTTTAAAAGAAATTAAAAATTTTCAATTTGGACCATTTTTCCACAAACTATAGGCAAAAATCAAAACACTTAGTACTCAAATTGATTTGTAAAAAAAAAAAAATTAAATAAACTCTTCTCATCTATCTTATGGTCATTTAAAAACAGGCATATTCACAAATAGTCTTAAAAGAAAACGGATTTGCTTAAAAATTTTCATACCATTTCTTTCAGTTATTTCTGGTATCGACTTATAGACTTTTTTATCAACCCCCCCCCCCCTCTCCCCCCTCCCCCCTCCCCCCTCCCCCCACTAAGGTAAATTCTGGCTACGGGCCTGCCAAAAGTCACTTATATTTTTATTCGGGCACAACTTTTTTGTCACAGGCGTAGAGTACTAGATTTACACTGCGCGTCACATGAGTAGGTACAGAGTTTCTCAAATATATCAAAGGTTATTTCTCTGCTCCAAGCCTTTTAAAAAGCTTTATTATGTTTTTGTTTTGGAGATTATTAAATTTTAAAGAAATCTGGAGAAAGAGAGAACTGAGATTTGTACCGTTAATGTGTAATAATTATTTTTTGTTAACAAGTAGAAAAATATGCTCTATTTTTCGCGTCACTTGGGTAGGTACAGTTCCTTAAATAAAAAGAAAACAATGAAATAAAGCATCAAAAGCAATTTTTTTTTTTATTAAAACTTTCAGTTAGTTAGTTAGAATTACTTCAAACATTCTGTTTGGTAGGCTATCATAAGGACCTTTTAAATAATTTAAGGAAATTTCACTCCATGCCACACTTATCGCTGCAATGCGTGAATCTCGATCATCAAATTCACTCCATGCCACCCTTATCGCTGCAATGAGTGAATCTCGATCATCAATTTGTCGGCCTGATTCATAAACCTTGCGGTACATCTATCTCCAGACATTTTCTATGATGTTTAAATCCGGTGAGTTAGGAGGCCAAGGTAACAAATTGACATTTTGGTCCTTTATCCAGCTTTTGACAACTCTTGCGGTGTGTATCTTGCTGAAATGTCCATGGAATTGGTCCAAAAATCTTTGAAAATTTGGGAAAAGCCATTCCCAGTATTTTCTTGTATGAGCTTGCGTTAATTTTTGCTGTCTAAAATCGTTATCAACAGTACCGTAAAAAGACACCGCATCTCAGACCATCACTCCTCCTTCGCGACTATGGTGGCGAGACAGAAAACCCTACTCCTTGTGTAAATCGTGGCAGTAATAGTTAAACTCATCAGGGCCATAAAAATTAAACATTTTCTTATCTGAGAAAACCACGAATTTCCACTCCTCTTTCTATTAAAGGGTGATTTTTTAAGAGCTTGATAACTTTTTTTTAAAAAAAACGCATAAAATTTGCAAAATCTCATCGGTTCTTTATTTGAAACGTTAGATTGGTCCATGACATTTACTTTTTGAAGATAATTTCATTTAAATGTTGACCGCGGCTGCGTCTTAGGTGGTCCATTCGGAAAGTCCAATTTTGGGCAACTTTTTCGAGCATTTCGGCCGGAATAGCCCGAATTTCTTCGGAAATGTTGTCTTCCAAAGCTGGAATAGTTGCTGGCTTATTTCTGTAGACTTTAGACTTGACGTAGCCCCACAAAAAATAGTCTAAAGGCGTCAAATCGCATGATCTTGGTGGCCAACTTACCGGTCCATTTCTTGAGATTAATTGTTCTCCGAAGTTTTCCCTCAAAATGGCCATAGAATCGCGAGCTGTGTGGCATGTAGCGCCATCTTGTTGAAACCACATGTCAACCAAGTTCAGTTCTTCCATTTTTGGCAACAAAAAGTTTGTTAGCATCGAACGATAGCGATCGCCATTCACCGTAACGTTGCGTCCAACAGCATCTTTGAAAAAATACGGTCCAATGATTCCACCAGCGTACAAACCACACCAAACAGTGCATTTTTCGGGATGCATGGCCAGTTCTTGAACGGCTTCTGGTTGCTCTTCACTCTAAATGCGGCAATTTTGCTTATTTACGTAGCCATTCAACCAGAAATGAGCCTCATCGCTGAACAAAATTTGTCGATAAAAATGCGGATTTTCTGCCAACTTTTCTAGGGCCCATTCACTGAAAATTCGACGTTGTGGCAGATCGTTCGGCTTCAGTTCTTGCACGAGCTGTATTTTATACGGTTTTACACCAAGATCTTTGCGTAAAACCTTCCATGTGGTCGAATAACACAAACCCAATTGCTGCGAACGGCGACGAATCGACATTTCACGGTCTTCAGCAACACTCTCAGAAACAGACGCAATATTCTCTTCTGTACGCACTGTACGCATTCGTGTGGTTGGTTTAATGTCCAATAAAGTAAACTGAGTGCGAAACTTGGTCACAATCGCATTAATTGTTTGCTCACTTGGTCGATTATGTAGACCATAAATCGGACGTAAAGCGCGAGACACATTTCGAACCGAACACTGATTTTGGTAATAAAATTCAATGATTTGCAAGCGTTGCTCGTTAGTAAGTCTATTCATGATGAAATGTCAAAGCATACTGAGCATCTTTCTCTTTGACACCATGTCTGAAATCCCACGTGATCTGTCAAATACTAATGCATGAAAATCATAACCTCAAAAAAATCACCCTTTACATGTGTGTCCTAGAAAACACTAGGCGTGCTTCATTTCTTTGCTGGTTCAGTGGTGGTTTCTTTTTGCAGTTTTTTTCAGCTTCAGATGTTCGGCACCATTTATGATTCTCTTCACAGTAGAAACACTAGCAATAACACCACTTTTCGCCTTTATTTTGGCCGCAGTCAGAATTGGACGCTAACCTTAATATGACTCTTCTGTCAACAACGGTTGTAGCCCTTTCTTGCCGTCCTCTCATGTTCTTCCCATAAAAATTTGGGTCTCGCAAAAAGCTACGCACAACATTAGCACTTCTATCAATTTTGATGGCAATTGCTCGACCTGAAAGTCCCTGCTCGGAATATGCTTCAATTTTCGCCTTTTCGGCGACAGTTAAGGGACTCGCTCGGCCCATATTCTCTCTGTAAAGATTGGAAGTCAAAGGAAAAATTTTTATTTATATATTGTTTGAACTGTTGCTTTACTTAAATTCAGCAATTTAAATATTTCTCCAAAAGATTTTTTTTTCATTTCTGAATTTCAGAACCAATTTTCGTACTTCCGTTGAAATTTCTTTTCGAGGAGCCATTGTCACATGCGTACATTTATTGAAACTATCTGGACATCAAATAAATACAGTTTATGCAAAGCCTACTTCAACGCACAAACGCAAAATTAAACAAACGGTTCTTTACCGTTATAATTTAGCAGCACACGACAACAAGAACCAAGAACTGTGGGCCGTATGTAGACTTTTGTCCCTATTAATTTTTGGTTTTTCATGAATAACTTTTTAAGTTTGTATTGGATTCAGTTAATTTTTTGTAGGTCTTAATAAAATATGGTCTTTAGCAAAACTGCATCATTACTCTTCTTCGTAAGGCTTTTGGACTCGTCAGATAGCAGAAATGGGGGTCGTATGTAGACTTTTGTCGGCCACTGTATCTATAACGCCGAGGTACATACGACAGTAAAATGGCTTGTAATTTGTGGTCATATACAATAACGCTCGAATACACAACTTTTTTCCTCATAACCAACAATACTGGAGGAATTTCGGTAATATTTTTCCGTATAATGCCCAGAATAGTCATTCGGCGTTTATGTAACTCTTCAGCCAGTTCATAAGATGTGAAGAAGTTGTTGCATGTGATATTCCTCTCCGACAGCCCATTTACCAAATCCAAAACAACACGGCGTCCAATATTGCGCTCTGGAGCGGCGTTGCGATTGCGACCAACATAAATTTGCGTGTTGTTAACATACCAGGTAGCTGAATCGGCCAAAATCCAAATCTTTATGCCGTATTTAGCCGGTTTCGATGGTATGTATTGTCGAAACGTACAGCGTCCACGAAATGGAACTAGCTGTTCATCTACTGTAACATTTTTGCCTGGAATGTATACAACTTGCAAATTATGGTTCCATTTTTTATATATGGTTCGTATCGGCTCCAATTTATCACGGACAGAAGCAGTATTGGCATTACGATCTTCTTTATCGCCAAATCTGATACATCCATGAATTTTTTTAAACATTTTCAGTGACATTGTGTCTCGAAATATTGGTCGACCGGTTTTCTCATTCCAGAGTTGTGTAACACATTCACCATACGAACGATATACACCAGCAAGCAGTAGCAATCCGAAGTACGCATGTAGAGTATCCATATCTATTTGTTCCCATTCTTCTTTGTATTTCCGCAAACCATATAAATTCGTCATATTCAAAATAGTATTTTCTATCGGTCGCAGAAACAAATCAAATGCAGACAAACCGCCTACAACATGAGCAGCTGCAACTAGTTTTGGTCCTACAACAACAACACAAAGAAACAAACACTGAATATGAAGCACAAAACAAGAAGGGTAAGTTTTTTACCTGAAACAATATTATCAGCACGCCTATATGAATTTCTTCGGTTATTTTCAAATGGCTCCGTTGAATATTGAATTTCATTATTTTTTGACAAATATTTTGTTCCAGTGGCTCAACATCGTACTCATCAGAATGCTCACTCATTTCTGCAACGCATTCTTCCTCCATTGTGAAATCATCGTCACTATCTACTGGAGATTATTCTCCTTCACTTCCAGATTCGGAATCCATATCAAATTCGTCTCTTTGACGGTTTTCACGTAGATTTTTTTCCATATTTTTGAAATGAATTGAATGTATGTATAACGTAATGAAAGTATGTGGCAGATAAAAATCACTTCAAAATTCACCAAAATCACTTATCTCTTCAAACAAATTCAATTCAATCTTCACTCGTGTGTGTTCAAGAACATACTGAAAACAAAAAAATGAAATAAAACGAGCCTAACCCAAAAAACAACTGCAATAACCAGCGGCAGATGTATTGTATCAAGTTGATACGAGAAATGCCCGAACATTAAAAACTCATTAGCCCGATTCTACAGGCAAAATCATGCTATTTTCCCAAAAACCGGTTCTTTCCATCGGGCAGTTTTTTTTTTTTATTCAACTTGAAAGACAAAAATTGTATCAAATTGATACGAGGGACCGATGAGGGTTAAAGTGATCGTACAATGTTGATGTAAGCACTTGTTGTTGGTCTGGTTTATCCCCACTGGGAGAAAAATTCGTGTTTGAACTCTCAAACTTATTAAAATTTTACACAATTACATGAAATATAAAGCCAACATTTGATGTTTCTGTAATAGCAAGAACAACAACCAAGGCATAGAACAACACAAAAAAAGCGCTACATTTACTGTGTTTTATTTATTCTATTACTTATTGGGGCTGTGTTAACAGAGAATCCATCTCGAAAATTAACGCAATCTTTATAGAATTTTCTCAGCCTTGCAATAAAAATATTTAAAAAAAAAAATTAAAATGGGTCAAGGGCATACAAATTAAAGTTTATTTTTTAACCTTTCTTTAAAGGGCCTTCCTAAAAAAATTTTATTAGGTACTATTTTTTGCGAATAAGTCATGTTTTTTAATATGTTTTTATAAACAACATTATTAGTGTTTTCTTTAGTCCAACAACAAACCATGGAAAATAAAAGAGTTCATGACTGAAACATTTTATAAGAGAAATACTATAACTGATTGAAGCTGAAATAGTAACGATAAAAAAATAATGTTTTTCTAATATTTTTCGCCATTGTCTTCAAATTAGTAAAGTCACAAAAAAATCCGAGATAGTGACCTCCATACTTTTTTTGTTAAAATTTTAATTTTCAATTCAATTTAGAATATATTCTAAATCAATTTAATAAGAAACCTCTTTACTTTAGGAAAAATAATAATTTCATATTATTCCGAAATGTATTTTTTCCATTTATTAAACATAAGATTTAATAGCCTTTATTTTTAACCAATGTCTTTTTTACCATCAAGCAAAAAATTCTACGTCCGCACTTACAATACTATCGAAATGGTTTTTTTTTTGCAAGTTATATATAATGGAAAAATTCAAAAAAAAAAAAATTGTAATTCGGACATGTAAAACAACTATATAATCAAAACCGTAAGTCCTATAGAAAAATGTTTAGGTTATAATTTAAAGATCTTGAATTGATCTTCGTTGTGGTGTACAGTTTTACTACCACTTTTATGAAACCTTTAAATTTTTTTGGTCATTAAATATTTCATTCACATTTTTCATGGTCAACACCACTATTTCTTCGGCGTTTTGAAAACATTGTCGTAATAAGGCATTAATTGTTAATGCATTGTCATGGTGTGTAAGCAATGCTTACTATTTTAAACGAGTTCCTTATAAACTGCCAAACAATTTTAACATTCAAAATACTTTTATTTTTTTTAAATTTATGTAAAATGTGTTTTTAGTATTTTTTGTACTTCTTACGGTATTTTAATATTTTTCAAATAGTAAGAAACAAAAACAAAGTTGTTAAGAATCAAACAACTAAGAGAATGTGTTTGACTACAAGGCTCAAAAGCCAACTTAAGAATCAATGAGTTCCAGACCCAAACGGAAACATTGAACATATATTGTTTGTCCTTCAGCTTGCAATAGGTAATGAAATGCGGATTGGGAATAATTTTACTTAAGGGGCCCACTCCCTTTCATTTTGTTTTCCCTAAATCTAATGCTGCAAAAAATTTTCGGTCTCAAATGGCTTAAGACCTTATAAGTCGCGAAAATTTGAAAATTTTATTTTTTTCGTATACGAAAATATCCATTTTTTTACAGAAGAGTAGTTCTCAGAATATTATATACAAAATAAAAGGGTAAACTATTATCGATTAAATGCAATAATAACTGCAAAATTCCATCGCATTGTTTAAAAAATTCAAAGTATGAAAATTGGATCAGTGAAAAATTCCAAAGATCTCAAGTTAATACTGTTTAATTAAAATTGGTGCCAATGACGATTTTACTTTGATTCTTTAATAGAATGAAAGTGGTTTATAATGAAAAAGTTCAAAATGCAACAAGAGCAATCATTTTCAAAATGTAAGTATTTGTGATTTAAAACTATTAAGGAATGGAGCTTCGGCAGGGTACCGAAGCCAAAATACGCCCCCCGCGACCGAATTAAAGTGTATTCAAAGTCTTTAGACGTCTGTAAAATGTTTGTGTATAATCTGCAAAAATATTTATGTCAAACGCTAAATTTAATTTGACCCTTAGCTGCCACATAGAGTAATTTGTAAACAAAGTAAAATGCCGCAACCACTTTTCTAGTATAAAGACTCCACATTTTACCAAAGTATATATGTATGGGTTGGATAAACGACGTGGGTGGAACTTGGGTACATACAGACTCAATTTTGATGAAGTCACTTTGTTTTGAAGGTAGCCGTAGTTTTCATCCGATTTTGCCAAATATCAAAGAGTGACTTATGTTTAGCCCCTTACAGCTAACCGAACAAAACGTTTTTGGATTCTTTCTATTCTATCAACATGCACATTGTAACTTGGGGACCAAACATGACTTGCATACTCTAAGTGAGGACGCACGATTGCAAAATACAACGTTGTAGTTGTAATCACGCTATTAAACTCTTTGGCCCAGCGTTTTATAAATCCAAGCATTGAAGATGCTTTTTTACAAATAAAATCAATGTGAATGTTAAACGATAGCTTAGAATCCATGCATATACCTAGGTCATTGACGGTAACTACACGACTTAAGGCGGTATCTTTGATCTTATAACCAAAAATAATATTATTCCTTTTTCGCGAAAAGGTCATAGTTCGGTATTTATCTAGATTTAGAAACATATAATTTTTAGAACACCAAACTTCAAAGGATTTCAGATCAGACTGGAGTAGATCTGAATTGTCTTTAGAATCAACCGTTCTGTTTATTTTCATATCATCTGCATAAATAAGCAGATGAGAGTGTTCGATGATAGAGTTATGGACCAAGGTGGCTACCCTGAGGAACACCTGATTCAGCACTAAATTCAGAAGACAATACGTCTCGGAAACGTATTTGATAAGATCGCTCCTTCAAATACGACTTTATACAGTTCACAAAATATTGTAGAAATCCCATTAACTTGAGTTTCGCCCTTCATTACTAACCTTAAATCATGTCGCATAGTTACTAACCATGGGTCTTATCGACCCTCAATTGTATTATCCATTGAAATCGTCTCAACTTATAAATTGATAAAACGTATACCTCTTTTGGTAGATTTGGTCTTTTATTGTTAAATTTTAATATACAATGGTGTGTTAAACAACTTATATATTTAAATTGAAATTAAGTTTGTATTCATTACAACATAGCTAAAAAAACTGAAAAAAAGTTGCCCAGCCGAATTGCGCATAAAATTATGAGTTTTTAAGATATTGACGTCAAATAAAGTGCATTTGAAACCTGAAATATGATAGTAAAATGTTAGAAAGAAAAATTGGTATGGCTAAAGCAAAAATTTTTCAGTTATGTACTGTAAATGTTACCTTTTATTCGGAATTTTCATCTAACATATCGTCATAAATGGGTTCCTCTTGTGCAGAAGCAATGCAATTTGAGCATAATATACAACAGTGCTTCTGGCAAATATATTTTCCACATTTAGAGCACGTGGTTTTGGTTTTGCGATCTTGTTTGTAATCACAAATCTGGCGGCGGCTTCTTTTCAACTGTTTTGTAGGCAGCTCTTTTTCCTCCTCCTCCAATGGCTTCGCAAATTTTGAGCAACTTGCTTTCAGATTTTTTGGCAAAGTTAATATTTTATTACGTTTCTGAATATTTGCCTGTACAAGATCCATTGCCAAATCATTTATAAAAACCGATCGTTTTTTGTACTCTACTGGTGCGTTTTGAGTACAGAGTAAAATAACTCTAGCATTTATAGCTGCCATATTCATAAGTGAATAAAATATTACTAAAGGCCAACGCCGAGAGTTTCTGGCTACGTTATAAGCAGCACCCAATTGATCTGTAACATCCACTCCTCCTTTCGTATGATTGTAGAAATCTATAATTTCTGGCAAGCACTTAGGGCCATCTAATACCGTACCGGTCTTGTGAAACGTTGAAAGAAGAAGAACGCACTAATTTTTTTTTTTGGTATATAAGAGAGTATTGTAGAATTTTTGGTAAAGCCAAAGATTGTTGAATGCACTTCGCGATTTTTAGCGTTTGAAAATATAGGTGTCAAGATTTTTTTGTTTTTTCGGATAGTCCCAACTAACGTGGTTTTCTTTGATAGCAAATACTCTGCCAATGAATAGGTTGTGAACCAGTTATCTATTGTTATATTACGCCCAGCGTCTTGTAGATGATTTGTTATTCTCTAAACCACCTCTTCGGGCTTATTCGAAAAATTAAATGGGCCAAGTGATTGCTGCCCGCAATAGACATCTAACTTAGATGTGTAGTAAGTTTTCGAATCAACTGCTGCAAAAATTTTTATACCATATCTTGCTGGCTTACTTGGTATGTATTGCCTAAGACTACATCTTCCGCGGAAGCTTTCCAATTTCTCATCCACTGTTATTAAACTGCCACAGTTGTAAAATTTCATGCAATTGTTATTGAAAATGTCGAAGATTTCGCGAATTGGAGCTATTTTGTCGATGTTGCGTCTCTCTTCACGATTTTCAATATTATCGAACCGAATGCATCGTAATAAGAACTGGAAACGATTGTAACTCAATGTGGCTGGGAATATTTCAAGACCTGTTCCATTCTTGGCCCATATGTCTCGGACATTAACGTGAGACGATTTGTGAAGTCCAGCTAAATACAATAGTCCGAAAAGTGCGTTTAATTCATCGATATCAGCTAAACGAGCATGTTTTAAATCTCTGTATTTCTGTTGAATTTTTGTTATATAGATGTTTGTGTATTCTAAAATACTATCCATAAATGAAAAAATAAATCCCAACTCTCACGTGGTGTTTTAACATGTTTAGAAAATTCCGTTAATCTACTAGTTGAAGTGAATATATTTTCTATAGGCGTTCGAGTTGCTTTATATGCTCTTGCATTCCAGATTGTTCCATCCTTTCCAATATATTTGTCTGTTGTGCTTTGAACGGCATTGCTATCGTCTTCATCTAGTTCTTGCTCTCTCTGTTCTCTTTCCTAAGAACTCATTTTAAAATTTTGCACAAGCACTAATGATAATATTATATTTTCGACAGATAACCGCGAACTGATAACAACAATGTACAACGATCGACTACTTCAATAAAAATCCGTAACACAATTGAAAATGGTAGTACCGCTATACTACCACACACATTCACAAGCTACTGAAGCTCACACACATGTTATTGTTGTAATTATGGTTACCATTCAAGACGATAAAAACAAAGCATGCGTGGTATTTTCATGAAAGATTTTGAAGCGTTATGAACATATATTTTTATGAACATATATTATTTAATTATTCATTACGAATAAATGAACATATATTTTTTGTATAACGGTATAACTATCCTGGGTCTAATCGACCCATAATCTTTGTTACATTATTGCTAACTATGGGTCTAGTCGACCCAGGCTGTTTTTTTAAATAATTTTATATGCATAATATCATAAATATTCCTTATATTTATTGTTTATTAACGTTTAAATATAAACAAATTTAGATTACACATATATCTTGAGTTAAAATATCGTCTTGTTTTTTTTTTAATTTAAAAAGTTGCGTGTCTGGGTCGATTCGACCCAGAGGTTAGTAATGGAGGGTTAAATAAGATAAGATTGTGTGGTAGTTTATCAAATGCCTTACTAAAGTCAGTGTTGTTGTAAAGTCAGGCTCTTTATAGGCCTCAAATAATGGGACTAAGTGAGACCCACGTGACGGAGGACTCTGATCCACTGGATTTTCATATTCCTGGTATCACTTAATGCCATTGTTTTCTTGGCATAGGGGCATCGTTCTTTTAATAAAAACAGATGTGGCATACCAGTTCGAGCGGGGTCTGAGCGTCGCCGATCCGGGATTCAGCTCCATGTGGGTGAGGTTCAGAGTTCGTTCGCACTTGCTACATTTTTGGTTCGTATATAGAAGTCCGAATTTAAGAAGAGAACCCACTTTTAATAAATTGGACTCTCTCTCTGATTCGATTACGCACATTTTGGGGTTGTTTTCACTCAAGTTTCACTCAAGCCACACTACACCTGAAGGACAATATGTTGATCTTTTTGCTGAATCGAACCAATTGATTCAACTAGTGAAGGAACCAACATTTTTTCCACGAAATGATTTGCAAAGCCATAATATCTTTGACCTTTTCCTGACTTCTCATCATGAAAAATATGATGTGAGTGTCAAGGCACCTCTTGGTAATTTCGACCATTGTACCATCTCCGCTGTTTTTTCATATTCTGACCTTCGCACCTCTACGCCTAAAGCCCCGTAAAGGACTGCATGATTTTATGAAAGAGCAAATTGGAATGCATTAAATAATTTTTATCGCAACTTCAATTAGAAATTATGTTTCGCCGATAGAAATATGAATGCCGCGGCTGTCATGGTACAAGACATTATCTTATTGGGTATGCGGTCTTTTATCCCCAATAAGAAGAAAAGCATTAAGGCAAAAGACCACTCATGGTTTAATGAGACTTGCAGGATTGCAGTCAGGTCCAAAGAGGAAGCCTATCAGAATAGGCGATCTGATAAGAATGCTGATACTAATCGAAAGAAATGTGTAAAAATAACTTATTTTTCAAATAAATACCAACAAAATAGTGGTTAAAACTGTAATTTTTTTAAACATTTGAGGACGAGGAATTGCTTAAAGTAAATGAAGAAAACGAATTGAAATCATGTATGAAAACAGCTGTTGGCCAAAAAAAGGGTTTATTTTTCCACAAATCAATATCATATTTTTAATATACTTTAATTTAAACATGACAATTGCAAAATATTGCCTATGGACACCAGGAATCAGTTTTTTGCTCTTCTGAAAAGATACTGAAAAACACATAACTGTTTTTGTTAGCGCAGCGACGTTTTGGTCCTAGCTTTTTTTTTTTGCCTCAAAATTTTTCAGCCCTCAAAATGTTGTGCCCTAAAAATGTTGCCGCCCTAAGTTCGAGCTTCACGAGTCTAAGGCTAAGTGCAGTACTGCGATTATTTAAGAATATTTTCTTGTTAGTAAAGAAGATATTTTCAACATTAGAATTACTACACAATACTTAATATAAGTATAAATGGCTTACTACAAAACTATGACAAAGTGGTTATGCAGAAATATTCAAGCTAAATTATTTATAAAATAGTAGTAGGAATGGTAAATACATTAATTCCGTTTTAGAAACAATTTTTTACCGCTCCTAAAATTATGCCGCCCAGGTTCAATTGCCCACTCTTGCTTCCTGCTCGAAATATAAATATTTAAATATAAATACACATTTGGCATACCATAGCGTCTCTTTTTTTATAATTTTTCAAGGTTTAAACAAACTTAGGCTGTGAAACATGACATTTGGTGTCACAAAACACCAGTTTATTAAGATTATTCTTTTTTAACAAAACCTAATCAAAATCTACGCCACTGCGCTGGGATAAAATACATTTTTAATACATACATCTACCACTCCATCCTAATAAGTATCCTTGATATTTAAGCTGATGACAACATCCATTATTTATGGTTAAAAAACCGATTTAATTTCTTTATATTTTGCATTATACTGGTAAGTCAATACCTGATTTTCATATTCATCCAAATGTCTGAAACAGTTGTTTCTCCAATTAATGCGATAATTGCGTCAGTTATTCTTCTGTGTTCTCATTTGTAATACTTAAACATATGCGCTGTAACGATGCGACAATTATTGTCACGCAACGAAGAGCATTCCATTAAATCTGCATGGACCACACGTACTTAATATAAAGAGACACTCCTACTTTTCTCGCATCATTAATACTAACCACAGAAAGGAGATTAGTTTGAAGAAGGGCAAATGTAAAAACTAACAGTACTCGTAATCATCCCCTTGCGTGATACTGATTTATACAATCTCAATCTAAAGCGACAAGTTTTTACAGATACACCTGAATAACATTTTTCAAAATTCTGACCATGATTCATGGACAAGAGTTGGGACAATTATACAAGATTAGTTTGTCAGAATAGTTAAAACCAGTACAAACACATTAGAAAGTTATTTTAGTGAATTTGCTAATAATGCAAAAATTGTGACATAAAACAATGTAGTTGCAGCTTTTTGCAATTGAAAACATTGAAAAGTCTTATCGGCATCAAAATGTAATTCAAATGTAATTAAGACAAAATGGCTTACCGGTATATTGGATATATATTTTTAATATATTTTTTATTTATTTATTTATTATAACATTAATAATTTAAAAATTAGAACTTAACTAGCTTAAAATTTACTTACAGCTATGTGAATCGCACTTGCTGGGGCCCCGTGCTAGCGTGTCCTAAGGTCAATTTTTTTTTAAATAATAAAACATAAACCAGTATTCACTGAGTGCTTTGTACTCGTACTGTACCCAAGTACAGTTGATTTATTCATTAATTTTATGCTTAAGTCTATAGATCCCTTCTAATGTTTTTTCTTATTATCAGTATATGTTAACTTTGCGACATTTCGGTAAACACACTATTCGATGATTTCATCGAGATCCAACCATTGTAAAACCTCATTTTCGATTGACATCATCGCAAAAGCGTTCAGCTTCGTTTCCGACAATTTGTTTCGCAATGAATTTTTGATAGTCTTCAATTTTTAAAAAGAAGCGTTCATCTGGAACGTTTGTAGAAAACACGGACAAATATATGTATGCGCAAAACAAACTCGATGTTGGGAAAATTGGGCTGCAATTCGTCTTGGAAGGTTTGCAAAGACATGGATGTGTGAGAAACGTCGCATCCTTGAAAAAATATTGTTTTGCCAATTCGCACTCGGAAAAAAGATCATCACCATTAACATCCTTCATATAAAATGATACAATGTTTTTGCGGGCTGATGAGATTTCGTTTGTGCTCAATTTGTTGAGCTTAGTCAGAAAATCAAATTTTACAGCAAATCTCACGTAACATTTCATCCGTTTCTTTAAATGTTTAAGTAGGAGTTCATTACGGTAGTGAAAATGGAACTGTTACAGCTGTCTTTCTTCTGATTCATGTTCTTGAGAGTGATGGTTGCTCAGCGTTAAGTGCAGTATAAGTCGATTTGGCTTCTTCCCAAAACTCGTCGTATTAACTCTTCAGCTCCTCAATGTGATCGACAAGGCTTTGATAGAGTTGCGCCGCTACAGATGGATTCAAATTTGACTTCTGCAGAGCACGATTCACTTTGTCGAATTTTTTGTGAACAGCGTTCCTGATTTTCTGTATGAGAATATTACTGAAATCGCACAGCTCTCGCAGCACACTTGTCGCTAGCGCTTTGTTGACCTGCGTTGTTTGAAGGGACTCATTATCGATAAGGCACAACAGCACACCATTCACCTCAACAATGTTAGCATTTTAAGAAGAAGTTGAATCCTCTTTGGCCGACCAACGCGTGACTGTCCCTCTCTTGAGAACATGTTGACGGGGTTACAATGCATCTTAGAGTAAATTCTCATGAAAATCATAACTCATTGGCGAATTCGAAAATGAATGAGTAATCAAAAAGAAAAAAAAAATCAAGACAAATAATAATGCAAAAGGCGGAAGGAATTTGAATGAAATGAAGTGCAGAAAGAATAGTTCAGAAAATCTAATATTTAAATTAGCAAGCGAAAGTAGTTAAGCAGTGCATGTTTTAAACTAACTATTAGTAATATTTTTAAGCTAACTATTAGCAATATGAAAAAGAATCTACTGCTGTGGAGATAGTTGTGTCTAAGAACAATGAAGTTTGCTGATCGTGCAGATTGAAAAAACTGTAATTTATCATCAGTGAGCGCATTTTTATGCAAATGCATATTTTACCTGAACATCGTACAGGTTTCAGACAAAGGCAGAAAAACTTTTTGCTAAAACCTAATACGATTAGCACTATAAATACTTTGCATATTTGCATATTTTACATATTTTGCATATTAAATGCATATATTCTGAATATTAATTACATATGTTTTGCATATACATATATTGCATGCAATTAAAATCACTTAAAAATTCGGCACCATCTTTCGAAATATTTACAGCCCTATTCTACCAGCTTAACAAAGCTCACCGCATTAACAAAATAGTTAATATTAACAAGTTCTTAATGTTCCGTATTCTGGTGAAAATTTAAAAGCTCTTTTCTTCACAATTTTGTTAATTGCAGAAAGTATCTTAACAACGACAACATAATCTTAACATTTATGTGTTTAGCTAGAGAATTGTTGTGCAAATAATAAAAACAATATAAATTATAATAACACTGAATTAAAATAAATAAGACTGTGAAAACTTGAAGAATTTTTACGTCTTTTAAGTTTTGATAATGAAGAAGATCAACGAAAGGAAAAAATGTAAAACGTCTTCGAATTGAAAATGATTTCTTCATTCTATCTTTTTATCTATTTTTTTTATTTCTATCTAACTCTAAATACAATTAAATACCACAATGAAAAACTCAAATATAATAATATACATATGCCAGCCAAAAGTTGAGGGTGCTGCCGGCAAAAATTGTAAATAAAATAGGAGCTACTCCTGCGTGGTTCACTCAAACTTTGTTTGACTATTAAAAAAATGTAAATTTGTGTTTTAAATAAAAAACAAATCTTGAGATTACTTAATTCTTGCTTGCTGATATAATAAACAATAAAATTGCATCAAAAAACAGCTGGAGTTTGAATGCTGTGAGTTTCACATTCTCGCCACGCGTGGTGACCTTTTTAAGCTTTTAAGCTAGAATATGAATCTTAAATTACATAACAATTATATTAACTAGAGCTCCTTAACAATTCCTTGTTAAGTTAACAAGCAGAATAGAGCTGTTAGTATACATAACTTCTTTTTTAAAAATTTTTAATTTATGAACAATTCATATGACACGTTAGGATAGAAAAAAATTTATATTTGCTTGAATAGTTTTAATTTTTCTCACTTTTCATGGCAGAATCTAAAATATATGTTGAGTGTACAGGATTTTCTAGAACGTAAACAAAATACGCAGTAACTTATTGTTGTTCTGAAGCAAAAATGCATTGATCGCAGATAACCAATAGATAGCGTCTTTTTGGTACGAAGAATGATAATATGCAGGGACTTTGTTGACATGCCAACTTTTTTCTACTTTAACATAGACATTTTCTGATGATGCAAAAACAACGTTCATAATCCCGAGGCCAAACATTTTTTGGACATTTTTAGCCATTTCTGTTTTTAGCCATTTCCTCATAGTCTTAGGTAATTTTTTGAATCATTTTTATCGATTTTTACAAAATATTTTTTTATTTTTACTGATATTAGCGATTATTAGGGGTACAAATTCGAAATCCGTCAAGCCAAAGCAGTTGAAGAGGCTTAAACATTGTTTGCAACAATTAAATAAAGGGTATTATTTTCAAAATTAAAAAACAATTGGCTTTTTCAGTATTTCAGTATATTCAGTATCAAGTATCAAATAAAAATGCCAGCTATGAAGGTGAAATATTAAGAGGAAAAAAATTAAGGACTAAAGGGAAATTTGGATGTAGAAAATATTTCATCTTTTAAATTTTCTTTTTGTCTGTGCTGAAGTGGAAAAATGTTTTTCGATATAGAAGACAGTTTACACCGACAATAGTTGGTTGTTTTGTTTTGATAATTTAATATTGTTTATTGTAATTTATTGCAATTTTATGCAGTCCAAACATTTCAATAAAAAACAATTGAAAATATATTAATTAATTTTAATTTTTAGTTCCAAACATTTTCATTAAAAACAATTAAAAATATATTCAATAGTTTTGATTTGAAGTGCATTTTTATGGGTATTTTAAGGCATTTTTAATGCTTCTCATTTTCTCTCAGGTCATTTTTGGATGTTTTTAAGCGCATAAAAATCCAAGCCCTTATAATATGTATTGTATAGTGTATACTAGATGAGTTTTTTGCAATTTTGGTTCTGATTCGTGCGTTAGGCGGTAAATATGAAGAAGGATATAAATAAGATCAGAAATGTGAAATTTTGAGTGTAATATCTTTCAAACCAAGTGCGCTCAAAGCAAAAAACATTTTTACTGAGTATTCTTTTTATATAGTTTTTCAAATTTTTTTTTTCAAGGTATTAAATTTCCGAAAAAAATAACTAAACCTGCTGATTCCAAAGTAAAATTAATTGCATAATCGCATACAATAATCAATCTTTGAAAAAATTTAGTTCTTTAATACCCCACCCTCAGCCAAAGTTAAAAATTTGAATATTTTTTCATTTTAATTTTTGGTTTCAACCGATGAACCGAACTTGACTTGTGAAAATAAATGGCATAAACTAATGAACAATTTTATGGAGATATTCCGCAAAGCTTATTTTTTATCGAAACATACGTTTTTGATAAAACGAAACGAAATTAATAAATACACAGATTTTAAGAACATTTTATTATCATATTACACAATTAAAAGGATCTTTGTGGTTGTTAGATAACAAAGCATGGCAAATGAAGTTCTACACGTGTTTGGACGTCACTTGTGGTATTTGTCGGTAACACTGGTTGCCTTAGCATTCTTCGACAGATCAGTTAACTCGCATACCAAGCAGTTAATGATTGCTGTCTTACATAAAATTGGTGACAAGAGAAGAGAGAAACAAGCGTATAGAATATAGACGCAGTAGATATTAATATAATACATATAGTAATTAGAAAATAACGAATTTTAAAACTTCAAAACCAATAAGTTTTTGACGCATTATTTTTACCAATACCACACGAGACCAAACGAGCTTAGATGAATTTTCTTAAACAACAATATCAACAATATCAGTCAACAAGGGAAAAATTGCAAATAAGGAAAAAGAAAAGCAAATAGTATAACAAGTTGCTGAAAAACAAAAAAAAATGTTTCCTTATCTAGCAACCACAAAGAAATCCTTGTAAAGGGTGATTTTTTAAGAGCTTGATAACTTTTTTTTTAAAAAAAACGCATAAAATTTGCAAAATCTCATCGGTTCTTTATTTGAAACGTTAGATTGGTCCATGACATTTACTTTTTGAAGATAATTTCATTTAAATGTTGACCGCGGCTGCGTCTTAGGTGGTCCATTCGGAAAGTCCAATTTTGGGCAACTTTTTCGAGCATTTCGGCCGGAATAGCCCGAATTTCTTCGGAAATGTTGTCTTCCAAAGCTGGAATAGTTGCTGGCTTATTTCTGTAGACTTTAGACTTGACGTAGCCCCACAAAAAATAGTCTAAAGGCGTCAAATCGCATGATCTTGGTGGCCAACTTACCGCTCCATTTCTTGAGATTAATTGTTCTCCGAAGTTTTCCCTCAAAATGGCCATAGAATCGCGAGCTGTGTGGCATGTAGCGCCATCTTGTTGAAACCACATGTCAACCAAGTTCAGTTCTTTTCAATAACAAATTTGGTTCTTCCAAATTTGAGGGAAAACTTCGGAGAACAATTAATCTCAAGAAGTGGACCGGTAAGTTGGCCACCAAGATCATGGTATACGATACAAGATCGTATACGATCCGCTCAAAAAGTTTTGGAATCGATGAGAGCTTGACGATAGTTCTATAGTTATTGACATCATTCCCGCAACCCTTTTTATAAATAGGACTAATAAATGATTTTTTCCAAAACAGTGCAAAATAAATTTCGTTAATTGATTTATTGAGTAATAAAGAAAGTGGTTGACTCAAAACAGAACCGCATTGTGTTAACACTGCCTCAGGAGCACCGTCGGGTCCAGCGCCATCATCCTCATCGATCGATCCAATATACATTAAAATGTCCTCTGCAGTAAAGGATATATGTTCCGAAGAAACTCTGGGTGCGGAATTCAAATATTCAAAGTACTCTCCATCAGGATTAAAAGAATCTGAACTGAAAGACTCTTTAAAAAGATTGGCGATGGCAGCCAAGAATATTCTTACATTGTACAGAAATATGGTCAAATCTATGAGTTTTATAAACATAACTTGCAGCACTGTTAAATATTCTTTGAAGAAAAAACTTCCTGTGTCAGGTGGAAATTGAACCAGGGTTCTCTTTCGTATGAGCCACGCACTCTACCCACTGCGCCACGACCGCCACGTACTAATGAAGAATATCTGTTTTCAGATGACTGGGATTGAAGCAAATCACAATAATCTATTAATAGATAGAGGATGATGACCAGTGTTGTCACTTGAAAATTTTAAATAGTATTATACTGTGTTTACATGCAGAATTAACTCGGGGCTTACTCGTAGTTAACCCTGCATGTAAACGAGAGTTGAGTTGAGTTGAGTTTCATTAAATCCAAGTAAACTCCACGAAACTTGCTGGATCTAGCTGAGTTCTATCTGTCAAAATGCATTATGGCATTTATAACTACAGAAATGGCGGCTGGAAGAGTGTTTTGGAGTGCTCACGACACCTTGCTTTAAATAGAAATATTTAAAGAAAAGAAAATATTAAATATAATGGACGGGGAAAAAGTATAGGCGAAGTGATATATACAAAATTGTTGAAAATGAATTTAAAAAAAGAAATATACATGACAAAAATGCAATAAATATTGAAAACAAATGGAAGAATCTGGAAAAAAACTACATTACCACCATAAAAGTAAACAATTGTAATGGAGCAGGAAAAACTACAAGCAATTTAATTTGACAAGTCTAACTCAACTCGATGTTTTGCATGTAAACAGCATCGAGTTAGAGTCGCCATGTTTTTAACTCACTCCTAACCCCGAGTTAACTCTGCATGTAAACTCAGTATTAGATTGCGTCTAAAATTAGTGGTAGATTTTGAAAAATTCTAGCAGATTTATTATACTTACGAAAAAATTCGACTTAAGTCCTACAGCAAGACAAAAAACAGTCATAAGAAATATACCTTAAAGTCATTTTCCACGCTCAATTAGTTTTATTGAAAATAAAATTTCATATTATGTTCCTAAAACAGTCTACATTCACTCATTATCTACCAAAAGGAATAAAATAATAATTGTAATAAAAATTGTAATATTGAAATTATTGTGCAGTAATTTTTATATAAAAATCGTAAAAATAAGTCTGGAATAAAAAAGTGGTAGATTTTGGGAAAATGCAAATAGTGGGTGGTAAAAGTGGTAGAAACCAAAAAAGTAAAAAAAGTGGTAGATTAACCACAATTGTGGTAAAGTGACAACACTGATGATGAAATCTTGCAGTAAGTAGTTTAGCAGCTATCCAAACAACAAAAACCAATAAAAATGTTGCTTTTACTTCTATCTATTAATAGATTTTTGTGATCTGCTGCAACATAGCTCCACTTATAGTTAGGATTGCCAGGTGGTCGAGATTCGTCGGGATTGTCCAGTTATTAAAGTGCTTGTCCAGTGTCCCGTTATCGGACAATTTATCCCGGAATAAAAAAAAAATGGCATTAAAAATTTACTATACAAAATCAATTGCAAGCTCGCATTTCATTCCCCACTTCACCGAAATTTGTCTACAAAATCTGAAAATTGATTTCACGTCTTGACCAGTGTAAAAGGGTCTTTGGAGTAAAAAAAGCTTGAAAGCAGTTGAAATTACAACCACAGGAAAGTACACATCATTACCTTCTCCACATATATATTGTTCAACAAATACGTCCCAATAAACAAAGTACTACTCCAAGAAACACACGGTCAATAACCAAAACTACACAGAAAATACGACACACTTTGATATAACAAAAAATGTACAACAACAACATTTTTATGAAACTTATTAATAACATTTTTTTTACATACCTAAATAAATATTTTCCATTTTATAAAAATTGTATACAATTATAATATTTTGTTAAACAATGGATTAAATGTTACGCACTATAAAGCTAAATATCAGAGAACAAAACAAACAAAAAAAAAACTACAACTTTGACAGCTTGGCTTAAGACCTGGGTTGCCACCTGACTCTCATTTTTGTATTTTTGGGTATATAAAAATGTTTATTACAAAATGCCATTATCACTTTTTTGAAATAGTACACTTTAAAAATTGATTTCTTGCCTTAAAAACCATTCATTTGACCCATAGTGCATTGGTTTCAAAATTACTCCGAGATTTTTAACCGTGTCCATACCATTGACATACACATTTTTAAGCGGTTTCTAGTGGTATTAGAAAAGAAGTTTAGAGGATTTTGAAATGAAAATGTTGTCTTTACCATGATACAATAATAAGGTAGAGTAAGGAGATTCACTACACCGACCTGGAATGTCAAAATTATAAAATACGGTGCTACCGTATCTTAAGAAAATATCCATGAAAAATCAATGTTTGTTTTAAGGGTTATTGATGAATAACTTCACTGTTGAGAGATATTATAACTTCGTAAGCTTCCATGTTCGACAATTTGTCTAATATTGGTATGTTGTACCACATTCGATAGGCGATCATTTTGATAAAATATCGCTTTGTTCATTTTTTTCAGACAATCCTTTTTACTTTTTCTTAACGTTCTTCAGACTTAAATATTAATATTTCGTTTCTATATTCGCTCCGAAAGTGAAGTTATAACATGCAGCCACTGGAATATGTGGGAGTACATTATTTTAATATTTTAAAAGTTTTTAATTTTTTTTTTTTGGAGTTTTCCATTCGCCATTAGGCAATGAGCCATTTGCTATAAATATTTTCTCTGATACAGTAGTTCACTTCAGTTTTTGTGATTTGTGAATATATCAAGTAAATATATATTTATGATAGGAATTTATTATATATATATTTATATATATTTTTTATATATATTTATAATATATTTATTAATTATAAAGTTAAAAAAAGGGCTCGAAAAGCTTGTTATTTTGCTTTTATTTTTATACGAAACAAGGCAAAATGGGTATTAAAAACAGGCCATTACCTATTCAATAAACTATTAACCATAAAATTCCATGCAGCTTTATATATCAATACATGAACAAATATTATTTTGTTGTTTCACAACATTATAAAGGGTGGTTAAATTTTAAGGGCCGTTGTTCATTTTGAATAAAACACAAATTATTTAGAAAATTATTATCATTTCTTTTTTTATGATAATATTGGTATGGTTCAATTATGTATGGAACAAAATAGCGGCCAAATGGCCGCCGCGACCTCGGCGGCACACCTCCATCCGATGGTCCCAATTTTCGATGACGCTGAGGCACAAGTGAGGTTCTATGCCGTTAATGTGCCGAATTATCTCATCCTTTAGCTCTTGAATTGTTGCTGGCTTATCGACGTTCACCTTTTCTTTCAAATAACCCCAAAGAAAGAAGTCCAACGGTGTCAAATCACATGATCTTGGCGGCCAATTGACATCGCCACCACGTGAGATAATACGGCCATTGAATTTGTCGCGGAAAAGAGCTATTGTTTCGTTAGTTGTGTAGCAAGTGGCACCGTCCTGTTGAAACCACATATCGTCCACATTCATATCTTCCAATCCGGACCATAAAAAGTTCGTTATCATCTCACGATAGCGAACACCATTCACAGTAACTGCCTGACCGGCCTCATTTTGGAAAAAATACGGCCCGATAATGCCGTCAGCCCATAAACCGCACCAAAAAGTCACTCTTTGTGGGTGCATTGGTTTTTCGACAATCACTCATGGATTATCATTCGCCCAAATGCGGCAATTCTGCTTATTGACGAATCCACTGAGGTGAAAATGTGCCTCATCACTGAAGATGATTTTCTTCGAAAATTGATCATCCGCTGTTGCCATTTCTTGCCACCATTCTGACCATTGACGACGCTTGAAATGATCAAGAGGCTTTCGTTCTTAAGTCAATTGCACCTTGTAAGCGTGTAAATGCAAGTCTTTATGCATAATGTTCATCAACGACGAGCGTGAGAGGTGCAATTGTTGGGCACGACGACGAGTTGAGGTGGACGGCTCTTCAGCCACACTATCGCGAACAGCAGCAATATTTTCTGCAGTACGAGCTGTACGAGCATGCACTAGTGTTTTCGCATCTCCTACAGACCCGGTTTGCTCAAATTTTTGCACGATTTTTCCGATTGTACGCACATTTGGACGATTAAATTGGCCGAAAAAATCACGAAGTGCACGATGTGCATTTTGATTTGAACGCCCATTTTCATAATAAGCCTGAATAAATTTAACGCGTTGCTCGATTGTGTATCTTTCCATGGTTCAAATTGAGTTAGTCTGAAATCGAGAAATGTCAAATGAAATGCAGAAAAAAACTTGACGTTTAGGTGTGATTCACATTCAACATCGGCCCTTAAAATTTAACAACAATTTATTTGTTTTGGTGAATAAAAGTGTTAAGTGAAGTGTCAATACACCGTCAAACATCACTTTGAAAAAAAGGTATCCAAACTGTCTCCATCGCAGAACACGTTGATGCCATCAAAAATAAAAAAAGTTTTTAAATTATTTTATATTTAATAGAGCTTATACCTATTATATCAACAAATAGTAGAAAAATACAAAAATGGTGGACATGTGAATTTTTAGTACCGTTTTTCTCACATTTTCGCTCTTGAAAGTGCTCAAAAAAATAAATAAAACTGGTCTTTATTATCTGAATTTAGGTATAGGATCCAATAATTTTATTTACTTTAAGATAAAAAAAAATCAAGTCAATCCATATCGTGGAGACCAGTATTACATATTAGTAGTTATACATATCGTGGAGACCAGTGGGCATTTTTTCGAGCTATTAGGTTTCCGTTCTTTCAACGCCACAGCGCATCTAGTGACATCTGGTGGTGCCTAAGATAACTATTGTTTCCACAGTATGGTAGGGCATTTCAAAAAGATTGATGTGAGATACTCATTGATGACATACTCATTATTTTTGTGGAAAAGATCGGTTGATTTCTTATGCGATAACTTTTTTAGGCGATCGTTATCGACCAAACAGCTTTGGGAACATATACTGCATATCATAAACCATCGATAAATGAAAAAAAGCTATTGAGATTCTTGGTCGAGTTTCATGAGGACATACCCTTAAATAAATAATTTTTTAATTAAGGAACAACAGAAAAAAATCCACGTATGAACGTAAGTGACTTTTTTGATTCGACATTTTTAAGCATCACTGGATCTACTGACCAAAAGTCAAGGATTAAATATTATTTAAACTCCTTTAAGTAATACAAAAACTAAGAAATTACATTTATATTTTGGCATCTCCTGTAAAATTTAAAAAAAAAAGCAAATCAATTGTTTCAGTTTTTTTCTGCTACTCCAAACAGAGAACTGCACAAGCCTACTTGAAGTTCAAGCTTTTTCAAGTACTTGAATTCAAGTATGTATCACAACTTGAAGAAGTAAGCTTCAACCTGCTTACAAAAATACCAAACAGATACAAGTCATATTCCTGCTTTCTCGTTGGCTTGGCTTGTTGCGACTTACTTTGTCGGATCGGAAAGTTGAAAAGCTTGAAACGGTCGGCAAAAGCTTGCAAGCTCGCAAGTATCCAATTTATTGAATTTAAAGCAAGTATCCAAAAAATGCAATGAGCTTGTTTAGGTAAATCTTATGCGTATTAAGACTTTAAAGGGTTCTGCGGACTCCGTGGTTGGTCTTAGGAGTAGCTGATTTCGAAATTGATGTAAAAATTTTAAATTCTAAATTAAATTATTTTCCCGAATTCTTGTAATTTTGAATTTCTGAAAACGGATTTGATTTCGAATCTAATGTCACAGTTTCAAAATTTAAGATGGAGAATAGGATTGTCACCTAAATTTTTATCACAGAGGTGCCACCTACTAAAATGTATTTCTAAGAGTTTTTAACATCATTTAACAGTGTTAAGGGGTCGCTGACTTCGAATCTGATGTCAGAATTTTAAAATTCAAGATGGTTAATAGTGTTTCCACTCACATTTTGTTTATTTCTACGAAATCGGGGTTGGAATGAACAAGAGGTAAAAATGGGTCTGGGTCGCGTATGTATAATGTCAAAATCAGCCGATTTTTTTATTGCTTGTTGTTTATTACAGCAGCGTAGTTGCTGCTGCTGTTTTTGCTTGACAGCGCGGTTGTTGTTGAAAGATGTAGTATCATACTGTGGCTTTGCACAATACAGTTAGCGAACAACCACAGATTTCTTTAAAAAAACTAAATTATGTTTTTGCGCAGAAATTTCCCTTGTCAAGATATATTTTGACAGTTCAAAGCAGCCGTACATAGTGACACAAATAAATTGGTTACTGAAAAATCGATATAAGTAGCCGAATGAAAATTTTACTAAAAGTTAATTTATATTTGCTTCGTTCATAGCCAAAAAACAATTAATTATAACAAATGTTGAAGGTATATTTCTTACATTTTCACATGTAAAATATGGCTATTCAATTGATTTATACGGTTTCAAATAAGTTACACATCCCTATAGCTCAACGAGTAAAAGTCTGTGTCAAAAGTGACATCATGCCTATGCCAATGTTTTGATTTGGTTTGGTAGTATAGTATTTTATTTCTCGTATTTTTTATTTTTAAAAATAGAATTCAGGAATATAATAGCATCTAATATTTTTTCTCACCGAATTCGTTATATAAAAAAAATTACACAAATTTGAAATTCTGACCCCGGATTCAGGTTCCCATTTTTACCTAGTGTTTGCTCTAGCACCGAATTCGTGAAAATAAAAAAATTTTAGGTGACAACACAATTATTATCTTGAATTTTAAAATTCTGATATCAGATTCGAAATCAGCGACCCCCAAACTCTGTTAATTGATGTTCAAAACTATAAATAATACATTTTATTATATGGCAATAGAATCTAGGTGGCAACGCTATCCTCCATCTTAAATTTTAAAACTGTGACATTAGATTCGAAACTTAATCCGTTGTCGGAATTTCAAAACTACAAGAATATCTAGGTGGCAATCCCCTAAAACTACCAACCACGGAGTCCACAGAACCCATAAAAGTCCAAATACGCTTAAGCTTTTCCTTCACAAGCTCATTGAATTTGTTGGATACTTACTTTTATATTGGATACTTGCCTTCAATTTCAAGCTTTTCAAGCTTTTTGCCGAAGGCATCTATTTTCTCCCTTACTTGGGACTTTGTACCGTTCACTTGTAAGCTAGCATACTTGCAAATCGCAGGCTGTCGTGGGCTTATTTATATTCAATCACAAGTCATACATGATTGAAAATTATCAAGCTCAAACAAGCTTGCAGTTGTATTTTAAGGGGGGACATGACATTCGCGGCAGAGAAAACAGACCTTTTTTAAAAATTCATAACTCAGTCAAAAACAAACATTTTTCCAAAATTTTTTGTTATTATTGTAGAGAATTGAACAAATTACAAGAAAAAAATTTAAAAAAAATATATTTTTCACTCCAACATGGTTTTATAGAGCTCCAAACTAGCGGCAGAGAAAAAACGGGGCCTCGTTGCAGCGCTGGGAGTTGCAAAAATTGTCCGATCTGGAAAAAACATGACTTTTTTAAATCTTAACGAAATTGATTATCGTATGACACGAGCTTTTTTTTAACCGACTTCAAAAAGGAGGAGGTTCTCAAGTTCGTCGGTTTCTCTGTTTTTTTTTTTTTTTTTTTTTTTTTTTTAAATGTATGTACATCGATAACTCCTAAACCATATGCCTGATTGCCATAATTTTTGGGGATTCGATAGATATCATAAGCATGGATGTGCCCGTACAAAAGTGGGCAGTATTCGAGAACTGGGCGTGGCAATAATAGATCTCGCAATACTAGATACTACTGTATCTCAAATAATATTGACACTAGGGTACTGCAATTTAGTGTAGGGGTAGGCACAATTATTACAAATTACGGGCAAGAAAATGGGCGTAATTCGACAAATGGTCGTGGCAATATTAGAAAACCAGTGTATCTTGAATAATTTTGAGGCTAGAGTACTGCAATTTAATATAGGGGTAGGTATTATTATTACAAATTATCGTCAAAAAAGTGGGCGTTATTCGACAAATGGGCGTGGCAATATTATAAAAATACTATACCTGGAATAATATGGACATTTGGGTACTAAAATTTAGTGTAGTGGTAGGCACAATTATTACAAATTGCCGTCAACAAAATGGGCGTTATTTGACAAATGGGCGTGGCAATATTAGAAAAAGAGTATATCTCGAATAATATTTATACTATGGTACTGTAATTTGGTAAAGGAGTAGGCATTATTAGTTAAAATTACGGTGATGAAAGTGGGCGGATTTCGACTACTGAGCGTGGCAATATTAGAAAAACAGTGTATCTCGAATAATATTGACACTAGGACACTGAAATTTATTGTAGTACAGGGGTAGGCAGAATTATTAAAAATTATGGTCAATAAAGTAGGCGTTATTCGATAAATGGGCGTGGCAATACTAGATAAACACTATCGCAGTTAATATTGACGCTGGGGCACTGAAATAATGTACAGGGGTAGGCACAATTATTGGAAATAACGCTCCAGAAAGTGGGCAATTATTTAACAAAGGGGCGTGGCAATATTTGAAAACACTATATCTCGAATAATATTGAAACTAGGGTAATAAACTCGTTACAAGAATGGGTATAATAATTTCAAAACATGTGACATCTAATTTAAATTTAAGAGGCAGATATTTGAAATAACCAACAAACTTTCAGATTTTAATAGAACAAATTTTTTCGGAACAATTTTATTTATGTTGCTTATACATTTTTTTCGAAAATTTATCATTTTCTCTAAAAAGGAAAAAATAAAAAATTTTTTCAAAAAAAAGCAACCGACTACAAAATCACTACAAAGTAAAAATTAATTTTAAAAATACTTTTCCTTTTAATTTCTTGGTCATATCTGATAATATATTTAAACATTTTATTATATATGAAATCTTATTATCTTAATATTTTTCTTATATGTTTTATTATCATAAATATATTAATTTCTTGATGAATACAAATGCTTTGAAGTTGGCGTTTCTGATTAAAAGTCTGATTATATTAGCGCCAACCTTAAAAGCTTTTGTAATCATAAAGAAAGTAATATATTTATGATAATAAAATATATAAGAAAAAAATTAAGATAATAAGATTTCATATATAATAATATGTTTAAATAAATTATCAAATATGATCAAGAAATTAAAAGGAAAAGTATTTTTAAAATTATTTTTTACTTTGTAGTGATTTTGTAGTCGGTTGTTTTTTTTTTTTAAATTTTTTTTAAATTTTTTTTCAATTTTTGGTGATGTTCCAAATTTGAAAGTGGGTTTTTTGAAAAAAATATTGACTTTAAAAATTCATAAAAATAAAGCTTAAAAGAATACAAAAAAAAAATAAAAAATTCGTCAAAAAATTAACCCGCTAGTGCCGCAACCAGTACGAAAACATGGTTTCGAGATAAGCGCGTTCAAAGTTTGTGAACAAAGAAAAAAAAGGTTAAAAATTAAAAATGCACTCTCACTCATCCAGCTTTAACTTTTGAACCCGTAGGAATTTTTCCATGAAATTTTTCTTAGAATCTTAAGAATATTTACTAAAAAAAAAATTATTAAAAAAATGTCGATTTCAAAAAACTGCCAATGTCATGTCCCCCCTTAAGCAAATACTTGACATAGATTTCAAGTAGGCTTGCGCAGTTCTCTGACTCCAAAGTTAATACGTTATTTTAATCGTGAATTGTTTTGTTTTTATTATTTAGCTTTACTGCATCTTGCTGTATAACAAAACAAACACTTTCGACCGTGCGAGACACGGTAAACACTACATTTTTTTCATACTAAATTATATTTTCTTCGTTCGTTAGGGCTTCGTTTCGTTTTACAGCAAGATGCAGTTAATTTATGATGATATTGCTTATTATTTAGATTCAATTTGTGTTCATATTGCTTATGCTTTAGTTTTTTGTTTGTATTTATCAAATACAAACACTAATATACACATGTGTTTTGTTTTTTGTCCCCACGACTTATAAGAAATCCCGGAATTTTCTTAACTTGTCCCGACAACAGCCTTTCAGGATCTGGCAATCCTGCTTATAGTTAACATTGAATCGATGACTCTGTGTAACAAAGATTTTTGGATCGATGGGTAGTGTATAGAACTATGAATCGATGGGGTTCGATTTCGATTCCCACGGCTGGCCAAGAAATATTTTCGATGCTTAATATTACATTTTCTTGTTGTAATAGAAGCAAGCAAAAAAAGAAACATCAATTCCAAGAAAACAGTGTCGGTTTTGAGATTTCACTCAAACGAATCACAGAGCGAGGCGTAAGAAGACTCGCTTCAAAAATTAATATTTCTTAAATTACATAGAATATAAACTTATATTTTTTTTCATTCTGTGAAAATTTAAAAAAAGCGGCGGCATATTTGTGCTTGTCCAATGGTGGTATTTTATCTTAATACGGCACTGTATTCGAAGAAGAGAACTCGGCTGACTCTAAACTTTACCTTTACTTTGCTAAACTTTACCTTTACTTGTCTTTTCATATAGATTTGTCCTTGAATTAAAACCTCCTTAAAAAGCATTGATCGATTATTTTGTGTTTGATTTAAAGTAATTCCAGCCCACTAAATAACATCCTTTATTTTATCCATATACATATTTGTTTTCATTATTTGTTCTGCCCCTGTAAGTGGCTACGATTACTTTGAGCAACCGAGTCAACCCAAGCCAATTTTCAGACCCCTTAGAGTTTGCAATTTTCATCTGAAGTTCATTTTTCTCAAAAACTGAGTATCTTGTTTTGCCCATCATGTTAAGACCGTTATTATTGGTTGTACTCAAAATTCGTTTACATGCATTCAACGAAAGCTAGACACAACCACCATATTAATTGAATGGAAGCGACCACCAAAAGGAATGTAACATTGCAACGCTACCACGAAACCAAAAAAGAATAATTCCAATGCGCTCAAGTAACCTCACAAAGTGTGAATTTGTCATTAGGCCCATAAAATAGCAATGAGACCAAAATCAAACGTGACAAACGGCAACTACAACAGCCGGCAGGGTGTCTCTTCTACACGTCGTAAGGATAAACAGCACTCTCATATCCAAGTTCTTTCGAGCCATGCGAGCTAATTGAGTTTGTATCATTGTTGTCACTACAAACCAATTCACTCCAATTGGAATTCATTTCCTGCCGGATTTGCGGCCTATAAAGAATGATTTTTTTTTTCCGTCTGTTGTGACGTGTGCTAAGGGCGCGGCACTGCGTGGAGCAGTTATTTGCGACGCTTGCGATTGATTTTCTGTTGGGGTGACTTTTATTGTTGCTGATCCCGACATAAATGACATTGTAATTTGTGTCGCTGGGGTAGTTGTGGCGGACATGATGCGGAAAGTTATAATCCGTAATTTGGTTCGAGTGGTTTTGTGGATGGAATCGACTTCTGCAAGTATACAAGGTTATTGTTCATTTAAAGGTTGATGGTGTGTGAAAAAATGTGAACAGATTGTTATGTAATTGGTTTTTACATCCCGTTTTGTTGGTTCGTGTGACCTGAACCCATGGATTTCAGTATTCGATTCACAGTTTGTGCCAACGATTTCCCACTTAATGTGGTTACCTAAATCGTATTATCTTGTGGTTTTCCTTACTGGCTCATCTTCGTTTGTGTGATGTGATATGTTTGAAAGATTGAATGTGGAAAATCTATTTGATTCTTAATAACACCTGTAATTAGTGCAGACGAAGCTAAGTTTTCACTAAATGGAGCCTATCAAAAATGCTACCTCATGAAAACTCTTTATTTCCATAATTAATTTCACAAAACAAGAAACATTCGAACTCTGTTCCATTACAGCTTAATATTTTTCCTACGGCGCTGCAGCATTTACCAATTAATTTTGAAGCAATGGTCTCGCGACTACAATTAAGTTCATACGTACGTTTGTAAGGAGTTTGTAGGCATGACTGTGTGTGAATGTGTTTGTACATATTTATTGAGATCTCAAGATTTAAAGTGATGCTTTAGCAACGCAGTGGGGTGCACAAGGTGTGAAAACCCTGCTGGGTTTAAATGCAGTTAATAAGAAGCACGCGGCTTCTCTGTAGTCATTTTACCTGATATACGAACCGACCGATGATCTACGAGTGTAATTGTCTGCAGGGCAGAACCAGAACGATTTAAAATAAAGAAAATTCACTGCCAGTGCCGTATTGTAGCCAAACGAATGATGCCGCAGTCGTTTGAAGCTTGGTGCGGTTTGTTGGCTCTGCACAACAGCAAAACACAGCCAACGACAGACACGACTTCATCATCTACATCATTATTATCGACTTCGTCAGCAGCGTTCTGCTTGAGCTCTGATTTCGCAGCTTGCAATTCATGCAAGTTGATCGGTTTATTAGACACAAAAAAACCAGCTTCTCGAATGATGATCTTGATACCTGCGCGGTTGATTCATTTGCGGTTCCTGGAAACACGTAGGCGCCTTTATTAATATAAACCGAGTTTTCATCAAAATTGATTTATTTAATTTAATCATCATACATTTCTGTTTTGAAGTTCAGAGTTAAAACAAACTAATTAGTTTGGATCGCTGAATGAATATTAAATGTCTTACCTTTTTCAAATCAGATCACCAAAAATTTATAGAAATTGATATAATATAAAAAAATCTGTATGGTACATTTTACACAGCAAATTGCAGCATTGTCAAAAATTTTTTATGATGGTAAATTAATTTGTTAAAGAGTCGTTTTCGAAGTATCAAATTTAGAAAAATGGCCATAGCATGATACAATGATTCCAGGTATTATTAAAAGCGACTGCACTGACGAGCTGTAGGCATAATGCTTCAAATACAAGTAGTGTAAGCACATTAAAAAAAATAAAGGGAATTCTTCTGTGTTTACTTCAGCGCTTGATGAGTACATTTGCACAAGAAAAAGTAAAAATATGCCTTTTCTGTTTTGTTTTGTCTTACATAGACAATGGGTAAAGATTTATTAAATTTTCCAATAAGTTTTTATTTAGCGTTAGCGTAAGCCACAATGTGTTGGTATATTTTGCGTCAAAGAAGAGCGATGTTAAATTAAGTCTGTTTCCTTACTCATTTCAAGTAACTTGAAATTACTCGGAAGCGTTTCTTTACACATTTTTCCAGCTCGAGAGGGAAGAAGAACAAGCAAAATGTCACTATTAATTACTCGAACTTAACTTGAAAAATTTCTTCGAGCACGAATCTCAAACTTCAAACAGCTGATTGTTTAAGAGACAAAATTTAATTGTTGTGCTGTATTGTGAGAAAAATATATGTTAATATGGTTAACATATTAATAAAAATAACGTTAATATATGCAAAATTGACGGAAATGGAAGTGTTGATCTTTTAAATATACTGCCACCAGATGATTCCAGCTTATCGGAAAGTCTTTTAATTTTTAATTTTTTAAATAAACCAACCAGCCAATTAAATTTTTATTTAATTTAATTGATGAGCTGCTGTGCTTGAAATTTACTTGAAGCCGTTCCGTACTTTTTGGAATATTTTCTCATTTTAACAGATAATCAGAATACTCTCTATTACTCCAACTTTACTTGAAGTGAGTACGGAAACATACCTATATACGATCCCCCGCAAAATGAAATGAAGCGACAACGGTGGATCAAGAGCTGTAGTGTAGCTCTGGGTTTTGTTTGCCAAAGCTACCGATTTTAGCTGAAATGTGTGCAGCGAATGAACTTCCAGTAGCAGTGAAAGCACTATTAATTAAATGTAGACTGGACTTCCGCATATAAAATTTAAATAGAAGGTTAAAAGATCAAAAACTTAAGCAGAATATTTTGGTAAAAAAAAAACTTCTCAAATTTCGCTAAACAATAGTTTTTATACTTATTTCGATTTCAATACGGCTTTGAAATATTATTTTATATAGGTTCATTTCATGGTTGCATTTCCATCGTAACTCACGCGACATGCGTACGACTTAAAGCTTCGTTTTCTCGGAAGTTTATGTTATTAATGTAAACAAATTTCTTATGTAGGGTAAGACGGGGTACATTTGACGATGGGGCACATTTGACTTCACTCTCTGTAGTGTGAATAGGGATTTTTATCAAAAATGTAACAATGTGAAAAGTACCCTAATTTCACTTTACGAAACGTCAAAAAATTTCGTGATTATATTCCAATGCATAATAAAGTTGCACGTGTTTTTAAATTTTCGCCACCGTAGCTGTAATTTTCGGTAGCTCGGACGTAAGCTCTTCCTTAAATAATAAAAGACATTTTCTTAAGCATCTCATAAAATGTGTTACTCTGCTTATGTGTGTTATGAAAATTAAAAGTGAATTTATCTGAAGTGTAATACAATTTGCAAAGAATAAAAAACGAGATGGTAAGTAGAATGGGGCAGCTTTGGCTTTTGTAGAAGGGGCAAATTTGACAAATGTAAAGTGTACTCCATTGAACATTATTAATGTTAAATGCAATTAGGAGTTTTCTAATGCTCAGTTTTTTTTTAGCATTGGTTCGCAACTATAAAAAAAGACCAACTATTGAAAAACTATTGAATTTTGTCTTTATTTCCAAAGCTATGTAGCTTTGATATGTATTTCTATTATACGCTTGAATACGTATGAATACACTGACTGTTGTTTTAAGAAATTATTCAAAAACAAATTCTAAAATATAAGTTTAATTTAAAGTAAAGCTAACACTTAAGCCGAAAAAATATTACGGAAAACATGGTTGTCAAATGTGCTCAATTTCTGTATATTAAAACTCTGGCGCTTCTAAGGATATAACTCAGGCCCGTAGACAAGGGAGGGGTTTGGGTGTTCAAACCCCCCTTAGGGTCCAGAAAGTATAAAAAAATAAAATATAATCATTAATATGCCATTTTGTATGTGCGCATACTTAATGTGCCTACGTTTCTCTTCAGTAACACTATAAACTGCAACAGCAACACGCTTAAGATATCGAATAAAGTTATAAAAAGTATAAGAAGTGGTCGTCCGAATGACTTAATCTTTTCATTACCAGTCTATAGGCGGTACCCCATGGGGTTACGTCCGCTTCGTCGCATAACTGCAAGAAGCACTCGCGCTTCCTCGAACGAATCTTGTGTTTGAGCAGCTTCCTGCGCTCTCTATAGACCTCGCGCAGTTCTTCGAACCTGTCGGTCCCTCTGGCGCGGTAGTAACTTCTTCTGGCTTGGTGGCAATGGCTGCGTGCTTCGGCGATTTCGGCGGTCCACCAGTACACAGGCTCGTAGTGGTGCTTACTTGGTCTTCACAACATCATCGCTGCGTCGCAAGATCTTTTCAGCTGCTCTGTTGCTTGCCTAGCCATATTCTGTGCTGAACCAGTGAGGTGTATGTCAGCCATCATTGCTGTGAGGATACCTTCATCAAGCGTTTCGACCTTGTATGATGGCTCGCTATGGGGTCCTCTGCTCCGTCGGTTGGTTTGCCTTTCCAATGTGTACACGATTGCTTGGTGATCGCTATGCGTGTAGACGTCGCTTACTTGCCACTGTACTTGCGTGCTCAGGTCACAACTGGCAAATGTCAGGTCAATTACTGAGCTGCCATTCGCGTTGGAGAATGTACACTGCGTTCCCGTGTTTAAAAGCACAACATCTAACGAAGCAAAAGCCTCCAGAATAATGAGCCCTCTTTGGTTCGTTCTCTGGCTTCCCCAGTCTACGGCCCACGCGTTGAAGTCACCAGCAATAACAACTGGACTGATTCCTCTAACATCGTCAACTATTGCGTCGACAGTAACAGCAAACTCTTCTATGGATAGACTTGGTGCAAGGAAGCAGCTTACAATATGTGTGCCCATAACTTCTACACGAACAAAACCGTTTGCACGTGTATGCTGCCTCATTAGGGAAGGATGTCTTCCGCAGGACCATATGGCGGCTCTTCCAGAAATGTCTGATGCCCCGACTCCTGTGCTGGAAGGCTTATGACCGCTGTTTGCGTGCTTGCATAGGCTTTACGGAGTGATTTCACTCTTGCCACCTTTAAGTCGCCGAGCTGCTTTTGGACTGCGCTGCAGACATCTTCCGGTGATGTAACCTCGTCAAGATCCTTGATCTCGACCTGTGTTTCTTCCGTGAGAGTCCTCGTTTCGGCTTGACCATTGAAAACCATATCAAATTCTTTCTTCAGCTCCTGGGTTGACTGGGTGGTTGCGCGCTTAAGCTGGATAAGTACTTAACCTTTTTCAGTGCGCTTTACTCTCGAAACGTTTTCGCCGAACTTTTCAAGCGATTTTTCCTGTTTCATCCGCATGATGATATCGCTATATGAAAGCTCACCTGCTTTTGCTACGACGATTGCATCAGGTCTAGCCAGCTTCTGAGGCGGTTTTTTGCGTTTTTTGGGCTTTCTAGAGACCTTTGTCCAAAGCTCAACCATTCGCTTTGCCGGAGTTTTTGGCAGAGGAGAATTAGCCACTTCGCTATAGGATGGCTTTAGAGCAGTCTCTTGGACAGCAAGCTGCTGCAGTCGAGTCTTTTTTGGCGGAGGTTTCCGCGAGTCACTGCTGCGTTCACTTGCTCTTTTTGGAGTAACCTTGGAGCCATGCGCAAAAATTGGGTCCGTCTGAGAGTCCTTATGGACTTGTGAAGCACTCGCGTTGACCTTTTTCTTGTTCGCGTTATCGGCGAACAACTCAATTGAGAGGTCTTCGCAGGCCAGATTTGCCAGTCTTATAAGCTTCTGGATCTCATTGTGGACGTTCGATTTGGTTTTGACGAGCTCTGCCAGACCTTGTATCAGTGTCTTCACTTTGACCAGCTTTTTGATGACAGGGTCATCTACACTGAAGCTTGCTGCTGCTTCAGGGGTTGCCTTGATGACAGACTCTCTATGCTGCAGCTTTGATCTTTCGGGTTTGTCTTTAGTTGGCGATCGCTGAACCTTTGAGCTCATTTTAAATGGGTTCTCGGTTGTAGTGTTGCTGCTCGTCGCTTTGACTGGTGCAGCGGCCGAGTGCGCCACCGCTGCAGCAGTTTTTGGGGCAGAAATGTTGTTTGAGGCCTCCAGAATCCTTGCCTCGACCGTGGGATTGCCCACGGGTGGATTTCCACTACTGTGGTTTCCACCTGGAGTAGTTGCGTTATTAGACGACATTCCTGGTAAATGGTTTATTTTCGGGGTGACCTTCCCTTATCCGTTTATACCTACAGACAGGTGTGAATACTGCCGACCGCTACGGTACAGACGCAGACCAGTGAGCCGCCCACTATGGGTCAAACGCTACTGGGTTTTTTTTTTTTGGTTTCGCCCCTCTCATCCGCCACCATGCTGCAGGTTGGTAGCACAGCGCCCAGGTGCCACCACGGGGAGGCACTTGCTATCAGACAAGCGTGCTAGCACACAAATATTTATGTGGTAGCATGAGAGTAGACTTGGAGTTTAACTGTGAATATCGAGCTGGCTCCGCCAGGTTGAAGCAAACAAACTCTTTCACCTCACAGTGTCCACCCCCTTGACACCCCTTTGGTTACAGTGTGTATAGGCCGTATTAGACGTATACTACTTACATATATATAACAGGTACATTAGACAGTATCTCTGCTCCATACATTTTGCAAAAGTATCTCAGATCCTCTCTCCGAAGGCAGATTCTGAATACAGCATATTTAAAGGTCACGAAGGACGAAAAAAATTTTCAAATTCGTAAAAACTGAGTGGGCGCCACCTAAAAGAGTGTTTTTTGAGGCACATTTTTTAAAATTTCACTTAATGAGTTTTAATCACTATTTAATAGCAAAAATAAAAAAAAATTGGATCGATACAGAACCAAAATTGTACGCTTAATCCAACTGTGATCTTATTTATTTGATAACTGTTTAATTCGTGGGAGAATTCAGTCCTCGAACTTGAAATTTGTTAATTTTTTCAGGTTTTTTGAATTCAATCATCGCCACTTCATGGTAAGTGACACTATCAGAAAAAAAAATATTCATATTGAAATCAATTTTATTACCTTTCTTGTAAAATCAAAAAAAAATTTAATAATTTATTTTCGTTGCATTTTTGTTTTTTTTTTTTTGTTTAATTTAATTTTCAAAATATTTTTTTTTACTGAAATAACTTTAATATGTTTTTCCTCTTAATTTTTGTTGAATTTCCTTTTTTTATATCCATAAGTAAGATTTCTTGGTGTTCTTCTACAACTTGGAAAAGCATTTGATTCTCGGTTTCGATGGTTGTTATTTTTTATTTTTGTCAACTTATCGCTCTTTCGGCGCGTAAGTATTTTTCATTGCTTGTCTAAGTACTTGGATCGGCTAGCAAAAATCTAATGAGCCTATCTTCTGTTATCTGGGACATAGATGTTTTAAAAAAATTTCAAACTAAATGGCCTCAATTCAAAATCGATCCTGAAATTATTCAAAGGAGTAGCGCAATCAATGATGAAATTATTCCAACATATTTCCCTTCTAATGTTCGCACAACCTGGTACAATTTGCTTACCAACAGCTAGATTTAAATCAAATATGCACTGATCTTTTTTTAAGAGGGATGCTGTTTATTTTAAAAAAAAGTTTCGCAAGATCAATCGTGCTTTTTCGAGAGCGCGATTCTTGGACCCAGCAACTTATAGCCTAAAAATTTATCTTATTCGAGATCAATTTAATTTAACAGGTACTTTTATAATACAAAATCCATTAATTGATAAACTTTGATTATATTTTTTTCTATCACATAAAGAACTACTTCGTTGTTTTTGGTTTTGTTTTTGTTGTTCTCGTTTATATGCAATATTGGTTCCAATGCAGTTTTTCAAGTTCTGCACCAAAAAAATGATATTAAAAATTTTTCAATATGGAGAAATAAACTAGCACATAGCGCAAAACGTTCTGACAGTATTTTTCCGTCAACTGTCGGAAACGCTTATGGGATTAGCATTTTTTTTGATTGATCTGTTGATTTACAAACGAAAAAACTAATGGTTGTCGCGAACATTAGAAAGGAAATATATTTGAATAATTTCACCATTGACTGCGCTATTCCTTTGAATAATTTTAGGATCGGTTTTTAATTGGGGCCATTTAGTTTGAAATTTTTTGAAAACATCTATGTCCTAGATAACAGAAAATAGGCCCACTAGCTTTTTGTAAGCCGAAAAGTACTTACGCGCCGAAATAGCGATAAGTTGACAACAATGAAAAAATAACAACCAACGAAACCGAGAAACAAATGCTTTTCCAAGTTGTAGAAGAACACCAAAAAATCTTCCTTACGAATATAAAAAAAGGAAATTCAGTAGAATTTAAGAGAAAAAACACATAAAAGTTTATTTAAGTAAAAAAAAATATTTTGAAAATCAACAAAAATGCATCGTAAATAAATTATTAACTTTTTTTTTGATTTTACGAGAAAGTTAATAAAATTGTCTTCAATACAAATAAATTTTTTTCTGATAGTGTCACTTACCATGACGTGGCAGATGATTGAATTCAAAAAACTCGAAAAAAATTAACAAATTTCATGTTGGAGGACTGAATTCTCCCACAAATTAAACTGTTATCAAATAAATAAGAACACAGTTGGATTAAGCGTACAATTTTGGTTCTGTATCGATTAATTTTTTTTTTTAATTTTTGCCATTAAATAGTGATTAAAATTTAAAAAGTGAAATTTTAAAAAATGTGTCTCAAAAAACAATCTTTTAGGTGGCACCCACTCAGTTTTTATAAATTTTTTTCATCCTTCGTGACCTTCAAACAAACTGTATTCAGAATCTGCCTGCGGCCTGAGTCTAAGGCACATACACGGATGATTGTCCGTTACCGATCGAGAAGATTAAGAGTTTAGTAAATTGAATATAAAATTCACCTTTCGAATTGAATATAAAGTGAATTGAATATAAAATGCAATTTGAAAATTTAGAGTTTGAATATTTTTACGAAACTTTGCAAAATAAGTTAAAATAAGTTCAATACTGCAAAATAAGTTAAGGCAAAGATAATTTTGTTTTTATTTCGGAATTCCAGGGTTGCCAAGATACCATTTTCTTGTCTTAAGGTTTTAAAATAATAACAAAACTTAAAAAATTAACAGATTCAATCGGAAAAGATCTTAATATAGTTTTTAGATCATTTTTTTTTCTTACTTTAAGACAAGAATATTGTATTTTGGCACTTCTGAAATTCCCAAATTGAAAAAAAAAAATCTTTGTCGTAAAGTGTTTTGCAGTGAAGATCAAACTGCTAGGGTGCCTATTGTTTTTTATTGCCAACACCTTTTAAAAAAAAAATAAAACGAAATGGCCATTTCAGCCCTTGAAAGGACTTTGACCGAGTTTCTTATGATCAGTTGTGTTGTGTGTGTTGTGAAATGTTTGCACACAAATGATCGAGAATTGGACCTACCAACTTTATGCCGACTCCGAACGTCTTATGTTCTCAAGAAGCTTTTCATGGTAGTTTTTACTCTCTGAGGTTTGCCATTGTGAGTGACGGCAGAACAGAAAAATTAATTCAATTAAAAAAATTGTCTGTGTCAGATGAGCCACATACTCTACCCACTACGCCACGGCCGCCAACATCTATTAACCAAAATTATTAACACCTATTAAGCTTTAGTCTAGTCTTCATTAAACTCTTAAAATATCTGAATATTAAATTTAAATTTACAAAATTTGAACTGACTGACAAAATTTGAGTATGAGCGGATACCGCCAGTTTTGAAACGGAAGCTACTTTTTGCAGTCTTATAACTTCGATATAAGGCAAGTTTTTATATAACAGATTTAAAGGGATCCCGCTGTAGCATTAACAATGATTTCTCACTATCAATTCAGTACGTGTCATACAGTGGACAAAACGAATTTTAAAATGGAACCACTAAATTAGCCCGAATGTTCCATATGCCAGAAGAGGACACTTTAAGAATTTTTTTTTTTAAAACAAGTCAACTTTGAACGTCTTTAATTTCGCTTGCGAATTTTTTTTTTTTTTTTTTTGTAATTTTTGGACAAAATAGCTGAAGACTACGACTTAAGCACCCGAAACGTTGTTTTTTATAGTTTGGATTTTTAGGAATTTTTTTCGTATAATTTGGATTTTTAGGAATTTTTTTCGTAAAAATCCTCAAACTCGAAATTTTTTAAGCGGTATACTTCTCGTTCATTTCGATCAGGTTATTTTACGTAATCGCACAATTTTTTGTGCCAATATTAATCATAGTTTTAGAAAATATTTTCACTGCAATTTATTGAAAAACTGTCATATTTTGACTTTGACGATTTATTTTTTTAATAAAAACATAAGAAAAAATAAGATTTTTCTAAAGGTAAAAACCAAGATTTTTTCGAAAAGTAAAAAATCAAAACTCTGGTAGTTTTCTTCCAATTTTCCTATTTGATAAGTCATTTTAATTATTTAATTATTATGTTATCATATTTTTTAAAAACTGGAACTTAAAAAATGTTATTAAAAAAATGGCATACTCACATTCATAGTTTATTTAAGTATTCACAAATATCTTGAACCTCTTGGTGAGTGATAACAAAATCAAAAAACACTTTATTTGACTATTAATATTCTGACACGACTGCACGGTTATTGTCCACTTGAAATTGTTGCTTTTTGATCGTTGTAATAGATGTAAGGAAACTTCTTAGGCGGCAGTTCAAATTCAATTAAAGTACAGGTCAGGTTTAAGCAAGTTCCGTTAAATGATGTAAAAGAACGATACGACGTAGAGTAGAGGAAGGAGAAAGAGCAAATTGATAAAACCACTATCGAAATCTTGTGATTAGTTCATACATACTAAACCTCTGCACGGGTAGTCTTAAAACGACTTTCAACACATTCGTTTGGAATCGACTGATTCGGAACTACTCAAACATAACATAGCCGGTAGCATTCGTCAGGCAAGCGAATCTAAACCAAACATAACAGAATGAAGGAAAGAAGAATTTGTAAAAAATGAATGCAGCAAAAATATATGAGTCGATTGTTATGTGCACAACAACATAACATTCGGTGCATAAATTGAATTTAAAAATTTAAAAATTGGAAATTGGAATTGTACATGCGGTGGCTGAATTAGATGGTCGCAATTTAAACCGCCAGAATTTTAAAATTCAAGATGGTTAATGGTGTTGCCACCTAAAATTTGTTTATTTTAGGTTGCAAAGCCACAGGAAGATACAACATCTTCGAACAATAACCGCGCTGTCGAGCAAAAACAGCAGCATCAACTACGCCGCCACTTATTTATTATACAAATATTCTGTATTCATATATTCTATATTCTGATATCAGATTCGAAGTCAGCGACCCCTTAATACTGTTAAATGATGCTTACAACTCTTAAAAATACATTTTAGTAGATGGCAATACTCTTATAAAAAAATTACACAGTTTTTAAAATCTGGCAATGAATTCGGATTCAGCGACCCACTTTACCTAGTGTTTGCTCCAGCACCGAATTCGTGAAAATAAAAAATTTTAGGTGGCAACACCATTAACCTTCTTGAATTTTAAAATTGTTACATCAGATTCGAAGTCAGCGACCCCTAAACACTGTGAAACCATGTTAAAAACTCTTGAAAATACATTTTAGTAGATGGCAATACTCTTATAAAAAAATTACACAATTTTGGAAATCTGGCAATGATTCAGCAACCCATTTTTACCTAGTGTTTCCTTCAGCACCGAATTCATGAAAATAAAAAAAATTTAGTTGGCACCTCCATTAACCATCTTGAATTTTAAATTTCTGACAGTCTTAATTGCGACCGTCTAATTCTGCCATCGCATCTACAATTCCAATTTCCAATTTTTAAAATCTTAAATTCAATTTATGCACCGAATGTTATGTTGTTGTCAGCATTAATCGTTTACAAATCCTTCATTCTGTTATGTTTGGTTAAGATTCGTTTGTCCGACGAATGCTACCGGCTATCGTTCCAAACGACTCAAACATAACAATCAATCGTTTCCAAACGAATGTGTTGAAAGTCGGTTTAAGACTCTTTATGGCTATGGTGTTAATTTCACTCGCTGTTATAGTTATGTAAACTACTGAACTCGACACCGAATGCACTATTGTTGTAGTAGAAACGAGTTAGTCCGTGCAGAGGTTTAATACATACTCATCCTGTGAGACATGGGTATACGAGTATGACACGCAAACCAGGCATCAGGCGAGTGAATCAGGCTCAATTTTTTCTTCGATCGTAAAAATCGAAGACACAAAAAAAGTTGTTGTAAACAAAACACTGTCACTTTACCAAATGTCAACGAAAGACGCTGATATTTGGCAGCCTTGCCATAGACATATCTGGCAACCTACTAAAAAAATTTTCTAATCGGACAGTTAAGTCCGGTTCACAATGTGAATGAACCTTTCTTTTTGAACAAGGTGGTATGTCGGTAAACTAGACGCGGTCTACTTTTTTAACTCTTTTCATAAATTTATGCGTTTTTGAATACATAAACGGTTATTTTTTTATGTGTATGTATATGATATATGCAAGTATATGAAAATTATTTTATATCTGTGATTTTTTTCGCCCTCTTAAATTGCCGCCCATTATCTCTCGTCCGACTGTAAAAATTTAAAATTTATTGGTGCAGATTGAAAGAACTTTTTCATTACTATTATTTCTGACCGTTTGTTATTTTTAACTAACACACCAGTAAATATTTTTATAAAAAACTCGATTTTTAGAGCATATTTCAAACCAATGCGTGGCATACTGGTTGAGGTGCGTAGCTTGAATGCCATAGAACCCAGGTTCGAATACCACCTGACATAGAAAGTTTTTTCAATTGAATTAATTTTTCTGTTCGGCCGTCATATCTATGCAGACAATGGCAAACCTCAGAGAGTAAAAACTGGCAAGAAAAGCTTCTTGAGAACATAAGCCGTTCGGAGTCGGCATAAAACTTGTAGATCCAGTTCTCGATCATTTGTGTTCAAACGGTCGAAGTATTTTCAAGGGTTGAAATGGCCATTTCGTTTTTGTTTTTTTTTTCTTTTTATTTTAAACTATTCCAGCTCACGGATGGCTATCGCTACAGTCGAAATATTTGAGGAATCATCATAACATTAAGCATTATTTTGAGGAACCGACTTGTAGACCTTTTTTTTTTTTGTGAGGAGCCTTAGTATACATACATACAATTTTTACAGATTGATAGATGAGCAGAAAAAGTAGGCATGGCAACATTTATATATAAAGTGACCGCCACTTGGTCCCATTGCACCTGCATACCAAGTTTCACTATCAAAACACGTACAGCTCAGAAATTACAATGATTTTTGAAAAGTCGTCGTAGATAACGTGCGAAACGCATCTTTTTCAAGGGTTCTGGCAGTAACCATATGATCTAATCTACCAAATTTTAGTCTTTTACTCTAAAAAAAGTCTGATATACATCCTTTTATGGATTTGTATGCGTTAAAAGTAGGCGTGGCAACATTTACATATAAAGTGAACGCCAGTTTGACCCATAGCACCTACATACCAAGTTTGTCTATCAAAACGTTCTCATCTCAGGAATTAAAATTATTTCTAACCGATAGCCCTGGCAGCTAGTGCTGACTTAGTTATAATTTTTAAATTGTAATTAACTATAGTACATTAATAAATAAGTAAATAAATAAATTAAATAAAATTATTTCTGAAGAGTGGGCACAGATATAGTGCTACCATGCACATTTTTTGCAAAGCTGTCGAGAGTAAGCGTATGAACTTAATTGCCAAATTTTAGTATTTAATGATGATAATCGTCTGATTTAAAGAAGTTCTATTAAGTTGTGGGTCAAAAAAAAAAAAAACGAAGTGGCGTAGTGGGTAGAGTGTGTGGCCTATACGCGAGAACACCCTGGTCCGAATCCCACCTGACACGGAAAGTTTTTCAATTGAATTAATTTTTCTGTTCGGCCGTCACCTCTCTGCAGACAATGACAAGCCTCAGAGAATAAAAACTGCCATGAAAAGCTTCTTGAGAACATAAGCCGTTCGGAGTCGACATAAAACATGTAGGTCCAGTTCTCGATCATTTGTTTTTAAACATTCCACAACACTCACAACACAATTGATCATAAGAAGCTCGGTCAAACTGCTTTCAAGGGCTGAAATTGGCCATTTCGGTTTGTTTTTTTTTTGTGGGTGGTACAATGGTACAGTGGGCGTGGCAAATTTTATATATATATATTGACTGCTACTTAGAGCACCTGCATATCAAGTGTTACTATCAAACTTGTGTAACTCAGGAATAAGCATGATTTCGAAAAAGTGGGCGTAGATATGGTGCGACCACGGCCATATTTTAGCAGTTGCCGACATATGAACTAAATTACCAAATCTTAGTCTTATACGGCAAAATCCGTCTGATATAAAGCATTTTTACGAATTTGTGGGCGGTAAAAGTCGGCGTGACAACATTTATATTTACATAGTGACTGCCACTTGGACCTATAGCACCTGCATATCAAGACTCACTATCAAAACTTGAACATCTCAGGAATTAAAATAATTGCTGAAAAGTGGGCGTATATATAGTGTGACCACGCCCATTTCTTGTACAGTCAGCGAAAGTAACCATCTGAACAAAACTACCAAATTTAAGGTTTATATGATTAAAACCGTCTGATATATAGCAATTTTTTTGGTTTAAGAAAGTATCTGTGAATTATAAATATTGTGAAGCCTTAAAAACAAAAAACAAACGTTAAGTAAGTTACAGTAGCTTGAACTCATTGGACGCTACCATGGGTGTAGCCAGACTTTCCTGTAGGATGGGCTGGTTCCCAAAGTCCTGAAATATACATATAAGCAATGTATAAATTAAGGCATTAATAGCCGGCTGTGTTCGGTATAGCTACCGATTATCGTTGCAAATTTAAAAAGAAACGCATTGTCAATCCAAAAAGCTTACATTCATTCACTTTTTCATAGCACATTTGAGTATACATTTTTATATCTGAAACTATAGCGCCAATATTATGGATTAAAAATAAATTTTTTCATATTTTATCATATTTGGATTAAAAATAAAACCACACTAAGGCAACCGATTTCTACAACTTCATTAAGCAAACTGAAAATGGAAGAAAATACAAATTTTAATAAGACATTCAAAACTACCCAACAAGTAACAAAACAGTTTTTTGAACGCTCAAACAATCCAATATGTGCTTCCATGATACAATTATCTATGTAGTAGTGACAGTTGTCTTAGCGAACATAGCTGGTCTAAAATAATATAAAATATAGAAATAAAAATTTAAAAGAATAATAAAATGGTAAAATATACATGCAAATGAAAATATATGACCACCGATTATGAGAAAATAGCCTGCAGTCACTACTACCTTGATACAGTGAACTCGGGGTGGCGTGAACATAGGATAACATGAACACCCCGCTTGTATGAACGGTCTCTTTTTTTATATTGACTACTCGGTATCGCGAAAGATTGAAAAGCTGTGCAACGTGAACATCCGAATTTGCGAAAACAAAGTTTAAAATTAATAAAAACATGATCAAAAAGCAACCAAAGGTTCAAGAAATTTTTTTTGTACAAAACAAAAAGGAGTGAAATGCTTATAAGTTTTTAATAAAATTGTGTTTTATACGGAAAAATATGAATCTTGATTGTATAAAATATTTCGGTTTTGTGAACAGCCAGTGCAAAAATTAGTTCACATTTTTCCGAGTCCACTGTAATTTGATAATGTGTGCGACAACATCATTCCTTTTCTGATTTCAAGCAGAATATTTATATCGACTTCAGCAGATTTCAAGCAGAATATTTATATCGACTTCAGCAGAACTGAAAAAAAGTTTTAAAGCCAAAGCATACTTGATTGTAGATGAGGATGACGTTAAATGATGTTGATTGAATAAAAATAAAAAAAATTCAAAAGGCTAAGTCTACTTTTTAGAGATGAGGGTAGTGCACTAAATGTTCAGTTTCAGCTAACATGTACTGATAATGCAATCAGTTCAAAAATATAAGCCTTCTTATACATAAGTGATAGTGATAGTGATAGTGATAGTGATAGTGATAGTGATAGTGATAGTGATAGTGATAGTGATAGTGATAGTGATAGTGATAGTGATAGTGATAGTGATAGTGATAGTGATAGTGATAGTGATATTGATAGTGATAGTGATAGTGATAGTGATAGTGATAGTGATAGTGATAGTGATAGTGATAGTGATAGTGATAGTGATAGTGATAGTGATAGTGATAGTGATAGTGATAGTGATAGTGATAGTGATAGTGATAGTGATAGTGATAGTGATAGTGATAGTGATAGTGATAGTGATAGTGATAGTGATAGTGATAGTGATAGTGATAGTGATAGTGATAGTGATAGTGATAGTGATAGTGATAGTGATAGTGATAGTGATAGTGATAGTGATAGTGATAGTGATAGTGATAGTGATAGTGATAGTGATAGTGATAGTGATAGTGATAGTGATAGTGATAGTGATAGTGATAGTGATAGTGATAGTGATAGTGATAGTGATAGTGATAGTGATAGTGATAGTGATAGTGATAGTGATAGTGATAGTGATAGTGATAGTGATAGTGATAGTGATAGTGATAGTGATAGTGATAGTGATAGTGATAGTGATAGTGATAGTGATAGTGATAGTGATAGTGATAGTGATAGTGATAGTGATAGTGATAGTGATAGTGATAGTGATAGTGATAGTGATAGTGATAGTGATAGTGATAGTGATAGTGATAGTGATAGTGATAGTGATAGTGATAGTGATAGTGATAGTGATAGTGATAGTGATAGTGATAGTGATAGTGATAGTGATAGTGATAGTGATAGTGATAGTGATAGTGATAGTGATAGTGATAGTGATAGTGATAGTGATAGTGATAGTGATAGTGATAGTGATAGTGATAGTGATAGTGAAAAACTTTTCACTAAAATTCATTTAAGAATAGAGGAGAAAAAAGTCGACAGCTTAGTGCAACTTTTTTTCCACTCAAATTAATAGTGCAAAAAAAATACCTGCTTTAATGGTAGTGGAACATAGAAAGTTTTTACTAAATGGAAAGAAAAGGTCAACAGTTTATTTTCAATATTGAGTATTAAAAACAAGAAAAACAAAAGGTGCTAACAATCATTAGCTTTTATCAAAACAAGCTTTTCAATATTAAAATTGCTTAATTTTTTTCTTTCCATCATTCCAAGTCCATCATTCCAGCAAACAAAAATAAACACTACCCCATTTAGAATTCATATTTTATTATTATAGATTTATTTTATTCGAGTCTGTCTAAAATAATTTTAAAGCCAGTAATATTTGAAAGATGAGTGGAAATATTTTAAATGCCAGCTTTCATGTCGTGACTGCTCAAATTTTGCACTATTTGAGTGTAGTGGAGATTTAGTCAATACCACTCAATTTAGTTATAGTGCAACAACATAACACTATCACTAAAGTCTCTAGAGTGATAGTGGAGAAATATGTTGCTAGTGAAATGTTTAGTGCACTCAGCATTTAATGCACTACCCCAATTCTGCTACTATTAAAAAAAATTTTTGAACATGATTATTTTTGAAAGTGACAATACTGAGCTTTTTTCACCCTCATAGGAACAAGAAGAGGCAAATATGAACAATAAAAGACTTCAAACACATTGAAATTACCTTAATAAAATTATGATATTATGATACAAATTAGTTGAGGGTTCACTAAAAAATAAATCACTTAGGGCCACTTTCTCAATGTCCGGTTAAGCGCTAACCAGAACTTTAACCAGCTGTTAGTAAAAAAGCTATTTTTCAATTTCCGGTTAAGACTTATAAGTCGGTTTAGTCCTGATTAAGTTAACGGCAAGTTATAGTTCCATTTGGCTGCTTATCAGAAGAATTCCTCTGCTCGTCTACCAAAGAAAGAAGAATACTTTGTTCATTTGAACAAAAATTATGCACTCTGAAGTGTTTTTCCACTTTAAGTTATAACTCACAATCACAAAACAAGAAACAATATTTTAAATTAAGTAAGCAACTGACAGCTGATATGCAGTTTTTTCGTATTCACAATTGGTGAACCAGCACTTGGTGAAAGTAAAATAAGTTTTTTAGCTATCGTATGGTTTGTTATCTTCTGGTTACGAGCTACACAACATTGAGAAATTGGCTCTTAAACACATAACGAAGGCACCACAATAAAAAAATATTGGATCAAAGACTTAGGGTGGGGCCGGGGCGCGCTGGGTGCCCCCTGGCTGCGCCCATTGGCGCTACAGTACCATTACGACACGAGATCAAAAAATAGCATTTATGTATGAAAAAATGTATCTAAATGCTTGCAAAAATTCATTTTTGGTCTGATTTTTTCAAAATTTTTCAAAAATGTCCAATCTATCAAATAAAATATAAAATTTTAAAATAAACTTTTGCAAGCTATCGACACGCACACAAAAATCACGATTTCCCTAACTTTTTCTCATAATCTTCAGATGTTAAGGCTACATTTTACTCATTTCGCCGAAGTTACCGGTTTGAAAGATGCACACAAAATCCCTTCTAAACTTTGGGAAAACTTTTTCAAAACGACGAATGAGTTCAAAAATTATATATATCAATTGCCGAGTAAGGCCAGGTATTCAGCTAGTCTAAAATATATATACAATGTTTGCTTAGGGGTGCAACCATCACAAAGATTAATAACGAATTTTCATATATCTATATTAGAGTGGTCCTTATTTGTATGAAGCAAACATTTTTTTTCGGATCTTTACGAGCACCCCGGGGTTTTGTTCCTTAACATGAGACAGGTAAGCTGTGAAATTTTTAGGAAAAAATATTGATATTTATATTGACTTTTATATTGAAAATCTGATTTATATGGAAAAATAGTGCTATTTTGGTACGCGCTTCGTTTTATATTTAATTTTTCTTTGAAATTAGTCATCAAACATGAAAATCAGAGTTAAATTAACAGATATGATTTTATATTTTCGGAAAAAAATCTCACTTTTTTCTTGTTGCAATAAAAAATAAATTGCAAAAATCCAAATTTAAAAAAAGATTCAGTGAAATGTCATGGAAATATTGTCTGAAACTATACCTAATACAGATAAAAAATAATAAATGGTGTGAATACTTTTAATAATTTGGTTGTTACGAAATTTTTTGTTTCAGTATTTTTAAGAAAAAAGTTCCCAAACGCACAAAAATTCAAATTTTGAAAAATGCAACCAACAAATCAATTAAGAGTAGTCTTGAGCCATTTTATGCAAAAACTTAAAAATACAAAAAATCGGATCAAAAAGTTGAAGCTGTTCAAACTTGATTTTTTTTTTTTTTGTTAAGTCCTGTGCCCTTAATCCTTAAATCGAACAGAGAAAAAATCATAAAAAATCAAAAAGCGAAGATTTTTCATTTGAAACGACTTCAATCAATAATTCTTAAAAATATATTTGTTTGTCTTATACATTTTAAGAGATACATTTTAAGAGATACATTTTAATTAAAAGTTATAAAAAAAAACAAAATGAATTATTAATACATTAAAAATGTTGAATATTAATATATAAAGAGGGTATTTCTTGCGATAGTTTTGTACAGTCTGAAAAATTTAAATTGAATTAAACTAGTATACTATAGAAATTTAAAATGTTAAATCAAGTTAAAACCAAAAGTTTGAACATAGTGATTTTTGCATGTATTTTTAAGAAATCAAAAACACTTCCTTTTCCCTTCTTTTGACAAAAGATAGCTAGTTTTGTTCACACAATGTAGATAATTATATATAAGCTTAAAACTAAAGAATTGCACTATATTTTATGACCGATGGTTGTGCTAATATTGCTTAAATGCCTTCATTTTGGCCTATAGGGTTTCCATACGTAAGGTCTTGTCAACGGTAATATAAATAGTCATTACTTTTCAGCGTTGGTATAAATACTGCACAGAACCGTTCTTCAGCCATATGCGCTCCCAGCAACTGTTTCTGAAAAATTGCTGTGTGCGAAATGTTTTTCGTATTCACCACCTTGTTCAAAAAGAAAGGTTAATTTATTAAAAAAAATTAAAGTACAAGTTTATTCATCCAAATCAATATTGTCGCCTTCAAAGTAGTCCCCGACGGCTCCAACGCACTTATGCCAGCGCTTCATCCAGTCACGGAAACTTTTCTGGAACACGGTTTTTGGTATGGCCTTCAGAGCGTTCACCGATTTTTCCATGAACTCTTCTTTGCTAGTGAAACGCGTTCCTCGAAGCGGTTTTTGACTCGATCGAACAGGAAAAAATCACACGGAGCAAATACAGGTCAGGTGAATTTGCCGGTTGCTGGATGGTTATCGTGTTGTTTTTGGCCAAAAAGTCAAAAATAAGATGAGCATTGTGCGATGGTGCATTCGCAGCGACACGTCTCAAGCCCAATTCATTCTTCAAAATGTTCTGAACAGATCCAATTGAAATGCCAACGTTCTCTGCTATCTCTCTACTCGTCAATTTGCGATTTTTGAGCCACATTTCTTTGATTTTTTCAACGTTTTCTTCGGTAGTCGAACACGATGGCCGCCCGGTACGAGGGTCGTCTTTTACTTCGTCTTGGCCACTCACAAATCGGTTAAGTCACTTGTTTGCCTTCTGAGAGAGGCAGAGTAGAGTCACCGTAACATTTTACCAACGTTTTACGCGAATCGGCGCAGTTGACACCATTTTTCACTTTTAAAAATCGAAGACCCGAAAAAAGTTGTTGTAAACTAAACACTGTCACTTTACCAAATGTCAACGAGAGACGCTGATATTTGGAAGCCTTGTCATAGACACATGTGGCAACCTACTAAAAGTCAGAGTTTATACGACATTCAAATTGAATGAAGAATATCGCATTTTTGGTTCTCTTTTACTCTCTTCGAGATATTTCATTGAATAGCTGCTCACACGTGATTTTTTGATTGAATGGCCGATGCCGACTAAAAGTGTTGTTGTAAGTACCAGAAAAGTTGATTATGCAACCCTGTGATTGATTGATGCCGGTTTTTGAGCTCCATCAAAATTTTGATTGATGCAATGAAGTTCATTTCCGCTCTCAGATAGTTCATTTTTTTTCGCTGGGTAAACAACAACAAAATTTGAATGATCCTTCAATCTGAATGACGTGTAAACAGTGCCAAAGAAAAAACTTTCGAATCGGACAGTTGAGTCCGGTTCACAGTGTGAATGAACCTTTCTTTTTGAACAAGGTGGTAGTTTTGCGAACGTTGAGAACTGCAACCCATAATTTTTTCCCACCACTGACGCCTTACCAGATCCAACGACACAGCGTCACTCGTACTTGCTCACTGCCGAACACATGCGACGTCTTACATATCCAACATGTTGAAGATATTTTTTTATTTTAAATTATTTTACACTAGTTCGAAGTTAAAAATATCACATAGATAAATGACAAAATTAAATAAATTTCCATGAACTATCTTCACGTCAATTAATTTTACAAAAATATTGCACACTTGATTTTTTTTTTGAACAGTTAGCTCAAGCATATAGAAAATGTACTTAAAAAAACTCAGCAGAACACTGAAAAATGCTTTTTTTAAGGAAGACCACACAGCTCTGGTTGCCATTTTTTCAAGAGAGTAAAAATATTTTTGTTTACATAAAATAAGGTTATGCCAAATATCTGGATAACCTTATAATGATTGAATCATACACAAGAGTGTCTCATGTGTCATTATTGTTGACGTAAGGTTTGTGTGTTATCAAACATGAAAATTTCTTGATAATTACCCAGACATCAATAAAATGCCACGACTTCTTCCACCGTCCACAAATCAATTAAAATTGTATATATCAGATGGTCGAATTTTAGACTTTAATTTTGTAATTTAGTTCATATGGTTACTATCGGCAACTATTCCGAAAGGGGCGTAGCCAAGGAATACGCCCACTTTTAAGAAAAAAGGGTGTGTCACTTTTTTGTGAACTTCACCATACTCGAATAAAACCTGCAGCCAAAATTTCAGGTCAATCGGCCCAGAAGTCAATTTAATGGTTTCTGAAAAAGTGGGCGTATCTATAGTTTGACCACGTCTATTTTTACTACAGTTACCGATAGTAACCATACGAACTAAATTACAAAATTAAAGTCTAATACAACAAAAATCGTTTGAAACATAGCATTTTCATTAATTTATGGGTGATGAAAGGGGGCGTGGAAACTCATGTTTAGTACAGCTACCGACAGTACACGCAAGCTAAACTACCAAATCTAATTTCTGACGACCAAAGTTGCCTGAAATATATTATTTTTATTGATTTGTGGGCGGTGAAAAGGGGTGCGATAAAATTTATAAAACATATGTAGAATAGTTCCTATATACATAAGTATAACCTCCCTTTGGGGTGCAAAATATATTTGCCGTCCCGGGTGCAAGCAACCCTAGCTACGCCACTGTATAGTCCTCACGAAAATGTCACAGTTGACGAGCAACTCATCACATTTCGTGGAAGATGCCGTTTCAAGGCATACATTCCCAGCAAACCCGGAAAGTATGGCATCAAAGCGTTGATGGCTGCATATGCTGAAACTGGGGTTTGTTTGAATTTTCAAATATATCTGGGAAAAGAATCAAGGAAAACGAGTTGTTATGGAATTGGTTTGAAATCCTGGACGAAACATAACAACAGATAATTCTTTTAAATCACAGGTCCTGGCGTTGGAACTTCTTAACCAAAATATCAGTCTTGTCGGAACTGTTAAATGTAATGTTTCATAATAAATAAACTACTACCCAAGCAACAATTCTTAAGAGTTGAGCACTGGACGAAAAAATTTAGTTTTTAATTACGTCCTATAACTATCTTCAGCAAGAGCAATACGCTTAAAGATTATTTACAGCAAAACTAGTTGTTTATAAATGTTCTGTTCTCGTTCACATTATCTCATAGTAGTTTAAAAGAGTTGTGTTATAAGAGCATTACTGCGAAGACGCTGTATCTTACAAGCCATTTCTTACAGACTTCTACAACACTTCAGCTATCAGAGCCAAACTCTGAAGAGTTTTAGCTTTATAGATTTAGTCTTATAGATATCTTAAAGGCTTTTATTTAAAGATGTCTGATCTGATCTGAGCAACGGTCTGACTAGAAGAGTATCACTCTGATTATAAAAGAAACAGTCTGACTAGAAGAGTGTTACTCTGATAATAAGATGTTGGTTCTTATAATCGGGCAATTGCCCTAAACAAAAGATTTAACTGTATTCATGTTCTTAACCCTTTCTTGTAAATGTATCATTTCAAATGAAATGGGTTTTTATTAAATAAGCTTGAATTTCAGGGTACCTATATAACAAACGAACAGTATTATGTACAAATGATGTTCAATGAATTTGGTTCATTCATAAGAAAAATATTCCGAAAGAACACAACAATTTCTAACTGCAATTTACGTATTCACTTCCATTCATAAGATGTTATACTTTCCAGGAAGAAAATGTGCTAAATTATCATAGTAAAAAATTACCAATCCCATTAAGAATATGTGTTTAGAATACACGTACGCACTCAAACAATTTGTTCATCTACATCACTGAAATTGTTTATGCCCTGTGACGTATTTAGAATAGTCTAATAAGAAATAAGTCATGGAATTTTTTCTCATGGACTAATTTCAAGTTAGCCTAGCCTGTGATGTAAAATTCATATAAATAGGATAGTGTATTGTACGAATTGTGTGGCTCTGTGTCTTCAGAATTGTGCATTTTGAAAATTGTTGTTGTTTTTACTCGTGTACTAATATCAAGTCAGCCTAAACTGGGAGTAGAAGAGATTTTATTTACAATACAAAGAGTTTAATTTCTTGTTTGTGAATGTAATGCGGGAAGCTTAGAAATACTTTGATATCTTGATATAGAAATCTATAGCAATCTTGATAAATACGATGGTAATATAAATATTTTGTATTGTTTTTGAATATAGAGTAGGTCATTGACGAATTTTATAAATGGATAAATAAAATAAAAACAAAAATTGATATGTGAAAATTATAAATTTTACTACGAATTCTAGGGCGAGCTTAGCCCACTAGAATTCTGATTCGAGACGACATACAGTCAAAACCGAGACACTACTATTTTTTGTTACATAAATCAACCTTTTGACGAAGATTTTTCATATTCTTTATAGCGCAAATTTATTGATAACTCTCAACGCAAAGTAATGAAATTAGTTCGGTAAACCTTGCACTGATGTAATGAAAGGGTTAATTCTGCTTGGCATAAATTAATGCTTTTTAAAAATTGTGGCCCTACAAATTTCGCTTTCACTCATCTCGTAGAGTATACAACTCTTCTATGTGACTTACTTAAGTATATTACTTTTGTAGTAAGAGCTGTACTCTTGTATGGAGACATCAATTCATAAAACTGCCTTTTAGTGCATTTATTGAGAGTATAGTATAATTTGTTAATTAAATAAAACTTTTTATTTGCGGTTTCCACCGCAATGAAATTTATTCGATTATATGATAAAATATTACACCACGCACATATAATATCATAGATATAATAATTTCCTACAAACATAATAAAAAATGGTACATCAAATTTTGTTATATTAAAATAGTGTTGGTAGTATTGTATATATACATAAATTCTTATAAAACTCTCTTATGAGTATACACATCTTAATTTTCTTAAAAGTATATATCTGCAAGAGATCTGTAAGTCTTGTATAAGACAATGTTTTTTAGAGTGTTGATCTTGTTTCAGAGCTCTAAGAGGCCGATATAAGGGCGTTCTGAAAATTGCAACTCACACTTATATAGTGCCAAAATGAGCTTAGAAGAGTTTTACAAGTATCTAACAGATATCGTTTAGAGTTAATCGTAAGTGTATCAATCTTAATAATTTCTCTTCAAGAAGTCTTTAGGATAAAATAAAGATAATAATTGTTGTTTGGGTAGTTAATTGGATACATACAAAAAATACTATACACAGAAATTGCATATTATATACAATTATAAAACTAAGAATTTTATAGAAAATGACTCTCAACGCACATTAATTCTCTTTTAAAAATTGTTCGAGAATATCTGATTTAGATGTGCATATTTAATAATATACATAGACGAAGAAATACAAAACAAAAGAAGTAAAACTTTATCATACATTTAATTAATTTATAAAAATAAATTATGTATTACCCAATTCGTGTTAATTAATTATATCCCGAAAGGAAGAAAACTTCATCTTCAACAATCTTATCAATTCTTTTTTTTTTTTTATTCAACAGCTTTAAAAATCGGGCCCATTAAGCTGCAGACAACCATGTTTTTTTTTTATTAACACACAAAACAATGTTTATTGCATTCATCAGACCGACTAACACGGCGCAAATGAAATCTGCACCCGGGGCAAGTTATTCCAACGAACTTTGCTACGTTTTCGTTTGTTGCGCTTAACGAAAGAAGCGAACGGCCATCGAAAATTGCTATTCAAAGGATTCGTCGGATGATTAGCTTTGGCCGTGTCTAAATGTTTTATCGCGATTCCGAAAGATTCACTTATACGAGGAAGGCAATTTGTTCATGCCGCGCGCATAAACATATCCACAAATAAAGTTAATACAAAGCTACTCACACACAAACATTCCAACACTGACCTGGAATTGAGTCTTTAGGAGTCACGCTGGCGTTGGCAGCCTTACAGTGTGGCGGGGCATTACACTGGCCTTTTGACGTTTAAGTATTCTTCTGACTCTCCCAATAAACCATTTAAAAAGATTCAATACAATTTTCTTCAGCTGGTTATGGGATCGCCTTGTGATGCATGCGTTCCATGGTGTATAATAACACACCTACCTAAGATATGAGGACTTTATCAGAACCGTTGAGGTGGACGCTCACGAATTCGCATGACTTACCTTAAGTCGGCGCAATTGGTCAGTCGCAACCAACGAACGGACGAATAGACGGACAAAAGTATCTGTGGATCCACGGCTGGACGAGCTGTTCGGCAGAATATTATTATTGTGCTCAGAGATCAGATAACTCAATTATCCGCGGCGTAAACAAATGCGTTTTTTGTCGAGTGGGTTATTATCCCAGCATAAATGGATTGTAAACGTGATTTTTATAGTCATTTAGCATAATAATGCATTTTATGGGTGAAAAACTGATGTGAGTAAATTAACCATCGGTTGGATTTGTTTGGCATTTGGAACGGGAGAGTGTTTGGGGCAAGGTTTACGCTAGCTTTTGACTTCATGCC